>JAPQRQ010000018.1:21515335-21528579 GCA_037367365.1 Apogon talboti | reverse complement strand
AGTCAGGACAAGGAATGGTTCTTATTGCAGTACTGGTTGAAACTGACTGAAGGATACACTCCTGATTGGGGCTGTAGTACTGGAGGTAGTAGTACTGGAGGCAGTTATTATTATTATTATTATTATTATTATTATTATTACTACTAATAAAAATAATAATAATGATCTTTAAGGTCACAATTCACCTTAACTTAACCACTATACATTATTTTTTAAAGCCAAATAAATAATCAATGCGAGATAAAAAGGCCGACTTCCATCTTCATGATTGTGCCCTAAAGTCCCTCAGTGGAGGATGTTTTATGTTTTAACATTCACAGGCTGAAGGAGAATATGACAGACGTGCGGCTTCTTTTGGTACGTATCCTCAAACAGCCACAGAAAAGTTACATGTCATGCAGTGAGTGGGTGCAGGAGGTAAACTCATGCATCTCCATATGCTGTGAGGTATCATTAGTGGTTCACTCAAGGTGTTAGTATTTCCACTCTCTACAAACTGAATCATAAACTCCTGTGCGCCCAGGATGTGGCAGGCGGTATATTTTACTCAGAGAATCTTTCTGTGGTTTGGCCACAGACCTTTTAGAATCGGGCTGAGCTTTACTGTGAGTCCATCGAATCAACATGTGACGTCCTCTGACCTCAGATGTGAGGAGGTTAATGGAAAATTGATTCTTTGAACTAACTCAATTCTTTCACACTCTGCCAAGGCCAGAATACCAACCAGACAGAGTGGGCACCGGCCCCGGGGCCCCCCCAGTGGCAGCGCATTCACACTGTGGTCACTGGTTTGTGGTAATGTCATGAATTGTAAATTAATTTATCAGCAGAAAAGATAAGGAGGTTCCTGCTTTTAGCCTAATGTGGAGGCTTCTTTTTGTAGAGGATGTTTGTGGGATGTTTTAAGGCTCATGGTACAAACCAGACAAACATTAGATGTGTTTACATGGACTTAAGCGTCAGGATTTAGCTTGGAGTTTGTGCATGTAAACTATGTATGCCAGAAAGATCTATAAGCTCTTGTGTAAGTTTTAGAAACATGATTATGTCTGCAGGAGTCTCTGAAAGAACCTGGTGTTTCTGAAGATCTTATCCTGGTATTTTTTTAATGTACTCAGTGTTCTCTGATTACCCAAAGTGACCAAAATGTTCCCCACAGTATCATAGACTGACAACCCGAAATACAAAGAACAAACAAACAAACAAAAAAGCTTAATTTAGACAGAGCTTAAAGGTAATCATGCAGTAATAGAACAGCTTTTCTGCCATTTTCAGCATCACGGTTTTGTTTTTTTTCCAGTCACCTCTTTGTTGATGTCAAACATCTTGTGAGAATCCGATGCCACAGTTCCATTCATGTTGCCATGGTAACGCTAAGCAACACTTGTACCAAAGTACACATTCTATACATCCATGTAACAGAAGACTGTCAGTTAAAGCTCACCAAAATAGAACACAATACAAATAGCAGGCACTTTAAAGGGCAAATATCTAAAACAAACGAACAGTCTGAGACCAGTGTACGTCACGAATGAAATGAATATAAACAATTAAACAAAAGACCAGTGCAACAAACTTTACAGCGCTAAGCAGTATTATTTCTCTACTGATAAAACTCATCATAACTTGGTTTTATATGAATGAAGCTTCTGCTATCAGATAATCCAATGTTTTGTGTTACACTGAAATGATTTCAATTGGAAACAAAAGGTTTAACAGGTTTTTTTTTTCCATGGTAAGATGGTGCTTCTATCCACGATTAAACTATGAATTTAGTTTCCATAGTTTTCATCTGGTGCTTTCTTTTTTTTTTGTCACCTTGAGACTCACTTCTTTAGAATGACACAAGTTCCCTTTATTGGATTTTTTTTAATAGAATCTTATTTAATATAACACAATATAGATTCATACCCATATACACAGAAAAACATTATACAGTGTAACTTGAATAACCGTGTGAGTTATTATAGAGCCACACTGTGTCTAAATTATATATTCAATTAAATTATATAGAGTTCTAAACAGATTTTTAACCATGTGACCATGAAATTTGACTCTTTGATCTGAAGATTTATCAATGAGTTTAATCAGTGTAGATCCATAGATATATCCAGTCTGATACTTCAACTTTGACTTTCTTGACCCATAAAAATGATCTTTTAAACTGACAAGTACATATGTAATTGATGCAGAATTCAAAGGGATAAAAAAGGACTCGTCTTTCATCATTGACTGGAGTTAAATTTCTTTGGGCACAACCAGAAGGGCTGGGACTTTGGCACTCTATTGTCATCAAGTTAAGGCACAAACAGAATCACAAATAAGCATACTGATGCCACTGAGAGGCCTGTACGTGGCCTGTGTCCAAAAACTTTTCTGTTTTCACAAAGAATGAAATGGATGGTGGCGCGGTGGAACAGTGGTTAGCACTGTCGCCTCGGAGCAAGAAGGTCCTGGGTTCCATTTCTGTGCAGTTTGCATGTTCTCTCTGTGTTTGTGAGCGTGTGTTCCTCCCACTGTCCAAAGACATGCACTTAATAGGTGAACTGGTCAATCCAAATCACCCATAGGTGTGAATGTGAGAGTGGATGGTTGTTAGTCTGTATATGTCAGTCCTGTCATGAATCCAGAGTGTATCCGGGATATCCTCCAACAGCCCTGTGACATTCATGAGGATTAAAGAGATCAGAAAATGGATGGATGGATGAAAAGGATGAAAAAGTTGGAAGATAATTAACAATAACATAAATCTACTCTTCTATTCAGTTTGATTATCCACTGTAACCCAGTCCTCTGTGTCATCATTAGGACCGGTTGTTTTAGATCCGGGGCTTGTGGGATTCCTTTTGAAATCCAGAGGAACTAATGCGGACGTTAAAAATCCCTTTAAGAAATGCATAGCTTTTGAGAAAGTAGCTGTACTCTGATGTTGTAAGCTGTTAATGTGATGAAATCCTGTTGTATACATCAATCTGGCATACAGATTGTATAAAATTTTGACTGATTTTTGGTCTCTTTCTGCTACAGGAGACTGTGGTTATTAGTAACCAGGATGCTAGTGTTTATCATGTGCTGCTGAATAAGGGGATTTCAAGAACCAGAAGCAATAACCTTGTTTACATTCACACTAATACTCTGATCATTACCCGATTTCTGGAGTTATCAGATTATTCAAGTGATCATGTAAACAGGATAATCTGATCTGATTTATCAGATAACAGCAGTAATCTGATTATGAGAAATCAGATTGTCACACCTGGATTTCTCCCCAATACTCTGATGTCTTCCTGCATGTATACAGGTTAATCTGATTTATTTCATTTTTTTTACAACTGCGCATGTGTAAAAACTATTAAAATTGTAAAATCATAGTAAACTGAAGTTCTGCAGTCAAATGTGAGCATAAGACAATAACAGGAAGTTTGAGTCTACCATCACTATGTATGTAAAGAAATCCAATAATGGACTGGAGCATCTGAACCAGGGTTTTCAGTTATCACATTTCGTAATTGTATGTACACATGTCAGATCTGATTATTACAATTATCTGATTACTAACAATTATCAGATTTTTATGATCATGTAAACAGACTCAATGTCAACCAGCATAAGCCTCATAAACAAATGCCATCAGTTATTTGGGGTTGGTTACTAGAGTTTAATCTTATTATAACTAGCTGTTTACAACAGTAAACACATCTGTATTTATGTGCAATATATTACGCAGCTTTTGCAGTGTTATAGTCTCACATTGATCATAAGTGAAGCATATGGGATAAGAGGATTTTTGCAAAGTCTTGTGACAGCCTAAAAATCAGAAATGCTAAAGCTCCTTTCAGAATCAACTGGATTCTTCCACAATATTCAGCAAGGAACTGAGAAAATCAAAGGGAAAACTAAAAAAGTGCAACTTTGAGAAGTACCTGACTTAATAAAGCTGTTGAGCTGCTGAGTTCTACTCTGAGTGGGAGTCAGAAGTAGCAGAGACCGCAGTGCTCAGGGAATTGTCTGTTCTAAATTGGGAGAAAAAGGGGGTAGAAAATGCAGAAAACCACACCGTAATGCTGTGTCATCTTTTAAACAATAGCCAGTGTTGGACAATACGTTTCAAGCCCCCTGGGAACTAATATCAATGTGAATTATATGCGCACACAATCATCCAGTTTAAGGAAACAAATAAAGGTTTTGTGGGTTGTGTTTGGAGTGTAAAGTGGAAGATGACAGAGCAGTGATTCACAGTGAAATCAACCATCCTGTGGAAAGGAAAACTTTATACCCTCAAGTCTCAAACAGGGTGAATATGTATGTTTATGAACAACAGACAACCATCTTTGCAAACAATCAGAATCAAATCCCAAATGTGGGGCGGCCGTTTTTCACAATTTATTATGTGAAAATAAAGAGATGAGTCACGTCACAGAAGAGAAAATAGAATGTGACTTGGTTTAAATGAGAGATGATCGGTTTTACCACACTGAACGGCGCTGGCAGAGTGTTGGGAGGACTGAAACGGACCATAGAATCATCTGGACATAAGCAGAAATGACTCATATGGCGAATGGCTGAGTGTGAATCCCCAGCTGTGAGACGGATGGGCGTGGAAATCTGCAGATTGAAAAATCCGAGTCAAACTGATCATATCATGGTTTGGTGGTTAAGAAAAAACACTTGAGCGCAAAACAAACCTATTCCTGAGGTTGTCTGGTGTGTTTCATTTTGCCCTTGGAGTTCAAAGTGTTCTTTCTGTCACATGCTGCATTATGCTGGATCACATTCAGAGAACATTAACCATCGCTGTCCATGACGGCGGCGTGAATCACAGCCGCCTCTTCTGCCGCTGATTCTGAGAACTTAACGCACCGCGACTAAACTCTAAAGTGCAGGAGGACACGTCTGTATTCCTCTTCTCGTCTGCAGCCTATTGTTTGGGTTTGCAAAAAACTTTTATTTGCATACTGTGCATGCCCATGATGTTACCACGGCAACCAGTACAGATAGGTTAATGATGCCTGAACTTAGAAAATGAAGAAAATCACTTACAAACAGCATGTGAGATTAGATTTGATCGTTGTTAAATCACTTCGACCTGCTGTCGGAGTTATGTAGTGCTACATATCCACAGACGAGCAGAGTAAAGACACACTCCCCGAGGGGACGAGATTAGAAAGGTCTCGTGCCTTCTGGATGCCAATGGAAGTCAGTCCAACCCTTAAAACTTCACATAAACATTAACCCATAAAGACTCAAACAGCCACTGGTTTAAACTGTTTAATACCTGTTGACCCACTAATCCTATCAATACATGTAAATAATTGGTGTAAAATGCAGTTTGTCATCTTTACATGGTCATCAGATATGACCCATTTGGACGTTCAGAGGCCCCGCAGTTACCGTGGAAATACCATCATCTTCTATAACATTGATTCACCAGTGAAACCAAAAGTTGGATCAATGACAGTGGATGGACATGCTAGGTTTATGTTCAGTTATTGATATCTTTGCTGAAAAAGTCAGTTTTTCTTCAGTTTTCTCTGTTTTTTTTATGGACATCTACATGATCAGTGGATTAAATATAGGAAAATACCTGATTTTCACTGAAAAAATGCAAAATAAGCAGGATAATATTGAAAAGTTTAATAGTCAGACTAACACATCTAGATAATGTGATTGAGTTGATCTACTCCTGCATGTAAACAGACTAATTTAATTGTACAATTTAATTTAGCACACATGGTTAAAGAGGAAAATAATGTCAAAAACAGACAGGAAAATGACCTTTTTCCATTATGCTGTAACAGCTTGAATGGATATGACTGAAACAAAGACATGTTTGGTGAATTAACAAGTTTAGTATTTGCCTGAAGAGTGTAGCTCATTAAAACCATAATTCATTTCCATAATGAAACTTGACAATTGAATGAGAAATTTCCTTTATGTAACATCCTCAAGTTATTACTTCAGTCAGACACATTTTTCTGAAGAACTGACCAAAATGGAAAGGTTTGGCTGTTTGAAGGAGCTTCAATGAATTAGAACAAGGATCCCGCTGTGAAAGCAAATCCCCATAATAACCTCATACATGAACATTAATTTGTAGTTGACATTGTGTATCTTTGAAGCCGAGTCAGTAAACAGCTGTAGCATGAACGCAATCAGAGCAGAAGTGAAAAGATGAGGATGTTCACCACTATCCATCCTTCTACTGTTCATGGACTGAATCTGTCTTCGGTTCGTTGATGGAAGTGTTACTATTGAGGTTTTCTCTTTTTATGTTTTCACTCTGAAAATCAGCTACTTTAACCCAGCTCGTCTTTAATTTGTGGACTTTGCATTCCTTTTAGAGCCTGCATGAAGTCATTGTTTTAAACCACACAAACAGTGGATGAAAAACAATCTCAGCGTGAGGTCAGTTTAATAGGAATCTTAAAAACTCCCCCGCAAGATTATTGAGTTTTGCTACCTTATTCATCTCAGTTTCTCAGTAAGCTGTGTGAGCAATGAAATGAGAACAGAGGTGATCGTCAACTTACAATAATCATGGTGTCATGATACAAGGCACAAAAATAATTTGAGATTTTGGGGGAAAACCAGCCCTGATTTATTCATTGCTTTGTGTTCAAGTGACCATAAAACCATGGAGATCACAGATGGGATGGTATGGAATCATCACTCCATCCAAGTGTGAGACACTTCGAAATGTCCAAACGGGAGATCTCTGAAAACATCTAAACTAACTGTTGACAGATACATTTAAAGATGTCATGTTTATAATTAATGGACATTAGAACCGTGACATGATCCACTGGTGTCTGAACTGCTGTTTGGAAGGCAGTAGTTTGTGATTTTACTGTTGCTATGTTGGCTTTTTGGAGCCAGAAGTGAACAGATTTAGACAAAAATGGTGGAACCAGAGGAGACCAAGGGGTCAGAGGTCAGTTAATGGTAAGTACTAGTTTACTGACAGTAAACTTCATCAAGCATGGGGCAACAAAGACCCTCTTAACCGCTACTACAGTGGAGCTGTCTGTCAGGAAAAGATGGATGCCATCAGATAAGATGACATTCAGAAAATCTGAGTGAGCTGTCGATCAGACCTGTCAATCAAAGCCTGACATGACAGACATCAGAGCTTCTATTTGACCTGAGATCTGATTAACGGAGGAAAAAATTAAAGATGAACCAGATCACTTATTACAGGATCCAAATAAAACCAAACAAATAAACAAAAGTCTGCAGTATTACCTTAGAGAGAAGTCCAGTGTTAGTATGTGGAGGTTTTTATAGAGCGACCCCCAGTGGCCATTAACTGGATTACAGCTTTAAGATAATTGTGCAGTGGCTTCACTGTGGAACTACTTGGATCAACATCTAATCCTGTATGTCCTGGCCTAAAAAAATAAAAAATAAAAAAAATAAATCTGCGTTTAATTAAAAAATTTATGTAATGTAGTTTTAAGTTTCCTCCTTCACTGAAACAGTTGTGCTACGGATGACATTACAGGTATGTTTATGTTACGTTGCCATGACAACCATCCATGCTGATGAATACAATACCTACAATAATCCAACCAGTTCAAGGAATCAGCTGAACTGACACCACTAGTGGAAAACTGGCAGTAAACACCACTGTAACACACACTTTACTGACACACATGAGCACATGCAGATGTTACAAACTAAGCCTTTGACGTGCTTTTGGGAGTATGTATACCTAACCTATACTTACAATATGCTTTTAACATCCATCAGGTCCCATTCGAAGGATAGAGTTACGTATGAGATGATGTAGTTTAAGTTTTATTTCAGCCTTTAACCACAGAAACTAGAGGATGTTTTCAGATGAAGTCAATACATGCATTTTGGCTTTTACTTCCTCTGTTGTAAAGCCTCCATTAACAAGGTGGATGTTACAGAGATTTTAGACCTTTGTGCAACCTAACAGGTAAGATTTAGAGTTTTCTTAATATACTACCTGTGGCAGACAGATATCAGTGAGGAAAAGTGCTGCCTGGATATTGAATCGTATTCCTCTGCAGCCTCTGTCAGTGATAATGACTCTCATTTTAAGTCAGAACTTGTTATTGTGCACAGACGATTGAAGTAAGTCAGGACACAGTGAACTCTGTAAGTGGCCTCATTATATTAGGCTTCGCTTATTTGCTGAAGTACAGGATTATGGGTTGGCAAAAAGTACAGGCTGCATACTGTCAAAGGAATCATTGTCTAGACAGCTTTAGAAAGAAGGCAAGAGTCAAATAAGTGCTGAAAATCCTGAAAGAAACCATGGCTGCCCTTTAATGAAGCCAATGCTTTTATTGCCTCTGCACAGGGGTCTGCAGTGTGCAATTACTCAGGAACACTTATTAGCCTTAGGAAAAGGTCACAGATGGTGGGAGGGTGTGCAAAGAGCTGAAATGAATGGAGGGACTTCTGCGACTGCGTGCTTACATGAAGTTTGTGTTGGAGTCTGTGGTGTGTCAGGGACCTGACATTTGTCCATATTTGCAAATTTTCTAAGCTGACAGTAACAGTAACACACCGCTGACACTGCAGAGGAGCAGAAGAAAGGCACTGAAGAACTGAAGGGAACGAGTATAAAGAAATTGCTGAAACTGTTGTGAAATTCTGAAACGATACCCATGTTTCAATAACCATTTGCTCTTGTTGACATTTTCCCACTTTTTTGCAAGACAAAACAAAGACATCATAATAAAGAAATTAAATGAACTGTTTTAAGATCTTTGTCACAATATATTTAAATGTGAACAAATTCAGTTCTATTACACTTCTTAAACAAACATGTATGACTGATAGTTACCGACCACTGTCATCGATTAAATATAATCTAATAAACTATTTGTCATCAGATACTGCTGTTTGGACCATGTACAATATTAAACACAGAGCTAAGTCTGTCCAGATTAGAGTATTTTTCTTGAACCTCATTTTTTGGAATGTATTTTAACCCACATGAATATTACACTGTGAAAAGTAGCCTTTTATTTATTCAAGGCTGATTTTTTTCAAGCTTTCACAACACAAATAAATTCTTTAAACCATCATTTGTGTGAAACTGACATTATTTGACCAAAAAACTAAATGGTGGACCTGTTGATTTTCAGACACAAAGATAAGAAATGAAGGACAACATGTGAATAAATATTGACAACAACCAGACTGTCAGGCTAGTGAACATGAATGAAATAATGGATCCATTGTACGCGCTTTGTGTATGCGTTAATAGAAAAGCGCTATATAAATCTAATCCATTATTATTATTAAATACAGTTTAGACCATATGTGTGTTTTCACCAGGACACTGGACATAGACCAGAGGAACCTGGATCTGACTCAGGCTGCAGGTGTAGCTCCAGGTGAGGTTGAATCCAGTAGTATTTCTGTTGAACGACCTGGTACCAATATATTAAAGTCTTTTATTGAATAAGTATTGCAACTCACAAATCCACATTAGTGCTGTTGTGAAAGTGTTTTTCAGTCTAGTAAAACAGAATAACATATTATACAAATAAGACAAAACCCAGGAATGTGAATGACTCAGTAATATACAGTATGTCACGTGTACACATTTTTAAAGCAGCATTAATACATTTAATAGATGTAAAAACAAACCTGTTTAAATGCAAAGCATGGGCCAATACATATAGTACTTATACTAAATATTCTATCTTAGAAATGGAGCTCCATATCAACTCCAGCAAAATAAACTCCAATATGAATATCAGATCTTCTGTATTGAACCTCTCATTCTTTGTATATGATTTTACACCTTCAGCAGATGGTTTTAAATGACTTTGACCCGAGTTCAAAATCTATTTCCCAACAAAGTGTGAATGAAATGAGTGCAGAGCAACACTGAAACTACTGAAGAAACACAGTACAATGGGGTGGTTTAGTGCGTCTTGAATCTCTGCCACGTGCTCACTTATTTTAGCTCAGTGTGTGTGCATGCCTTCCACATGCTGTAAGCAGTTTGTGTGGTAGTTGGCAGACACTTGAACCAGTGCGGTAATCTTTGGATGGTGCTGCTACATGAATGGTGGCGGGGGCTGTGAGTATCCTGACTGTCTGAATCAGCTCCAGGCCGCGGGAATGGGCCTGTCCACGCCACTGTCTGCCTCCGACTGACGCTGGAACTGGACCGGGACACAAAGTTCTACTGTGAAAATGTCCTGCTTCACTTTTAAATACAAGGAGCAGGATTATACTGTATGTACGTCTAATGTAGATGAGAGGCTGTATGAATAGAACGGTAAAGAATGAAAACCACAGTTTAGTAAACACACAACCTTTAATTCACAGTCACATTCAATGGTACATTTAGGTACATTGAAATAAAAAGGAAATAACTACAAAACTGGGGTACAGGGTTAGTACTGCAAGAAAAAACTGTTAAAATAAAATTTTTTGAAATGTATGAGAAAAAAGAAAATAATATCTAAAATAAAATTAGGATAAATATATGAGGAAAAAACCTGAACAGAGTATTCTATTCTTTATCACATATTTGCAAAATAAAGCAAAATATTCTTGACATTGAAATGTGTAAAACATACATGTAAAACAAAGCTTTCAAAATGATGCGAGAAATTTAAATATTGAACATATAAAGTCTTATATTTGTGACGAACAACTCTGATGATCTGATGGGTGGAGGTAGAACAGGTTGTCCAATAACCAGAGGGTTGCCGGTTTGAATCCTGCTCCGCCCCAGTCATGTGCCGTTGTGCCCTTCGGCAAGACACTTCACCCACTTCACACTGATGTATGAATGTGACTGAATGTTGAGTGGTGGTCGGAGAGGCGATACACACACACATTTCTAAGGAAAGCTCGAGTATTTTCTGATTATATACTGTAAATTTGTGGAATAAGGTTAAAAAAAATACTTGAAATTGAAGGCACAAGGTCAAAACAGATAAAATACAGAAAATAGTGCTCCTGGATTTCTCTGACATGAAATTAAAAGCAGAACTCACAGAAAAAAATCTAATATACTGGACTGACTATAAAGACATATATTTGCAACAGAAAGTCAGAAATTCACTGAGATTAAAGTAATAAATTCAGATGAAAAAAAAAACTGAAAAAGTATGTGTATTCTCTGATTATACAATCATAAATCTGCTAAATCAATTGGTTGTTCTGAGTGTTTTCTCTGAGATTAAAGTGATACATTTATAGAAAAAAACTCACAAGTGTATGAGAACAAACTGGAATATTGTGTCAGAGGATGAAGTCACAAAAGTGTGAGAAAAGAGTCACAAATGTTTGTGTTTTTCTCTGTTTTGTCAGAGTTTACTTAGTCAGATTTTTACCAGGTTAAAATCTGTAAAATAACTTCACCACATACTGTAATTATATACTAATAAGTTCATAAACCCTCATTATTGGTCAATGATCCAACCACACACAGTGGAAAAAATACTTCAGATTCAGAAGAAGTCCCAAAGGAAGAGAGAGAAAAAAAACATCAAATATGTAAAAACCTTTACAATAACCCTTATTTATAACCTCTTTAACCTGATGAAACTCAACTGGATTCAAAGTGTTCGGTCTCATTTATGGCTCGGTTTCAGACCCAGACAGAAGTCTTTTGATCATTACTAGACCTTTTAACGTTAACGTGCAGGCGCTGTGCATCTGCGTTGGACGACACATTGGATGACATGTTGTTTTGTGCATTTCTTGGTGTTTAGCTCCATCCGGGAACTCAGCCAGTACAAGGTTAAACAGTGACTTCAACATCTGTGGTTCAGTTCCCAAGTGTTTTGTCAGAGCCGAGACACTCCAGAACGGACCCACACCTTATAAAACTCAACCGTCATCTACTCATTTTATTTTATGCTTCATGCCCCATTCTTTATGTCTTTAAACACGTTGCATTTTAAACTTTTATATCATGCGGCTTTTGGTTTTTGATATTGTGGCTTCCTGGTCCGAGACGTGCAATTTGTTTTTTTTTATTCCTGTTTTATGTCTGGAGTGTTTAAAGCACTTCAGGTTAGATAAGGTTTTATCCGTAGCTGTAAACGTCTTTTTAGTGACACACTGTACAGCTCATTCATGTGGACTCTGACTTACCCATAAAAAAACCTGAATATGAAGTAAGAACTGCGGCTTTGGTGTCATGAAACAAAGCTTTTCCAATTCTGTTCTCCCATAACGAAGTAGGAGAGGTGCTGAATACGCAACTCTTTCCATTTGTCACCAAAAATGAGTCCAAGTTTTTTAAATGTGATGGAGATTCAGCCCTTGAGACATTTCCAGGACACATTAGACGTCCATGTCAAAAGGACATTTATGAAGAATGATCTAATCAGCAGGCGATCGTCCATGAACACTGAGGAATTGTAGAGGAACATCAAAGATTACAGCGAGGTTCGCCACTGGCCTTTCTGTTCCACTTCACTGTAAATCCACAGAAACTGGAAGTAGCTTTAATCCTTTCTGGCCTGTAACACCTATTAAACGTTAACATGGGTTCAAACTTATGGAATCACAGGGGTAAAGGATGCTGGGAGGCACAGAACAAACTTTCCCAGAAACCCAAAGCAGTAAATTTTGTAAAACAAACACAATGAACCACGGAAAGGGAACATTATATTATTATGGGATTATTTAAATAACCTTATTAAACTGGATTAAACTGGGTTTTCTTGAATGCGGTGCAATTATTTTTCTTTTCTTTTAAAGTATTTTTATTATAGATGGGGCGAGGATGCATTTCCATTCTCCTACTTTCTATGTTCCTGTATTTTCTTGCTTTTGGTTCTCATTTATTTCTTTTGTATGTGGACCTTGTGGTCACATGATCTGAATCTTTTTGCAAGTTGGTTTAGTGTTTATACCTGGAAGACTATGCTAACCAGTGTTGGGAGTAACGCCTTACAAAAGTAATACATTACAGTAACTGATTACTTTTTGCTGTAACGCAGTAGTGTAAGGCATTCGGTACATGTTCAATAGCGTTTGTGTTACAACACATTTTTCACCTGTAATTTAATCGCTGAAATGAAAAAAATCACAAAAAACAGCAAGACCGTGAGTCCTTAAGGAATCAAAAATGTGTCTGTAGAGTTCTATTTCCTGTTGGTGTTCAGCCAATGGGTGAAGACGGCAGAAGACAGTCCATTGTTCACATGGACGTATGGCAAGGCAAGGCAAATTTATTTGTATAGCACAATTCATACACAGGGCAATTCATAGTGCTTTACAAGAATGGA
>JAPQRQ010000018.1:21476295-21503037 GCA_037367365.1 Apogon talboti | reverse complement strand
ACCTGTGTTAAATGGACAGGTAGAACCAATACATGGCAGGACTTTTACTCTATGAAGCTGGGATTACCCAACACTGATTACAATTTACAGATCACAGTGGCTCTACACACAAAACATTTAGTAAGTGCAAACATTACATTTTTCTTAAGACATTTCATGTTCATATTTGTTCAGGTTATTCACTTTTTTTGAAAGAATAGTTTGAAGATGTAAACATTTCCACGTAATTTAACTTTTTTTACACTAAACCAAAGAGAAAAACTTGGAGTTGTCATTATTTATTGGTTATTATAATAGTATTTTACTGATGTGACCCACTCATTGGACTGAATGTGGCCCCTGAACTAAAGTGATTGTTTATATCTTCAGTGTAATTTTTGCATTTCATAAATTTATCCCATGGGCTGAATTGTACCCTTTGGCAGGCAGGTTTTAGTCCATGGGCCATATTTATGACACCCATACTTTAATGCTAGATGTGTTTGAGTTGCCAGTAGCTGAAAAACAGCACTTTCATATGATAGTGAGCTCAATGTCTGGAGCTTGTCATGACTGAGAGAATGAACGGATTCAAACACACAGTGCTGAAGGGAGTAAACGGATTTATTAACAGAAAAATAAACAAGAACATGAATAACAGAAAAAACCTGAGGGTGGAAATATTGGCAGAGTCCGCAGCATGACGGGATTAGGTGCATGATGGGTTGAAAATCTAAGAGAGTCTATGGAGGGGTGTGGAGGTCTGTGGAGGAGTAGCAGCAGCAATGATCTGGCACTGCACCTGAGCAGAGGAGCCGCTTAAATAGACTCCTAATGGAGATCTGCTCTGGGCGCAATGCCAGCAGGTGAAGGAGATAATGAGTCTGAGGGAGGGAGGGGTCTGTGGCAACAAAGGAGTGCACCATGGCAGGTCTGATGTCTGGAGCGTAGATGTCTACAAACAGACAAGCTGGAGTTTAGAAACAGTGAATATTGTACACGCTGTAATAAACAGCTTCCTCCTTTTATTTCTTCTCTTATTGTTTATTTTAGTTGACGCTGTCTGAACTCTGTGGCTCAGTCACATAACCAGTGTGTGTTTGCTATAGTTAATGGTGTTCACTTTATCACAAAATACTGTCTTAAGTCATCCCACAGAGCTGAGTCAACATGGCTTTAAAACCTTGTAAAAGCAGCGTTGGCAGGGCCATTATATTACATTACATCACATTGCACCCAGTCTTTGAAAGCTGCCATTATCTAAGCCTTGTAACTACCGCGCTGTTCCGTCTGGCTCGTAGCGGCGCAGAGTTAAACCCCACCGTTTCCCAGTCACCACATCATCACCTGCTAACACACCTGTCCTTCTTTCCCTCAGACACACACTTAGTACCTGACCTTAAACAGTCGCCGTCTGCCAGACCGTTCAGTGCAGCTTTATAGCGTTCAACAGTCTCCAACCATCTGTTTCTGCTCTGACTGCCGCTAAGTTTTGACCTCTGTCTATTTTTGACTCCATTTCTGGACTCGGTCTTCCTTCACTGACTTC
Organism: Apogon talboti; assembly: GCA_037367365.1. Classification (NCBI taxonomy): domain Eukaryota; kingdom Metazoa; phylum Chordata; class Actinopteri; order Kurtiformes; family Apogonidae; genus Apogon; species Apogon talboti. The sequence continues at coordinate 21,501,509 of JAPQRQ010000018.1, read as the reverse complement.
TGTTTTGAACACAGACCAAGCAGACCTCTGGTTTTATTAACCTTCACCATTTTTATGCTCTTACTTTTGACCCACGAAAAAAAGCGGTAGCAGTAAATGTGGATCAATTATTGGTCAAACCATATGAAATCCAGTCACATGTTACAGTTCAGTGCAAAAGACAATGGTGGAGCTGGTCGATGCCATGGCTCTGCTGCCATCAGAGAAGCTTTGAGCTTGATTGCTGGATTACTTTGAGTCAGGAAAAGCCGAGGTCTGCCAAGCGAGGGAATCTGGACTCCAACTAGAGTCAGTTCAGCTCTGCATTGGGTACAAGTTATCACAAATGAGCCTGTTAAATGTTGTGTTTGTTGAACTGAAATTCCATTCACTGCTCACTCACTGGAAGACTATGAATAGACAGACAATTTAAAAAGCTGCTGCAGAGATGTTTTGTGTTGTGTGCAAAACTGGGCGGTCAGCGATAACCCCTCTCTGGGCTTTTTTTATGACCTATGTGAGTAGGTGGAGCTCCTCACTAAAATGTTTTACTGTAAATGTAAGCATGCCACAAAAGACAGCAACTCCAAACACACTGACACACCCTATACCCATAACATGACTTCATTTTCCATTTCCTTTTTTTTCTTCTTTTGTCTGACACCACATTGAAATTCCTTCTGCAGACTCCCATCACAGAGCAGACAGTCATTCTGCAGTGAACCGCTCTGTTGTTTGTCAGCATTTTCCTTTTGGACTGGAAGTTCTAATAATGCACAAGTTACTGCATTAGACTAGATGACATACACTGTGTTGTAAAATTTCAAGGCAATAACAACATTGAAGATTTTTACATATACTATTTAGAGATATAAGGATTAGAGATTTTGGTGCTACGATTATCCTCCGCGAAATAATCGTGGTTTCACGATTACTACTATTATTTTGCGCAACTTCATTTCACAACAGCACTTATTAGGACTGTCACTTTTTATTCGAACTTTGAACATTCATTCGAGTGTGAGGTGAAAAGTTTGAATTCGAAGTGTAATTAGCCGTCCGAATTTGGGCTGTAGTCTCCACAGGAGCATCAGACTGTTTTATGCAGTTTGCCTTGTGATCAAAAAGAGCATATTTACTGCATCAATTCACAAATGAACCCTCACTGATGCTTGTATGACAGTCTGAACTACTGGAGAAGGATGGCGTTACTGTACCAAAGCTATGAGCCAGATTGCTGTGAATGGGTTGCGCGATGTTAGCCTGAAGCTGCATAGATGACGGTAATGAACGCAAACTGAATGGAAATTAAAGTGAGCTTGCATCGAAAATATATTTGCGGTCAAGACATTTCAGAAATACGGCCGCCCCCCTGAGACAGACAGTTCCTTCTCTGTCATTTTCACTCGTGGGATGTTGAATGCAGCGCTTGTGTAACGTTGCTTTCATTCAGTAGCACATATCACCGTGTCTTTGGTTCCGCTCTTACTCTACTGTACTTTATGATACGGTTTTAAATTGCGATTAATCGTAACACCATGACATTGTTACAACCCTAATACTCTTAGACTCACAAGCCACTTTATTGGGTAAACCTTAGCTCAGCAGCATATAAAGTAAAGACCAATAAGATCATAGGAACTCAATGTATTTAGACGTGAACACACGGTCAAGACAAAGTCAAGTTCAAGCCAAGTATCAGAATGAGAAAGAACACTGAACTAAGTAGCTTTGAATATGGTTTTATTATTTGGTTACTGGCCCTGGTTTGAATATTCCATAAACTTCTGGTCTAATGGAATTTTCACAGACAACCATCTCCAGGATTTATAGAGAAGTGGCAAGAAAAAGAGAAGATATCCAGTCAGCAGCAGTTCTCTGGGAAAAATGCATTATTGATAGAAGGGGTCAGTGGAGAATGACGGTTGTGGTTGGTCTGGGCTGGTAATAAATAAATAAATAAATGGCAACAGTAACTCACAAAAAACAGAGTTAAAACTGAGGTATGTAGAAGAGTATCACTGAAGGCACAACACATGAACCTGGAGCTGATGGACTACAGTAGCAAATACACTCAGTGGCCATTATATTAGGTACACACAGTACTGCCACAGTCTGTCTAATAAAGTAGCTGGAGTATTTGTTCCAAATTATTGTGAAATTGACAACTGTCGCATCAACAAAATATTCACTGTAGATATTTTGATTTAGTCTCTAAGTATTCTCCAGTTGATACATGTAGGGTAAGCTGATTATTTTCCAGTTTTATGAGGATTCTTCAGATCATATATGTCATTTACCACAGGTTATGACATGTCCCTGTTTACAGTCAGCTGGAGTAGAGACAAAGATCCTCTCTGGTACAGATGGAAACTCCACAATAAATTCCACATTTCTGCTCAGAAGGAGGATCACATCTGTTTTTTAAACATTATGAAAGATGATATAGACGGGTTTTTGGATATGAACTAATATGGAAAAGCTGACCTTTTCAGGAAGGTGTTTGATGGAATGAAAGAGGGAGGTTGTGGAGTTGAACATCAAGTTCCAGTGGAAAACCTAAAAAAAAAATACATAAAAATAAACCTATTTTTAATCGGGGTGTGTATGGCTGCAAGTGAACAGGAACATTAATGGAATATTCATTTCCTTCACCTTTGTAAACAGCATGTCAGGAATTTTGTGTTTTCTGGAATAAGGGCAGAAAACAAAATATTTTGTCAGACAACAATTTTGTGGTTTTCCATGTTGAAAAATGACATTTAAAGCTCACTGCACAGTTTTGTTATGCAGCTATAGACATGATAACCAATGAAGAATCTGCAAGGCATAAAAACCAGCCTGATGCACACTGCCGACACTAACTTACATAAGATTTATGTACTACTTTCACTCTCAATAATTATGGGTGGATATTTTATTTGATAAATAAAAAAACAAGTGTGTTAATTTTGGTTTAATCAATGCAGGTCACAGAGCTAACGGATTGCTTTTGCAGTGGAAAAATGCGAGTGGTTCCTCAGAGGTGTACTGTCTGCAGTTTCCACTGGAAACATATGCACATATTGAGTGGAACTGTGGGTTTAGGGAATTACATCACTCTACACATGTTAGTTCTTGATATATAAGACTGTGTTTAAAACAAAAATTGTTGCTTTGGGGCACAGCTTTTGTCATGAGCAGCTGAAGGTAGCTGGAAAAATGCACTTCATTAGAATGGCATGTCCTCGATCAACATGCAGGTAGTGAAGCGTGTGCAGATACTTCTGTTTCAACACCAGGACACATCGGCAGTGAGGATGCTTGGAATCACTAAACCCAGACGAGCTGTGGTCAAACATGTGACGTGTGTTCAGCTCTCATTACTCAGCGGGTCATCGTGCTTTGAACCTTCCCTTTGAACTAAACTGGACTTGTCATTTGAGTCGAAAAAGCAGGTGGTCACGGCGTAAAAACAGTTATATGCTGTTCTACTCTTCAATTAAAGCTTGTAGAACATGAGCTGCCAACAAGGCACAAACTTTATTATGTTAGTTTATGCAAGCTCCTGATGAGGAACCTTAAGAGTATTTAGGAAATTAAAAAGTGTTATTTTCAGTTATTTTGGGCTGAAATGGAATCTTGAACCAAAGGTCACATGTAGCCGCTAAAAAAGAAGATAAAAGTATCTGTAAATAACCCTTAAAGACCTAGAACTATTTTTTCTCTACATTTAACCTTTTTTTTATTTTATCAGTTTCTTATATCATTAATTTTCAGTGAAAATCAGGTATTTCCTATATTTAACTTACAGATCATGTAGATGCTCATGACAGCTCGGAGTGAATCCAAAGATTCTTGTATGAGAAAGAGAAATTTAGAGAAAAAGTTACTTTTAATTAACATTACAACCATTGCCATTTGTCAAACTACATGGATTTTACTGGTGAATCAAAGTTATTGAAAGTAATGCTTCTGAATCCTTAAAAAGACACCGCTGGTGCTTCTGGAAAGCTGAGAATTTTACATGAGTCGATGCCTTTGGTCAGAGGCAGCTGTTTAGGGCTTTGAGAGGAAACCAATAAGCCAAAATTCTTTGTTCAATATATTGATTTATTCATTGAACCTATGTTTCACTCAACTTTAAGAGCATTTATGATAAAGTAGTATAAAGGTCATATTTGTCATAAATATAAACAGTAAAGCCAACTGGGTTTTCTTGCGTCTGAAAATATGAGGTAAAATATGAGGTATAGTATCTGCAAAAACGCATGAAATGTTTGTTTTTTAAACTTAATAAAGTACTGAGCTGAATAACAACAGAAACAGTCATATTGATTACAAGTAACATATAAATTAAAAACATCTGGGGTTGAAAACCATTGTAGAGACCAATCTTATTCAGAGAACACCCTAAGAAAAGGTCATATTGGAGAGCTGTTAAATTGAATTTCTACTGAAAATCACAGATTATCTGCACAGGAAGGTGAATAAAACACACAACATGCACAAGTAAAATACAATACACACAAATGATAGAAGTTGATTCAGTAAAATATTAAAACCTGAACAATGACAGTACATTACAAAAACAAATTACTGAAAACACTTAGTTGTAAAGTGAATAGTGGAGGTTCATGGTGTTTTCATCTGTTGTTGTTGTTGACACTTTCTCCGAGTGACATCTGTCTTTAATTTTCCAACCAGTGCAACATTCATGTTTTCATCCGTCAGTGTCATCATGTGTTTGATCAGAAACGATGTGTGTTGGCGTCATCACTATCGTACTCTCCCATTTCTTTCAATCACTGTGGCTTGAATGAGCACAACACTGACTCTTAGATAAGAATATTTTAAAATCAGGATCATGATTTATTCGTTCTTTGTTGTATTTTACATAACGTGACTTGTCCTCTGTAATTTCAAGTGACAGTTTGACTCTTTACACGTGTGTAACATCATTCCCACATGGTTAAACCCATATGTAAAGGCTGCATGGGGAAAGGAGAGTCTAAGCAGCATCTATTTGACATTGTTGATTTTTAATTTTTCTATTTATTCTTTGTTTTTTTAGCAAAGTTATTTGGGTAATTTAACCCATAAAGATCCAAACATCCACCGTCAACCATAATCATCTACTGATCTAAATAGTTTAATACCTTTTAAGCCACTAATTCTATCAATCCATGTAAATAGTTGATGTAAAATGCAGTTTGTCATCTTTTCATGGTCATCAGATATGACCCATTTGGACGTTCAGAAGCTTCGTAGTGAACATGGAAACACCGTCATCTTCTACAACATTGATTCACCAGTAAAACACCAGACAGTGGATGGACACACTTGGTTTATATCAGTTAATGATATCTTTGCTGAAAAAGTCACTTTTTCCTTCGGTTTTCTCTGTTTTGATTTAATAACCTTCGAATTTACTCTGAGCTTTAATGAACATCTACATGATCAGTGAATTAAATATAGGAAAACACATGACTTACAGTGAAAAAATGTAAAATAAAGAGGATAATATTATAATAAATGGTAATAAATCACCTGGGAAAGATTAAATAGAGAGAAAAATTCATTTGGGAACAGCCACAAAAATAGCACTGGGTCTTTATGGGTTAATTTAGGTTGTGTAGATTTTATTTCAGTAAATCACCTCTTTCTGTTCCATCTGTTCACAGCCGGTGGTTATACTCACACCTGTAGTCAACAACAACAACAACACAATGATGAATGTGATATTAAATCTGCGGGAGCCAAAACCAGACAAAGAAACACCATCTTCTGAACGTACATCCTGTACCTTCCTTCTGCAGCAACAACAAATACATTAACCTGATGATGTTTCATGCTTTTATGGAAACATGAGGACACTTTGCTTCATGTCCCAACTGAATTAATCTGATCAGCGATTGGTAATGACAGCTGTCAATCATGTATTTAACCCTGGATGTATCTGAAAATACCTCTGATTGATCAAAAATCTGCCTCTGTGTAGATTTTCTACAGCCTAAAAACACAGAACACAGAAGTGTCATGTCCTCAGCTCTCTTACATTACAATATACTAAAAAGTAATTATGGGGGGTTTTTTTTGGTTTTTTTGTTGTTTTTTCTAACCCTAATGTTATAATTTGATCGAAAACTGCAGCTTTAAAAAGATTTTTATATAAGATATCAAAAACTTTCATCTTTAAGAAAATATAAATGTATGTTTCCATGTATGTTTTGAAACTTCCCCAGTATCTATTTCCTAATGAATCATTTAATGTGAGCTGTTGACTGAGCAAACAATATAGAGATATTTTGAGAAAAACCTGACACTGATTTTAGTGTTTTTCCCTGGACATCATTTGATGATGTTTCAAATAATTCCCCGGTTTGTCAGAGTCTGTGTCGAACATGAGTCTCTGCAGCTTTTCACTCGGTGCAATTTTGTTGCTGTTTCCGTCTAATCTGGCCCTAATATGTTTCAGTCTCCTTTGCACTTACTCACATTGACATTTGAGCAACACACTGATTTTTCCACCTCTTCAAAGTACAAAAACTAATTTGCACTATTTCAAGTTTGCGTTTTTCCTCTGAATTTCCAGTATTTCAGGGATGTTTTGATATGAAAACTTACATGTGAATGGAGAAACACCTTTAGCAGGGTTGTAACAAACATACTTATTTAGTTCTCACTTCCTCTATTAAGAAAGCACAAGAAATACATTGTGTGTACAATTATTGGGTAAATGAATATTTTTACCATATCGTCATTTTTATGCATACTTTCCAACTACGAACTATATAAATTAAATTTATTATTATAATTAATCATTGTCAGGTGATATATACTTGTATAATAAGGGAGGGTGTATCCTAAAATGATTAACACCGTATATTAAGTTGTGCTGAATTGTTAAGCAGCTTCTTTACTTCAGGAAAATGGGTAAGGTAAAATAAAATAAATAAATAAATAAAAGAGGTTTAACTAACAGTGAGAAGTCAAAAATTGTAAAATACTTTTCAGATGGATGAAATGCTAAACTATTGTAGCACATTTTGTTGCAAATAGTAAAAAAAAAAAACACAAATAGAAGAAAAAAATTCAAACAGCAAAAGATTTAAGAAGAATCAAGTGTGAATCTCCTATGAACCCACTGACCTTTGCTTTTTATGCAGGACAATGCTCTACCACATACGTCGTAGTATCCGCCGTGTGTCCAGAAAAGGCCTTAAAGATGTTAGAATCATGACATGGGCCTTCCTCATCTGACCTACACCCTACTGAGAACCTGTGTTTCCTTCTTAAAGTTTTACGGTGAACAGTCAACCTCTGAACAGTGTCTGAGAGGATGAATGAATTTAGGATTAGGACTGATACTGACATCAGAGTGAATATACTGGTCACAGTGTTCATCTTAAATATTTATTTGTAAATTTTGAGTTGTTTTGAATTTTGAGTCACTTTAACATAAAAATAAACAAGTGAGATGTGGACATTTTCATTTTTCATTTAGTTTCATAATAATTCTGCAAATTAATAGTTGTCCAATAATACACATCGATATTCTCCTAAGAAAGACAAAATCACACTTAAATATTCAGGTTGGGATTTTATTAACATTTTGAATTGACTGTAGTTGTTAAGTAATAAAAATTAATCCTCAGAAATAACTTGCCAAATAATTGTGCACACAGTGTATATGAACAGAAAAAAAAAATCTGAACTGAATGACTTCCTCAAGTCAAACTATTTTGTATGGTCTTTGTTTCCTTGTTTCTTATACATCTCCAATGTTTTTAAGTGATGCTGTGGTATGCATCCTTCATATCTACTCCTGTTTTTGACTAAACTGGACGTTTCTAGACTTTTCTAGACTGTCTTATATCACCTCTATCTCTCTCTATCTTTTTCTCTCTGTCTTTTTCTCTGTCCAGATACAGCTTTTAAAGTATTCACATTTTGCTCTAAATTCCTCTTGATGCAGTAATTGACAAATGCATATGTATCATCAATATGAGCTAATTAAAATCAACCTAATTTTAACCTTTGCATAGTAACTGTAAAACCACATCAAAATAAGTTTATTACGTGAATATGAACAGAATCAAAGTTTGGTCAAGCACAAATAAGTTGCTGATACGTTCCTACTATAGCTGAAACAATTTATCAATTAATCAACCCGAATCGATTGAAAAAATTAGTCGATTACAGTTTTCCTGAATCGAAGCTTTGTATCCTTAATTTCGCTGCTGCTAAACATTGGTTCCACTGTTGTGTTTCACACAGACACTAATTGTGAGGCAATAATTGATCAACACAAACAACATGGAGCGTAGCTCAGAAGAGATGAGGACAAAAAGGGAGAAAACGTCCATATGTTCACTTTTCTACACTGGAACCATCACTTAGTCCTTTATGCTTTAACACAAACATTAAAAATATTGAACTTTATTTTTTCCAGTCGGATGTTAGTTCCATCTTCCATCAGGTTGTTAGTAGGTTGGATCCAAATGTGTTGAAGACTGTGGTGCACATATTGTTTGTAATGTCATTTGACTTGTTTGTTGTTTATATTTTTATAGATTTTTTTATATACTTTTATACTGTTGTTATTGTTGTTATTTCCATATGGATATTTTTATATATCTTTTTACTTTTGTACTTTTTGTGGTTGTTCTTTCACCTGGTTCTGGAATAAAGGACAAGTTGTTCATCATTTACACATTTTAACCTATTCACATAATCATTTAATGGAATCTAATTGAATGAAAGAACATAATAAAGATAATAAGATTCATCAATTACAAAATTATTGATAGTTGCAGCTCTAGTTCCCATCATCCTCAGTCTCCCCTACACCGACTCCAATATGGACCACATTACACACACAGTTGTTACTAATATTCGTTTTATTTCATATTTAGAAAACATGACTTTTAATGTATTTTCCTGTGGCTTCAGTGTTATGTAATAACCAATTCAAGTGCAACAATACCGCAAAACTTTTATTATGTGTTATATGACTCAATTCCTGTTACCGGTGTCATGATCTATTAAAATAAGCTCATAGGAAAAAAGAAAAACGTGCAGGTCTGGGACCGAACCAGTAACATCTGAGGTCACTGCTGAACAGCTCACAGTTCCAATAACTTTTTTTAACTGTTTGTTTTTTAAACCATGTGCGCCAACTTGTGTCAGTAATACTCGTTAACAGTGCGTCGGTGTTGTTTGGTTTGTGGGAGCCTTTAACAACCTGGCCCCACAGGTCAGCCTGGTCCAGACTGAATGCAGCCTTTAAGTGACGGAGGGGCTGTAATCTGAGAGGAGCACGGTGGTATTATTAGCCAAAAACCCCAGCGCGCCACTTGAGACATCCAGATGTTGCGTTCGAGGCGCACGGTGAGGACGCGGACTACAACTGAGAGCAAGTTTTCACTACATACTTTTTAGGGTTTTTTTTATGGTGATGGAGGCTCAGAGCACCGGGGATACTTATTAAACACTGTTATCAGCCTGGAAGGAGAGGAGGGTGTTGAGGAAGAGCGACAATAGAAGCGTAAAGGAACTGCGTAAACTCCAAAACCAAACCTGAAATGTCCGTGTTTGTGCGTCAAATCGGGATTAAATAGTCAAAGCGGATTCTGCTTGTGTTCACACGTCTAAGAAAAGTAGAATTGGTGTTTGTTTTGGACCAGTGAGTATGATGGCTTTTCTTCACTTGTTCCTGTGTGTTTGGATGGTGTCAGTGCCGACGTGTGGAGCGTTTTTCCGCGGACCTTTACACCCGGAGATGTCCAACGGCACGTTCCATCATTATTTCGTGCCGGATGGGGACTACGAGGAAAACGACGACCCGGAGAAGTGCCAGATGCTTTTTAAAATGACCGACGAACGGAAATGCGGTCTGGATGAGGACCAGGACTCTGTGATCCGGGATGATTTCACCATCATCAAGAGGCAGATCGAGGACTCCGCCAGGGTCCTGGAGGGCATCGGGAAAAGCATCTCCTACGACCTGGACGGGGAGGACAGCTACGGGAAATACCTGCGCAAGGAGACGACGCAGATCGGAGAGGCGTTCACGAGCTCGGAGAAATCCCTGCTGGAGCTGGAGGTGAAGTTCAAGCAGAGCCAGGAGACGGAGCTGAAGGAGGAGCACCGGCTCAGCGACGACTTCCTCAACATGATCGTCCACACACGGGACGTCCTCAAGGAGACTCTGGACATTTCTCTGGGACTCAAAGACAAACACGAGCTGCTGTCCCTGATCATCCGCAGCCACGGGACGAGACTGAGCAGACTCAAGAACGAATACATGAAGTTCTGACCGGATCAGACCCAGTTCAGCCTCTACAGCTGGGTTCACTGGTGTTTCTGGACGGTGGAGTGGAAGAGCAGACAGAAGCACTGACTTCAGGGATGTTCGAATTTAAAAGGGTTTGATCACAGTTATTTCAACCAAAATAAACATTACATGAACATCTGTCCATTAGAGCTACAACTATCCATCACAGATGATTCTCAGTTGGAGGAACTTAGAAGCTTCTTAAATGTAGACATTTTTCTATTGGCTGCTGTTTGTTTCCTCCTCTATAATGTAAACTGAATATTGGTCATCTATAATGACATGTGACACCAAAGAATATTTTAAAGACCAAACTAAGAAAGATCTGTCATTGCGATAAAAAAAATTGATTAGCTGTTGATCGACAACTATTTTGACAGTCTATCATGAAAAACCATCAATATTATCTGATTCCTGCCTCTTAAATTTGCTAAATATCCTCTTGTTATCAGCCAAACACATCATTCTGTGCTTTGGGAAACATTTTGGTGGCATTCTCTGATATCTAACAGACTTGACAATTTAATAGTTAATTTAGGAAATAGACAGATTAATGACACATGTCCAGCGAAAGTAATCCTGAGTTGGTGCAATGACTTTACTAAATTTATAACTCTTTTGATAATCAGTGATTGGTTTGAGTCATGAAAAACCTCAAAAGTGTCTGATTCCTGTTTCTTAAATCTGAAATCATTTCTGCTGTCTTTCCTCCTTAATGACAGTGAAATGAATTTCTTCTTGTGGTCAAACCAAACCTGAAGTTTGAAGACATTGTTTTGTGCTTCGAGAAACATTTGAGCATTTTCTATCATTTTGCCGAACAAAAGTCATTGGTTAATTGACAAAATAGTCAATGGGTTGACAGGCAATGAAAATAATCCTTAGTTATAGATCTGTGTTTAATTGATTGGTTATAGACTAGTATATTAAACAACTATTTTGATGGTTGAGTCATGCAAAAAAATAGCCTGTTAAGCCTGAATTCTTTTTGGGTTTCTTTCCTACTCTGAGAGTAAACGGAATATAAATGCACAGACCAAACAACTAATGATATTTATGAGAAAATAATCTCATAAAATGACGTTACTTGCAGCCCTACTGGTCATACAACTGTTTTTTTTGGTTTAATATGTTCATGTTATTTCTCTGTGAACCTGAACCCCCCAGGCCCCTGACAGTCCCAGTTACCCAGCATGCCACTTGGTTTTTAATAATCTGGTTAATTGCGTCTCATGTTGCAATATTTACCACAATAGTGTATTATTAACTAAAAGGGCCCTGTGTTTTTATACCTGGGCCGAATGGGTCGCAATCAAGTGTTCAGTGCTCCTAAATACATGTTATTTTTAAAATTTTCAGGAGCCAGTTCTTCCCCTTATTTGTCTTAACGTAGGGAATAACTGTGTATGGTTCTGTACTGTTCAGTCTGACCATGTTACATGTTTAGTAACATTGTTCTGGAAAGACATGTGTGGTATGAGCAACAAATTCCACGTATCCTGGGACATTCAATTTAAAAAAATAATGGTCATATTAATATTCAGAGGTTATCTCCTACCAGTAGTACTTTAAGAGAATATATTTGTGTCTTGCAGATGTCATAGAGTTGGTGAGATACGATACAGTTAAGAAACAAAAGTTGTGATGTTCTCTGAGAAAGTGGAGTAGTTAAGACCTTTTAATAGGTAAATTAAATACATAATAAGTCAAAGTAGACAATAGAACTGTGATGCAGTGATTTGCACATAGAAATGTCCACATTATTATTTTGTACAGACCATTGGAACAGTCATGCACACCATAAAACCACAGAGACATTTACATAGAAATTAGACTGACATTTTTCCAATAGTAATGAGCCCTGTTAACATTCATTTTTGTTAATTATAAAACATGTGATGTCTTCTTGTCCTAGTACATGTCATTTATAGCAGATTCATCAAACATTCTGTTTTTGTGTAAAACAATGACTTTACACATAAGTCAGGTAGAACCAGAACCACAACTATCGGACATTAGATTCTAATTATTTCAGTTTCATATTGAATTATAGTGCAGAAATGCTAGAAAACTCTCCCTGTCCAGCTGGAATCTAAAGTTCAGCAGGGACAGAGATTGGGAAAAGCACATTCACCTGGAGACTGGGATGGCCTGTGTTTCAGTTTCATTATTCATGGTGTTTTCAGTTCGATTTGGTTGAAAAAGGAGCTTCGGGATAGTCTTTACACAGCGGTCATGCAGTTGACAGGGTGGACCTGACGCAGTGGCCTGAATAAGCCACAGTTTCAAACCAGAGCAGGATGCTCTTCTCTGACATTTCAGATGAATGTTTCCAGAATACCAAAGAATGTTTACATATGTAAACTCTCCTTTCCTATTTTAGCTAATGAGGTGAGCAGACTTTGCACAATTCTTTACTGTCCCAGCGCTAAAGGTTGTGACTTGGTTTAAATGCAAAGCCTACTGTGCTGTTTTGCACAGAGAGTATAATCTTAAAAAATGTACAGTGTATTATTGGAAGTAAATAAATACTGTGAGCTCCGTATCTAGAACACCTAAATATGTATTCTTGTTTATATAAAGTTTTGAAATAAATCAGCGTATCTATTCTATTCTTGTTTACCGGAAAGATATTTGTTGAGATGTAATACTTTGACAGATAAGACTGCAGGCAGCACTCGAGGACTTCACTGTGGAACACTAATCTGTGTGACAACATTCTTTACGGATTGTGTTGTGCCTTCTCAAATAAAGAGTTTGTGTTTAAGGTACAAAATTGTTTGCAAGAGCATGTTCTTTTTTTCAGAAAATATGCTGAGAGTTGGTCTAGAGCTGCGACAAGAGCTTAAGTAATTAAACTTTGCATTGTAATTTATCTTCAGACTTTGTTGATGTACAAACTACAGTTGTTAGAGCATTGTTTGGATGCTGGGGATGCCCACGCTGTGTCCAGGAATCAGACCCCACAGTGGGTGTGGAACAGTGTACCCATGCAGACTGGATCCAGTATCTCCATGTGTTTAAAAATGACAAACTCCCCTCCATGTTTGCTTTCCAGGGTTCTGAGGTCTGCTGTGAATTATCCACACAGCCAGTGCCCCGTAATTATAAGCCCTTTGAAGGAAGAAGCTGCTGGTTGGTATTTATGAGCAGCAGAGATTTAAGGATGTTGTGTTGCGGTGACTGGTGTGGTATTCCTCACAAACAACTTGTGTTCTGGCTGTGCAGAAAACAACATTTTTGTTATCCTTTTAAGATAATGAAAAAGGTCCAGGGTGCAGTTTGAGGCTTATGAATTAACATATCAGCATCTAACACTGGAGAAAGGGAAAAATGCCACACATTTACGTGTATTATGCAACAAGTCAAAGTACATGGTGAGGGTTTTTCGTTGGTATTAAACACATGGAATAGATACTTTGAGCCCAGTGATTACACTAGTGATGACGCAACAAAACTCACATAAAGCACAGAAACCCTTCGCCTAGATTCTATATTTCCATGTTTCCATAAGAGCGAGGAAAGAGGGAAGAGGGGGTTTCATCGAAGTAAAAAGATTAGTGGAAATATCCCACAGATGGAAAATGATACAGACTGTACAAGCATCTAAGAATGGATATGAAGAGACATCTGAAAACCAGAGGAAATGTATTGTTCTGCTTTATACTCCGAGGCCAATCCAAGTGATGAACACAAACCTTTGATGTAACTGACAGAAACATTTCAATGAATGTATGATCATTTACAAATGTTCACTGAATAGAACACACCTCCACAGACAGATTTAATATGAACACTAAGAGTCTGTTATCATTCCAGGTAGTGATACTGGATGGAGTGTATCTTTAACAACTGTGGTTCAGGAAATATCAGGTTCATCCCAAATCAGAAGGTCAGCTGTTTGGGAATGTGCATGTGAAAACTAGTGAATGAGTGCGGTGTGTATGGATATGCTAACATGTACATGATAACTAATTCAGTGACAGTGTCGCACTACATTATATAGTTATATTTGTGTTGGTAGAACCATAATCAAGGGGCGGATGTACAGAGGGATGACCCCAGAGCAGTGTATGTGTAAAACTGGTCACAACGTCCAGACGCTTCTCAACATACAAGAAACTGACAAAAAAATCACTGAAAAACTCTTTATTCACCGACATTTTAGATGCAATTACTGTAATTTTTTACAGAGCAAAACATTTACTTATAGTCAAATCATTTGATTTTCAGATGAATACTTATATTTTTTAGAGCTGCACTGTTTTATTTGAGCATTAGGAACACTCACACGGTGTAGTAACATGAGGTATTATATAATAATAAATAGTATTATATAGGTTTGTGGATTCCCATGTACTATCCTCCCATGCCACCCTGCAAAAAACCTCTTGCCATCCCAAGTGACAAGAGGTCATCTTCGTCATCTTCATCTTGTCTGTAATGTGAAAAAATCATACTATACAGTACTTTCAAAAAGTCTTAGGCCATCATTAGGTTTGTTGTTTTGGTAAAGTCATAATAATGCACACATACACATGCCTCAGTGTCTGTATACAACCTGGAAATACAGGAAATATGTAGAGCAAGAAGTGTTTCAGATAATAATAGCAACTAAAGAGTGTCCAGTATTTAGTCTGACCTCCATTTGTAATTAACATTCATATGTCTTTAACTCTTTGGTACAGTCCATATGATTTGTTATTAAATTTTAGATTTATTAAGTCAATTTTCTGTTATTTCAGTCCAGGTTTCATTCCACTCTGACCTTTCTTGAGCTACTTTTTGCAACAGGAATGGAGGTCAAAGTAAATACTCACATTAACCTGGAGAAGCTGTTAAGGCAAGATTTTTTTTTTTTTTTGTACTGTAAATATATATACCCTATATTTTTTTTCTTGTATCTGAATAGAGATTGAGAAACACACATGTCTGGTCATTTCAACTCTGTAAAAAGATAAAGGGGTCCTATGACCTTGCACGTTTTTTTTTTCAGACATTGCTTGGTTCCTCCCACTGATGTCACAAAGTTCAATGTGTAATAAACTTTAATTGCTCCAGTGTCTTGATGCCAATGTGAACTGGTGAATTGTGTTTAATCATCACAAACTGGATCACCTCATATAACCATGGGTTAATCATTGTAAAATGAAGCTTTTAAAAATATGCAAATCGCATGTTAGTGTCAGTCTGACATTCGGTGAATCCAGAAGGCAGGAGGAGAACACAATAGAAGGTAAGACTGACACAGACAAACACTGTAATTTAAAGTTAACACTGGAGTTTCTCATCATCTTGGATATTCAGAATAAATGGATATTCGATAGAGCTGAGGATTATTGTCACAATTAACTGATAAATTGGTTGATGAAATATCAGAAAATGGTCCATTGGTATTTCCTAAAGTACACAATGATGTCCTTAAATGTCTTGTTTTGTCCCAAACCCAAAGACCTTTAATGACACACAGGAAGGAAAGTAACCAGAAAATATTCACATCTAAAAAGCTGGAATCAGAATACATTGACTCTCTTACATAAAATGCTAAAATATTAGACAGATTATCAATGTGGGCTGGGCTATGAAACAGTAATTATCATGGTAATTATATTTAGCATGATATACATTTTCCCTTTACTGTAATGGTTTGTTTTGTTCACATTGCACCTAAAACACTCTGAATGAGTCAATAGTTTTTGCTTTACTTCAATGTTTTTACTCATACTCAAGTATTTCGTCATGTTCAGACCACAACGAAAAGTCTAAAACCACAAACAAAGGCCTTAGTTTAGGTTCAAACTCTGACTGTGTTCTGTTCATCAGAACATCAGAAAAATATGTGTCTTGGTGTGGCTTTTTTTGTATTATAAGCCATTCTTGTCTTCTTATGTCTTTTATGAATAATTTAATAAACCACAAATAGCAGTTTTGTTTCAAGTTTCCATCAAGACCAAAAAAAAAAAAACTCAAATGAAATAATCATTTTACATTTACTGTGACAGTTATGATAGCAGTCTATTTTTGGGGGGGGGGCAAACCACTCTGCTCTATCAAACAAATAAATAAATAAATAGCTGCCGATTTATGTCATTTAACCCTCAAAGACCCGAACAGCCACTGGCAACGAAAAGCATCTACTGATCTAAAATGTTTCATACCTGTTGATCCACATCATATCAATCCATGTAAATAATTGGTGTAAAATACAGTTTCATCTTTTCATGGTCATCAGATATGACCCATTTGGACGTTCAGAGGTTCCGCAGTAAATGTGGAAACACCGTCATTTTCTACAACATTGATTCACCAGTAAAACCCATGGAGTTTGACAAATGACAGTTGATGGAGATGCTTGTTTTTACATTCAGTTATTGATATGTTTTCTGATTAAGTCACTTCTTCATTTTTCTCTGTTTCTGATAGAATAACCCTCAACTTCAATCTGAGCTTTTATAAACACCTCCATGACCAGTAACTTAAATCTAGGAAACTACATGATTTGAGTGAATATTTTAAAATAAAGAGGATAATATTATAATAAATGGTGATGAATCACTTTAAAAAGATTAAATAAAGAGAAAAAAATAATTTGGGAACTGCCCAGTAGTACTGGCTTTTTATGGTTTAGTAGTAGACGATCATTATATTATTATTATAATTATAATTATTATTATTATTATTATTATTATCATTCTTCTTCTTCTTCTTCTTCTTCTTCTTCTTCTTCTTCTTCTTATTATTACTATTATAAATCATTAACTGTTGCAGATCCACTGACAGAAACTTGACCAAAATAATAATATAGTTGCTGAGTTTAAAAGTAGAGTAGCCTAATAGTTATTTTTCATTTCAGCTGCAGTAGGTAGATGAGGTAAAAAGTGGACATTTTCCCTGTTTAATCGACTCTTCCTACAGACTCTTATCTCCCCTGTAATAGTGTAGATACCTGTGTTAGTGTAGACTGTGTGTTATCTCAGTCGTATTAATGCACATCCCTGTGTAAATGTGTGATGGTTGTATGTGAAGTGGGTTAAAGGTTACCGCCGGTGCTTATGTCACCGTCCACAGCCTCCGCCGTGACCTTTCACCCAATTCCAATCACGCCGGAACCGGCTTCAGTGTCAACTGTCACTGGGCGAACAACCGCTGTTACTATATCACCACCAACGTAAGTTACATCCAAACTGTCTGCTTTTTACCGTTTTGGGGGCACTTTAATACATAAACTCAGGAGCAAACGGCGACAAAGCCCGGTGTAAAAGTAGCCGTTAGCTTGTGTTAGCTAACACTGAAACTAATGGAAGGTAACGCTGCGTTTACGGTCGCTAGCTAACAACATACTGTACACTGTCTCCTAAAGGGCTAAAAGCTAAACAGGTTTACCGGGTTTCTGATAACAACAGCACTGCAAAACTGCACCAAATGCCCCCAGGTTGTGTGTTTGTAATATCCTTTGGAGGTTCTGTTATGTGTAATGGAACTAGTAGAAGTAGCAGTGGAGGCTGATGGAGCTGAGTGTAAGTACAGGACAGACAGCTACGGAAACAACACACAAACAGCACCTGAGACACACAAACAAACACAATACAACCGGACTAACACTGAGAGGAAACTACTGAGAATGGGATCAACTCAAGAGAATACTTAAATTAATCAAAGTGAAAAAATTAACAAAATAGGCATCAAAATGAATAAATGAATGTTGTACAATGCCTATGTACTATCTACTAAATTTATGTCATCTTAGCTCCCGGCAGTGTCATATAAAGATACATGGAAAATTGAATAAATCAACAAAAATAACTGTCGTTATTGTTAAAGTGAAAACTAAACAGTGTTAAAGCCCCAAGTAACTTGCGCTGAGACAAAGTTGTTCTTTGATGAAGTTGACATTTTTTAAATGAATATTAGCTGAGTTTATTTAATGACACGATACTGATGGAACCCTACAACGGACAAGGAAAAAAAAAAAAGTGGTTTGAAATACAGCCGCAGCCACTGATTATTTCTGTAAGCAATTAATCTATCGTTTATTTTCTTCAATTCAATTATTTGGAAAAAAATTGTAAAAATGTGAGAAAGACATGTCTGAAAATTACGACTTGTCCTTTATTCCAGAACCAGCCGAAACAACAACCACAAAAAGTATAAAAGTACAAGGATATATATATAAAAAATCAATATAGAAATAACAACAACAATAACAACATTGTAAAAGTATAAATATCTATAGATATAAACAACAACAAAAAAGCCAAATGACGTCGACAAACAATATGTGCATTGCAGTCTTTAACACATTTGGATCCAACTTACTAAATTACTAACAACTAAGATGGAACTTTTATTTTTAACTTTATTGAAAGTTAACAAGAACATTTAACAATATTTAACAACATTTTGCATCATTTAACAGAGAGAAGCATTGCATATAAATTCAAATATTGTTCCATACAAAAATCAGGAAACCATAACTATACAAAAAGTATAATACAATAAACAAAAGTTATAAAGTATTAATAAAAAGTAAATTATCAAAAAGTTTGAGGGTATGTTCACACTTTCAATTTTTTGTTAAGGCTAAAGTTTTATAATACAATTTTCATTCTTTAACAAAGATGTTGATGTTAGGAAGGGATTTGGAGAACTTTGCTTTATGAGTATGATATTTGCCCATCAGTACAATTAGATTGATTAAGAAAATTAAAGGTGTATTTGAGCATTCAATCAAATTTATTTATCATTTCCTTTTGAGATATTGATATATGTTTTTTGATTTTGTTAAACATAACTTTCTCCATTTCCCTCTTAAACATGTTAGAGGAAGCACAGTCATAGAATAAGTGCAAAATTGTTTCTGGCTCATTCTTACAGAAGGTACGGTTTGCATCAATATCAACAAATCTTGAGAGAAAGGAATTTCAGGGGTAGAAGTTATGAAAAATCTTAAAATGAATTTCTCTGATTTTATGGGAGATACAAAGTTGAACGGGATTAAGCTACGATAGACGCCAGTTTATATTATTAAAGTTTGTATTTTGCATTTAGGTGAAATTTAGGTGAAATTTTGTGGGTTTTTTGGCGCTGCTTCCTTAAGATGGAACTAACATACTCCTTTGTGTTGATCCTGGCGTCATGTGCGTCACAATAAGCGTCTGTGAAACACAACAGCACCAATTTTTAGCAGCAGTGAAATCAAGGAAATGAAGCTTCAGTTGAGGAAAATTGTAACTGAATAATTTTTTCAATCAATTCAATTAATCAGTACAGCTCTTCTTTAAAATATCCACGTAGACTAATGTCTGTCTGCCTCTTCCTTTGTTCTCCTTTGAGTAATTTGACTTTCCCTTCACTTCAATTTCCTTTATAGTTGAGGTTTTTTTCACGAGGCAACTGTTCAGACATGTGGATGACCAGGCTTGGCCGTTGTGCCCTTCCTGCCCTGAAGCCGAGCTCCTCTGTCCCGGCCTTTCACCCTCTGAGGGCCCGTTGGAGACCAGGGCAGGGTTCGGGTCCTCTGGGCTCTGGTCTGACTTCAGTTCAGCTTCGTGGACAGCAGACGCTGGGCTCGGCCTCCCTTCCCTTGACTCGTCACGCTGTGAGGTTCGTCAGGGCCCAACATGAGGACCGGCTGGTGGAGGTGGAGTGGGAGGACGGGGGTCAGAGCCTGTACCCGTTCACCTGGCTGAGAGACAACTGCCAGTGTCCGCTGTGTACGCTGCAGTCAGCCGAGGCTCGCAAACTGCTGATGGCCGATCTGGATGTCAACACCGGACTGGATATAGTGGAGGTCACCAACGACAACAAGGTATGAAACTGTCTATGCATGTTCACTCATACATATACACGTGTGTATATGGTTCACATTTACCCACTGTGACTGTTTAAATGTCCAATAAAACGTATGAACTTCCTTTACATACTGCGGTTTCACTTCAGCGGAGTTTTACAATTCACTGGATAATAATAATGGTCATTCTGGTGCCTTAACTTTCATTTTCACTTTTAAAAAGGCAGATGAGTGTATAAGTGAGAAACCAGGGTCTTGTTTTAGACCTGAAACCTCTAGCCATCTGTCCCCTCATGCTATAAACGGTTCATGGTTCATGAAGTCCTGCTGCTTCTGTAAATTAAGAATTCATCAATGTGGACTTGCCAGGAACCAATATTGGACCATACATAGACATGTGTATTAATCCAACTGTTAAGTGAAATGCTGACGTTAGGTCTTGAAAAAAACAGCATGCTAATAAGTTTTGTAGCTGTCATCATATTGGACCTTTAGTTGATGGGCAATTGTAAATAATAATTGTGGTATGTGTCTTTCTGTTCATTTTAGGCTGCTGCCATAGTATCACAGTAATAAATGTCTAAAGGTTTAGTGAATAGCATTTAGTTATATTTTGCAGAAAGGGAATTTGATATTCATTAATATGTTTTATTTAGTGTTTAATCATCTGAAAATATGAGCTGTTGTGTTTTCATGATGAGCAGGTCACTTCAACTGAGTGTTCATGTTTCCTCTCCGTGTTTATACAGTAGTTCCTCTTCTTCTCTTCTTTTTTTTTTTTCCTTTTATGGCATTTGTCGTCCAGTGTTCAGGCGCTTTACTGTTTATGTTTGACTGTCACCAGAGTAAGGATCCCTTTAACCAAACACTCAAAATAGACAAACCTGATGTTGGCTTTACAGCGCTGAACCCAACATCAAATTATCATATTATTAACATCATGCTGTATTATTAAAGAATCACCATAGAAATAGTGATGGAAATATAATGTCAACATTAGTTTCATTCAGTGCTTGGTGGTAAAATTGGTATCAC
This sequence comes from Apogon talboti, assembly GCA_037367365.1. NCBI lineage: Eukaryota > Metazoa > Chordata > Actinopteri > Kurtiformes > Apogonidae > Apogon > Apogon talboti. The sequence continues at coordinate 21,480,387 of JAPQRQ010000018.1, read as the reverse complement.
AGTATTTTTTTTTTTTTTTACAGTTGTAGTAGATTCACAGTGTATCAAGTTGTTTTCTTCTGTACTTGACTTGGCCTTTTATTCGATTGTGGTTTATTCTACCAACAATATTAAATGAGTTGTTATTACATCACCACCATTTTAGCACTAGACAACTATACATTGATAAGTATATAAACAAGTTCAGCATCTTCATTAATACGATGATTACGCGACAACAAACGTAAAAAAAAAAAAACCTGTTGATGAAGAAATGTGAGTCAAAATTATATTAATTGTAAAAAGTTTTAAGTTAATTTACCCAGCACACTCTACACAGCACTCTATAGCACTTGTAGTTATGAAATGTACCATATTAGACAATTTTCTGCCTATTAAAGTGTTATAGCTGTTGTTTTGTGTACAGTTTGGCAAAAACAATAAGAAAAATTGTACCATATGGACAATTTTTACATGTTTACATGTTGACCCTGCTGGAGTGATTTCCCATCATGCCTAGTGCCTACAGCCCAAGCCTTTGGGGTCAATATTATGATCTGGGTTATGTTGTGTGCCCAATAAAATAACAAATAAATAGAACTATGAATAAATAAAAGTTAATAAATAGATTGTGGTGCCTTTGTTTTGTTTTTGCCAGGCTGTATATTTTAGGAGTTTTGTATGTACACCTTCATGGCCACATGTGCCTTGAAAAAGAGATTTTATTTTGAAGGGATTTGGTTAAATAAAGGAGGCTAAATAAATGAATAATGCGCTAGTTTGACCCAGCTCTTTTGTAAAGGTGAAGGAGTCGATAATCATGATTATGTAAAACAGTGACATAAATGGGAAAAAACTGCAGTTAATCCATTGTATAGTAATTATATCAGACTTATAATGAAATCTAACAGTTCTTCTAAAAATGTGTCTGATATCCCGTGGTACATAGAATTCAGGAACTGAAATTCAGCTTTATTCACTACTATCAAACATAATCATCTCGCATTAGAAACAGTGATTAGTAATTGGAGGATTTATCACAGGAAGTGTGGTGGCAGAAACCTTTAGCATACAAGCATTAAAACCCATATGTACAGATAAACAAACGGTTATATAACCAGTTTAACACTCATTAAAACGTTAATCATACACTGAAGACACACAAACAGTACATGGTGAGCGTACTGTCATAAACGTTTACACTGTCTGCTGTTAAACAGTGGAGTGTAAGAGGCCAATTTTAGCCACAACGCACATCCAGCCTGACCTTTACGTGTTCCAGAGGAACCACCTTTGTAAGCTTAAGAGGGACACAACCCTAAACAGGCTGTGACTGCGTTCAGACAGCAGGTCTTAATGCACAATTTGGATTTTTTGGCAAAATCTGCTTTTTTTTTTGTGTGTGTGTGCTTGTTCATATTACACATCTATCAGTTTTGAGTATGAACTGAATGCGACCCTGAAATGACCCGCATGCGCAAAAGAGGTCCTGACATAACATGTGTTCACGCAGACACGCACTGTGTTTATGGAAGTAAATATGTTTTTCCCGCCGATCCTCCTCCTGGGACGGCGAATTGTGAAGTTAGTCACATTTCAATGACGTAAAGGTCAGATAAATGTGACCTGCTGTTCAGACTGAAGTCGCATTGCAAAATATCAGATACGTATTGGATTTAGGACCACAAATGAAAGTGGCCTGGGTCGGATTTGAAGAAATCGGATTTGTGCTCAAACTGTCTTTAACAGATCAGATACAGGTCACATGGGCAAAAAAGTTGGATTTGGGCCACATTTACTTGCAGTCTGAAAGTAGCCTAAGTCTTTCCTCCAGTTAAAGAAAAATACTGTGTTGGTGAAAAAATAACTTCCTGTGTGTTACTTATGTGTGACATACATGCATTTCTGCAAATAATCCTAAAGTCAAATAGATAGTATAAACGCATAAAGTAATCAGGGATTGATTTAGAACAGAAATCAGAGTGAATAAGCTTGTGTCTTTGTATTGATGGAGATAGAGGTCATTGACTTATTTCAACACTTCGGAGAGGAAGGTCGAGGTATAAAACTGAACCTTTTGAGGTTCAGAGTCAGTAGGTGTTTTATGCTCAGTGCTCAGTTCTTGTCTTGTTTCTGCAGGTGTCCATCATGTGGCCTGACCATCACACCAGTGTGTTTGATGCCGAGTGGCTGAAGAAACGCTGTTTCTCTCCTGCCGCCAGACAAGCCGTTCAGGAAGAGCTTTTCCTCAATGGTGAGTTTTTCTATTTAATTTTAATTTATCTGTCTGTTCCTCTACAATTAAATCAGAGTAGTTCATTTAGGAGTGTTATACTTTATACTTTCCCAATTTATATGGGCCTCTCAACTGAATCGATGCAAACTGTTGCCCTACAATCAAAATACACACCTGAAAAGCATTTATTTAATCCAATCATTAGATATTTACTCAGATCCCTCTATTATCTATTGACATTAGTGGTGTGGAAATTTCTTGATTTCTGAGATGCAACGTGATGCAGACCTCTGCATCAATGCAGTAAATCAATTATCAAGAGTCTGCAGCGTTAATTAAAATACTCTGTACTAATGTTCATTATTAGATTTTTCTTTCCTGGTTTCAGAGATTACTGGTTCTGTGGTTGGTTGGGGTTTTTTTTGTGTGTGTGTGTGTGTGTGTGTCTGTGTATTGTAAAATAGTTTGTGTGATTAGTTTAATTTTCATTATCCTACACTGTAGTGATAACAGTCCCAAAATTGTTTGACATTGTTAGCATCATGGTTAAGTAAAAGTCTGTTCACCACCGTATGGTGATGGACCACAGTCTGTATTGGATCTGGGTTGGATTTAGTGGTTCACACAGATGCTGCTGTGGGAAAATGCATTTCTTTAAAATCAAGTCTTAATGAGAGGGAGTTTGAAGACTATTCCCATTATTTACATTAAACATTGACAGGCAAATTTTAATCAAATACTGAGGTTCATGAAGATTCGCACCCATAATTGAAACTGAAAATAGTATTTGACTTCGAGCTTCGTATAATAACGCAGATGTGGACTCATGATGTTCGATTCTTGTGTCTTGCATCGTAGTCTGATAGGGAATAGGTTTTATTATCGTACAGTCTGTTCCACAGTGTTCCAATAAACTCATAAGACTACTGAAATCCCACCATCTAAAAGTAATGTCACACCCATTTTCTGCATTTTAAGAAAAGGTAATTGGATGTTACTGCAGACATGTAATTTTTATGTGGAATACTGTTTGTAACTGTTACACATGTTCTCACTCATCCTCCAGATTATCTAGTTTCTACTACTCTCTTGCAGCCAGAGAAAAGAGTGCAAGTTTCAGCAGTAATATAAAACTCTAAAGTTAGTTGTAACTGAAGTTTTCTTTTTTGAATGGATAAAAGAAGGATCTTAAAAAACACCTAAGATCTGTCTTCATATTTCACTGCTTCTAACTATGCAGACAGCAGTTTTCACCAGTTTTGTAGAATATCTCATTTTTATACATAACCTGTCGGATGATCTGCTGTGTACCAAATATTGTTGGTTGGTAAAAGCAGAGTTTCTCAAAATTGCTTCCCTGAAATGAAGATGGCCCTGATGTTTTTATAATGATATTATGTACTTAAGTTTTTACATTTCCTACCCCTTTTTTTAATAGTTTTTTTTTCTACTTAGTACTTATACTTATTGTACTTATACCCTTGTATTTGGATAATTACTCAGGTGGAATGTTTTTAATTTAAATTCAGTAGGCAGACACATGGCTTGTGATAAAAGGAGGAACTGAATAGTAGAGAAGTAAAAAATGTTTTTTTTCTGCATATTATGTCATTAGGCAGGACTTCTCTGAAGTCTGTGTGTAGCTGTTAAATTAAACTGTGCTCTTTTGTCATATTTCCAGGGGAAAATGATGCCCCTGATTTAAACTTGTCTTTCCACACTTTTCTTTCTCTGTAACATAACAATGCTGTTAGACTAGAAAGAACTAATTTTACAGTACATTTACAATGGCCCAGTACGCTTTACGGTCTGCCAGACAGCAGAGGAGAGAGTTCAGCTGTGGAACAAGGTAGCAGCGTTGAGTGGAGGGGAGGGGG
>JAPQRQ010000018.1:21457785-21476284 GCA_037367365.1 Apogon talboti | reverse complement strand
GGGGGTAGACTGAAGCCGGTTTGTGTACAGACACGTGGTCCTGAAGGACCCACAGGGCTGAGCGGATCTGGCTCTGTCTCTGTTCCAGACTCATTCAGGTGCTGTGGACTGTGTTACAGAAGTTCTTCATTCATGTTGAAGTGCACATTCCCTTCATTGTATCACACATACATATACACATTTTCTATCACCTTTTTTTTCTCTTTTCTTTCCAACATCACTCAACTCGGAGCCAGGAGCGCTCCTAGAAAACCCTGCTAAGATCATACACCAAAACATAATACAAGATGAAGTGAGCGCACACACTCTGGATTTAATTATTTCTTCCCTAGTGCCAGCCTGAATTCCTTGCAGCAAAAAATAACGGAAAGGTCTGCATTCTCAGAAGGTAGACGATGAACAGCCTTCAACTGAGCAGATTTTACTCCTTTCCCTCCTCTTTACTTCTCCATGACGTAAACTCAGTCAAGCGAAGTCCACAGTTTGTGTCTCCCGTTTCCTTTTTCATGCAGTGCACCTACATTTTACAGGCCTAAGTCTGCCTGTTAAAGTGAAAGAGCAGTGAACACAGGACACTGGGAGGTCAATATGATAATTGGAGCTTTGGGAATATTCTTCAGACAGTACTGTACCTCTGTTTTTATGTCTGGAGTAATGTTTTTTTCTTCTGATTTTGCTGTTTCTATGGAGATATGTAATCCAAAAACCACATTATGTCGTTGAACAGCATTACGGATGAGACATGAGTTCAGTGCTGCTCATGTGAATATACTGCATTGAACAGACTTTAATGACTCAAATGGAACAGAGTAGTATTAGGAAGTAAAAGAGGAAGTTCTACAGATTTGGTTACTGTTACAAAATAAAAGAAGATATTAAAAACTTAAAGTAAATATTCCATTTTCAGTATCTGTTTCATTGAGGTCCACATATACTGTAGTTGCATGTGATGTGTAACTGAAGTACAGTCTACATCTGAAACACTGAAGTGGTGTGAATGTGAGAGAATTGTTCAGACCCCCTCCTGCTTCTACCATATGGAAAACTGTTTTAGAGTAAGGGTCAAGAAAAGATCTGCATGTTCTTACCAAACACAAGCTCACTGTTGTCAGTATTTCCTTCACTGGGAACGAACAATTCCCCCGAGCCTATAGGTATGTGTAACCAGGAGGTTTAAGGTGAACTGCTGACTTCCCAAACTGGAGATTTTTAATGACATGGTTTTGCTCTTGTGCAATAAGGTTTTAGTTTTTATTAGCTTTTAGTTTGAGTGTTTTGTAAGTCTCTTTTGCATGTTGCTATTGTTATTTATCAGACCAGGTGGCATTTTCCAGTACATGCAGTTTCTGTTGCAGACCATTTCTACACTTTGTTTTAGCTTCACTGCATCTTTCATATCTTGTTCTTTACATAAAAATTCTGCCCTTTGTGGCAAAGTCTGACTACAGTGGGGCTAGTGGATACATTTTTACAGATGGCAATGTTGATGAGTCCAGTAAGTCTGGATTTAATATATCTAGGAGATGGATTGCCATTACATCTTGTATTGACATTAATAGTCCCCATGTCGGCTTTAAAAACAAAAACTCACTGTCAGAAAAGAAGATAAAGCACATACACAAAAATGGAGGTTTGGAGATCAGGCATATTAAGACATGATGATGATGAGTCGTTCTGTGTCATTATCAGTTTGCCAAAGAAAAAAAAATATATACGAGTCATTTGTCATCAGGAGCAAAACAATGATGCTATTATTTATTTGGCTGGTAAAATATGCTTGACTCATGAATGTCTTTTTTTTTTTTTTTTTTTTTTAATCTACTACTCCTTTGGCCATGAGTCAAAGCATTAACAAACAGAACATGGGCCTGGAGTTATCAGACACCTTCATCAGCGTTGTCAGCCTTACCATTGTACCTCATTCAGAGATGTGTTGAAGACCTTATAAATTCACACATAGTGTTTTCTGGCTGGCACAAGCACTTTGGACCTTTCACATAATTTTAAGGAGAGAAATGATGCCAAATTCTTCCTAAGAACACCAAAGGCTTGTGTCAGTCACAGCCTTATCTGCAGTGACTCTTCCTTTCCACAGATAAATCTGTCAGTGATTTACTTAAAAGCCTGCCAGATGCTTTTAATATTTTAACCATGTTATCTTCTCAGGCCTCCCATTTTGTGCTTGTCGTGTTTATTTAGTCAGGGTGGGAATCATGACTAATTCATGACACCAGTATTAAAGAGGATAAAACAGGTTAAATAGATTTTTCTAAAAGTAAACAAACGCATATTGCTCACAGTCCTCTCTCATGCATTATCCAGAACCCAGAATCAGTACTGAGAAAAATGTGTTTGTCTCAACTTTTAATATATCTTAACCTTTGTGTTTGCCCTGAATAAACTGCTTTAATTTCCCTCAGTAAGGCATAATGGCATGTCATTTCCATAGCAAGTTGAGTCATTTGCTCTGATCGGTCAGGATGACTTGGCTCATTACTGCTAACTGATAAGTACAACTGCCCTCTTTAGCCTTAGCTTTCCCTCCCATGTATTTAGTCTGTCAGAGGTAGATTCACAAACCAACCACAATAATTGGAAGTGTGGAGTTTGGGATTGCCTATTCTCTGAATTATCATCATTTTTTTACTCTATAACTAAAGTGGTAGAAAACTAGAACAAAATAGAGTTAGCATTCTGCAGTCCTACATGCTCTGAACGGAGTTTGTTTTCTGTGCTGTACGTTGTATTGTACACATGTCTACAGTGCTGCTGCCTTTTGATTGGTTTCCAGTTCAGCTTATAGCACTCATTCTTCATCAGACCACAGTTTCCTTCTTGTGACTCATGTAGCTATCAGTGAAGTGGGAAAAAGGATGGCTGCGATTACATTTTATAACATGTTGTGGTACGCACATGGGGCAACAATCATGTTTGGAAACTGCAACAACTGCTGCTAGATGCTGCCTCTAAAACATCCAGGCTCCTATTGACTCCCACTCATAACATTATTTAAGCTTGGCAGATTGGCAGTTGTGTTTTGATCCTGATGGGCAGCTGTACTTTCATTGTGGCGAAGACATTGTGCTAATAAAACTGTCAAAGGATTTTTGGCATGAAAATGTTTCATGAAATTATTGTCACTGAATTAAAACTCAAACTGTTAGTATAACTTAACTACAACACCTAAAGTTGGCAGTAATTTGGTTTTGCATCCTATGGTCTGTTGGATATCCTGCTAATTCCCCTAGTGTATCCTGTATATTACAGTACTGTTATCAAACACAACTGAATGTGTTAATATCTATCAGGTAGGAGAAATTACTTGGCAATGTTTAGTATAACGTTTCCTGGGTAATAGCTTGACTTGTGTTTTCAGTTAGTGGTAGTGTTAACTTTGTGACTTTCACTGCTCACTCCTCCCCCAGCTCCACTTCTACTAGTTTCCCCACTGAAGCGGTTCCATGACTGGTTCAAAGATTCGACAGTAAGGCTATAACCTAGCACCAATCTATCAGGGTTTGCAGGCCGGACTGTTGTGATCAAGAGAACTAAAACTTTGTACATATTTCAAAAGCACATGGCAAGATAAGGCTGTTCTCACTATATCAGCTCTGACCACTTAAGTCTTGTGTATTGATAGGCAAGTTTCTCACTAAGTGCTAGCTGTCCACTGATGAGAGTTGTTACTTGGATTTGTCTCTCTAAAGTGATTTTGAATTTGGACTTTAGACACCTACACCATCACCTGGAAAAAAATTATACAATACAGGAACACTCTGGTCCATTATACATTAAGAAACTTTCTTCTGTGGTAACTTTATTTTACTTTCTGTAGTTGTGTGATGGTTATTGTGCATTTAGTGGTTCTGTGTGGCTGTGAAAATACTTTGCATTTTCTGGCAAGGCCATATTTATCAATTACCACATGTACTGCGGGTTTTTACAGCAGATTTATTCACTATATACTTGATCTAATGCATGATGGGACTGAACATCTAATCGAGAGAGCTCTTGATGACTGGGTTAAGAAACACTTATCTTTAGCAGAGTTTGAGAGATAACTGTGAAAGCATTTACTGAGCTGCTGGAATAATGTGCACTCTATAGAGCCAACAGCTTTCAGCAAATAGTGCTTCTCAAGGTTTTTACAGAATGAGTAATACCACATACCCACCACAAAACGTCTGATTCTTGACCTGTTATTCAATAAGGACTAGACATGGCCATGTCCTGCAGCAGGACCTGGATCCTCTAAAGTCTTTATTTCTAGTCTGAATACATCAGAGCAGACCTGTTCCATTCACATCCTTTGCCAAATGCATCGTAGAAATGAAGCCTCTTAAATCCCAAATTTAGAAGACGTAGCTGTTCTTTGAATCCCATTATGCAGTCCTGTCTATTTTATGTAAAGATGAAACATCACAGCTCTTGTTTAAAACTTGGAAGGAAATGAGTCCAATTTCCTGGTCAGGCACATGTGTTCATGGAGGGGTGGGGGTGGGGGGTTCAAGGAGGAGTGGCAGGTTTAGCTTTGTGCTACCACTTTTATGGAACATGTCTTGCACACAAATGTCAACTTGTACTTTCCCCATAATCCACACATTTTCTAATAAAAGTCTCAAAAATAGTACTCATCCAATCAACGCACACAAACATTTATACAAAATGTTACAAAACTATGCAAAGCTACAAGAACTGTCAGGAAAAAACTGAAGAAAACCAGGTCTAATTAAGACAATTAGATGATTTCACTAAAGGTGTGATGAGATTTTTTGTTCTGTAACAGATGTCCCAACTATTTCCTCCTCTGTTCTGCCAAATATGTCCCTAGTCATTGTTCGCAGCCAAAACATGAAAATATTCTAACCTTGAGCTGTGGGTTGCCTGTCAAATCACTTCACAGTGTCTTTACCCCAGCTTGCTGCTCTTAATCCATCTTCTTATAATGAAGGACCTTTTCAGGCTGTCGAAAATCTGATGAAAGCCATGTGTTTCTTAAAAACAAGGCGGAAATTACTCACCAACAATCTGTATTGCTCATAAGGACCAGAGGACTAGCAGAGCAAGCATCACACATGTTTGAAAGACCCTGTTTGGTTTCCTTTTTTCTGTGCAGATTTCAGCCTTTGATTTGTTTTGAATTAGCTTTTAGCTGTTGTGGTTCAAATTATTACATCTCTGACAGTAGCTGAAAATGGTAGCATTGGCATTTTGTCTCAAACCTCACAATCTTCCTGTTTGTGTTAAGTTTGGTTGAGTGGCATAGACGTTAACATCAGAGTCAACCTCAACTATCACTGAAACCATCCTGTTTTGGTCTCAGCTGTAGAGGCGTTCATTTGAGGTGGGAACAAAACTTGACCTTATTCTGACCCAACCACATTAAGTTGATTAATTGCTTGAGCTATAAATCCAAGATATCCAATGTTTTTGGTGCTTTATGAAATGAATTTTTAAATAATATTGTAATCAAGCCTATAAATGCCATAAATTTGTAGCATTGTTATTTTATATTTGTTTTTATAAAAACAATATTGTAGGAAATATTTAAACACATGGATGGCTAATTCCACTGCCCAGCCTCTTCAGTCCATCCCATTTACGTCTTCTTAAGTTTCTAGACTCCCTATTATGCAAATACCAGACTTGTCACAATAATTACTTAACTACTTACTGCAATTGACGTGACTGTAATTATTTTACATTATCATGATTACTGTCTCTATGCAGCTGGATAAAAACAGTGAGATGAAAGCGGCAGAATATTTCCATCCATTTGACTGACAGCTCTGCTAATGTTTCTGGTCCAGTCTATCTTTGCATCTTCCCAGAACAAGCCCTTTGAGTCTTTAAAAGATGTTTAGATGTACTGTATGTACAGTGAAATAATCTGGACAGCCTTCCTGTGTTCTAACCAATTTCTCCTTACCAATCGAGGCTCTTCAGTAACGTACTAATGCTCCATTTGAGGAGCTGGGTTGTGAGTGCAACATGGATTGACTACAGGATAAGTTTGTGTGGAAGTGTGGCAATAGTTATAATTCTCCTGCTTGATCAACTTGTTTATTTAAAGTTTTCAGCTTCCTCTACTTTGTGCTTCTCTAAAAGAGTACAAGAGGAGTGATCTTTGAATCATGGAGTGTTTATAGTTCTCTTGGTGACAGTTTATAGAATTCTACTAATACTTGTTGATCCTGTATTGAATAAATACAACATACACCAAACTGTAATACATTTGGACTGAATAGTTTACCTACATTTTCACACTGACTGGATCTTCTAAACAGACTCTAAAAGTTTGAACATATCTGAATTAAGTCTGTTGACTGATTCTATAACTCAGCCAAGTAGCAGCTGATTTGTCAGTTTTCTGTGTGGCTGGCGTTTCTCTTTGCCATCTGGTCTGAGTTTAGATTCTATGTCATCTCTCGTCAGTTGACAGTATGGCTTCTGGAAACATAGCCTTGGAGGTTCATCAATGGAAAAACTTGTATGTTCTCCCAAACCGGACAGTCGTTTCACATGCCATTTACAGCTTCAGCAGAGCTAACTTTCCATGCACGTGCTCCGACACACGTGCGCATGCTGTGTTATCATCCTGAAAGGAATTTAAGGAATCTGAATGGTAAACGATAACTGAGGTGTTTTCATTTGTCAAATGTAGTTTTTGCCATTGTGCAGTGTGCTGTTATGGACTGTTGAGGGCTTGAGCAGCTTAGACTTGTCAGAAATAATAGTGGTCAGCCAAACCTTCCACATATTAGGCCTCAAGAAGAAAGAGCTGGCCCATTTTTCAACAGATTTCACTGGTTTTCACCCACACACAGTTTATTTTTCACTCTGTGTTCCAGTAATTCCTTTACAGATTTGGGCTAAATCCTCTTTCATTGTCATCGTTTTTTTGATATTTCAACACCTTTACATCAGTCTGCCTTTGAAAGCTCAGTGATTATAGTGATTGGATTTTTCATTTTCCTGGCAAGCCAGATCTCCTGCTTGGCGCTTCAAATAAGTCTGAAAGAAGTGAGTAGAAGTTGGCAAAAGGGACATAATTTGACAAACTACCGCAAAGCTCAGTAGAATTTGGGGAACTTGCTGATGGAGAAAGAGCTGGGTTTGGATTAGTGTGTGAAAGGCCTGCAGCTCTGCAGTAGAAAACACTGCTCCGTCTGTCTCTCCCAGGGTTTGGCTGCTCTGTCATCCAGATCTGGTTCATAAATAAAGGTGTGTTTGTCAAAATTAGTGGTGGGTGGAGGGAATTTATTGCAGCTCCATTGACATACTCACACAGATGTTCAGGTCACTATGAAAACACAAACACAGTTGTTAATTGTTGACTGAAATATGACTTGAAACAAAGCTCCCTTTACTGGTTCTTTTAAGAAGAATCCTTTTGAAATGCCTCGAAGTGGTGTCAAACCACAGGCTAATCTGAATGATGAGCTCTAGTTATTCATGGCCAGTTGCTTCTTTCAATGGCAACTACCACTAAAACCTGAAAAATGGATGCTCTGTCAATTTGATATTTATATTTTTCTGAAAGCAACTGGACTGATTACAAGCCTGTAATAGATTCAAATAGTATTAATCAGAAGCGGATTGTAACAAACGCAAAGGACGCTAGCAACTGTGAAACCCCAAAGATGAAGAAAACAATAGTATATCTAGCACCTTTGGACTTGTACGTTTCAGGCTTGAGTTCAGACTCAGAGGACACTGACCCTCCTGACAAATCACATACCTTTCCACCACCAACAAGAATCTGGGCCTATTGCAGGTTTGGATTTGGTTCAACTAACCAGAGTCAGCTTTTCATCACTGCATAAGTTTGCATACATTGGTAGATGAGCCAAAGAAGCACATTTCGTTTAGCTGTTGTTACAAAACCAGATACAGATATAGATATAATTTACAACATATTACTGTTGGTGGGTTATGGAAAGTAATTTCTAAGCTTCATTGTTTAAATGAAAATACTTGGCGCATTTATCAAGGTGGAGCAAACTGAAACAACTGCTGTTTTGAGAGATGTTGCAGACGTGATGCTTCCTGGTATAACCAGTTCTAGGCTGTAGACCGGCAAAGTGTTGATGAAACAGGTTTTTATTAAGAGGGTGTTCCTCAAAGTCTTTCGAAACCCAACGATCTGGTTTGAGATTGGTCACTGTCTCTCAACCAGCCCTGGACCTGCCTCAGTGGAAAACGAACATCATTCTACAGCAGAATGGTCACTTTACCTTGTGACATTCACACTGGTTAGATGGCAGTATTTGTTTCTAATTAGAGTAACCTAGTCAGATAAAGTCTTCTGTATGTTTGTTTGTGTATTCACAGATCAAAGCAGCCATTGTCCATGGTCCACTGCCCTCTGCCCTCCAAAAAAATTAGTTTTTATGACTTGATTGTTTTGTAGCCGTTGATAACAGGTGGTAGAGCAGAGCTGCTAAAGTCTCTACTTTTTATAATGTGACAGAAGGTCATGCCACTGTGTCATTAAGCCGTGATTTATACACAACCACCCAAAACCTCAAAATGATAAAGTGTTTAAAGAAAGTACTGATTAGATTAGTCTCTTCATCACCTGTTTTCTGATGCATATCATGTGTTTTTTGTAGTGGTAGGACTCGATTAAAAAAATTAATTAATTATTGACCTTGTAATTTATCCTATTTTAATCAGAGTCAACACAATATTTGACTCTGGAAGGAACATTTTCCAATTCAAACAGATTTGGGTAGATAACTAAATCAATGAATACACACGTACATAAATTTAAACCAATTCCTGTTTATTACTTTATATAATCTGCTAAACATGTTTGTTTTGTAAATAAACAGTACTTTCAAGTACCTTTCAGAAGAGTAGTAATGTGATAAATAAATATCCTTAGCCAAAAATAAACAGACCAACAGTTAAAGTGCCATAAAACATTAAATGCCATACCATCTAAAATGATAAAGAAAAAAAAGACAAACAAAAATGGTCCCTTAACTGACCTCAGTCAGTCTTTCCCTTTTACTTGCTGTTCAGTGTCATAAAGCTGCTGGATTTTGTTTAAAATTGTCTTTCTGTATAGCAGTTCATGAGTGGGGTCAGAGGACGCTATCTGTAGCACTGTTGAGATTAATGTATTTGAGTTTAGAGAAAACCAGGCAATAAATGTTGGTTTAAGTTTATATTTAAATAATATTTTTAGATATTTCAGTTAATTGAACAAATCTGATAATTATTAAGAGAAAGCGCTGTAATTTATATAATTTCAGGAGGTGCTTTTATTTTGAAGTCTGTCAAAACGGGGAGTACCTTTAGATTGTGTTGACAGAAAGAAAAAAAACTTTACGTTCAAGATGTCGAAATGCCAGTTACCTGTTTGTGCTCTGTAAGCTGCAGCATGTTTTAAAATAAACACTCAGTTTGAGAAGAAACCCGTCTGGTCATTAAACGCTTAAACTCCCACTACACTACAAGCACTTTTTTTAAACCCTGATCTTCTACAGTGCTCTACAGTCCACTGTAATCCATGTCACCAGTGAGTTTGTTCATTTATCATTCGTGGACTCGCTCATTTTAGCTCTAAACCCATTATCTGGTGGAGTGTGGAGTGGGTGGAGTAGGAGCATTAGCATTAGTGTTAGCATTAGCGTTAGGTCTGGTGTTCGTACTAGCCGCAACATGTTTGGTATTTAGGTGGTAGTGTAGGCTTGAATAACTGCGGTGCTATCCAAACTCTTTGTGGCATAGTTTGCACACAACAGTGCTCTTATCTAGGCTTCCACCGAACCGTTTTTTAATGTAAATGTCCTGTCCATCATACCATTCAACATTTATTGTCCTAATGTTGCCGCTTCCACTTGTTAAGTGGAAGCGGTATAATCGGTATGCTAGAAAAATAAAGAGATACATTCTGTGTTGTCTGGAGTATAAAAATAAAATTCGATTAAATATGTTTTTTGTTTTTTTTTTAACGGCGTTATTTGTCCTGTAATTAATTAATCAAAATTAACATTTTAAAGTCCCAGCCCTGTCTGTGTTTGAGAAAATCAATATTATGGCTCAATGACCAATAGTTCTCAATAATTCTCAGTGTGACTGTAAATTAAAGTTGAGCAAAATATGTGTAAAAGTAAGTAGGTTATTTGCATTGTTAATAGTTAAGTAAATCAGCACCATTCAATGTAAGACATGTTGGCTGTAAACAGTGCCATGCCTTCTCTGGAGCACTAATCATTAATCATTGTGTCTTCGCAGCTGGAGCCAAGCTGTGGGAAGAAAACCTGGTTGGAGTAAAAATTGTTAATTTGAGCTCTCTTACACATGCATTACCAGAGACAAAGCAGTGTTAATGATTTATTATTTACTGTGAAACTATTGAACAGACAGTGCTTTATTATTAGTGAAAGCAGTAAAAGCAAAGAAGTATTCCAGAAGGGGATTGTTTGGAGATTGATTTGTAGCCAAAGTAAGAATAACTGGGCATAAATACTTGATGTTTTTTGCCCTTTCTTATGGACAAATCTCTGAAATGTGTGCTAAACAGCACCTTGAATGTAAAACGCCATTGATGTCCATGTGTGTGAAAGCCTCCAGTGTACATTCCACAGACGGCTGTTGAAGTGAGCAGATCTTTCCTCTGTGATAAAACTGAACCAAGTCAAAACAAAGCTCTATGGATAACGGTAGTGATTAAGCAGAGCTCTGAAGGCCCTCCCAGCTGCAGAGGAGAGTAACACAGCCCTGTGAGCTTAGACAGAACCAACTGGAGGAACTGCCTTCAGCCACAGGAGCCGATTCAGGTTTCCTCATCTGGAAAAGCCACTGTAGCAGACCACGACTGAGGGGGGAACAGGAGGGGATTATGCACATATACTATCTTGTCAGACTGTTATAGGTTTCTTTAAGCACACACCAGCACAGCCCCGCCTGCGTAAACCTCAGTGACTTTATACACATGATCGCACAGCAGAAACTCAAGGTTGTCTCAGGCAGACGCTCCACCGCCGTCCTCCTGAGCACAAACGTAAAAAAGCACATGCTCATTCCAACACTGTATCTAACCACAACTGGAAAGTATGCAAGAGTGAATGAAGTGGATGTGGAGGAACAGCTCACCCAGAAAAAACACTTTAGTGAATACCCTCTGAGTGGTGCGGCGTTTCCGCTGGTAAGGTTTTGCCGTGGTGCAATGCCACGGCAAAATCCTTGCCACTACACCATACATTTTAATACAAAAAATCATCACTGTCGCATCAGACTTATTATAAATATGTATAATATATAATAGGCCTACTATTTTCAATGAGAAACCACGCACGCTCCATACCGCTGTACAACTTTTACACCTGTATTTTTTTTTTTTTTTTTTTACCCCTTAAGAATTACGCACATGCTCCAAACTGTCAGGCATGCACAACTGCATTCTTTTCAATGTAAATATCCAGTAGTGATCCAGTAGCGAAACCTGTCGTACTGAATTTACCCCGTTTATTTATCACTAGCTCCTTTTACACAGCACTTCTGTTGCGGGAATATTTCACCTTTATTCCGGAACGACCTCTGGAGGTAGTAACAGAGCTGTGATAAAGGTGGGATCATGATTCCGGAATGCTGTGTAAAAGGAACACCTCTCGTTCTGCTACCAAGGTGTGACTTTTGGATCACGTATTGTCTGTGGGACCCCTGTGCTGGGGGGATTTAAAAATGCACATTTCTAGTGCTTTTGAGCCATTGGCGGCACTTAGAGGTGATGCTGGGAAACTGTTGATAATGTGAAAAAGGTCATTCCTCAGAGTGGTGAGCACATCAGAGATACACAGATGAACAATTAACACACCGGCACGCCATCCCACTGCCACAGCAGCACATCCCCCACCAGATGAACCAGGTGCTGGACCCATCAATGCCAATCCTGCCGAGGAGGCCATTCGGGCTGGCAACATGTGATCTCAACCAGATAAAGAGACAAGGACATAGAATTCACTCATTGATAAATGCATTTAATGTAGTTAATAATGTCTGTGAGAACATTTAAAAGTCGGTCCAGGCACTCATTGATGCCGCCGATTGCCCTCCTCTTGTGACTCCTGCACAGCTGGGTGAGGACACGGCTGGTCGGACGGGCATCAGCAGCTGGCTGTTGTGGCGGACCAGAGGATCAGCTGACGCCGGGGAGGCTGGAGGACTCCCCCGGGTCTATGAAACGAGGCTGGGACAGCGTCTCCCCGTTGTCTCCTGCCTCATTGTCTGTTGGAAAATGATAAATTGAGTAATTAAACATGAGTCAAAGTCTTTGATTTAATCTTTGATCGTGATTACGCATGAACCTTTATCTTGTTTGGCTGTGAGCAGACTATTGTATGACCCGTAGACTGAACAAACGTGGGACTTACACAAATACACAGTATATATATTTACCTTGGGGGTGATCCCAGTCACCCACAGTTGCTCTCACGATCCCTGTGAGAGGGGTGTCGCCCACAATAGCGGTGACTCTCTGCTTAAACGGGGTGAGTTCATCCTTTCCTGTCCCCCCACCTGTTTTGGCCATGCTTTGGTGATGGGCAACAGTCCTCTGCTTCACATACACCTTGACATCATCTGATTGAGGGGAATCCCACTTGGAAGCCATGTTTATACTAATTAGCATATTTAAATAGGGGTGTGGAGAGGGAGGAGTCTGGTACTCCAACATATGCAGTCAGTTCCACGCTGATTGGGATGTATAAAGGAAATGTGCTTGGATTCATACGTACGCTCAGTTTTATTCATCTGGACTTTTTTGTGCGTACGGAGTTTTCTGGATTTAGGCGTACGCCAGGTTTCAGTATGAAATCCACGCAAGTCTTTATACATGAGGCCCCAGATGTTCATATTACTGTATACAGTATGTGATTGTCATACAGTTTTCAGTGTTTTTTTTATTGTGTGTTTAACTCAAGTTAGAAAAATTCCATCCATCTCCACGTCCACAGGATGGTGTGGATCAGTGCCTTTCACTGCCCTAATGTCCCATATATCACTGGAAAGACCAAAGTCTTTTCTTCCAGCAAGAACTGGAACTTTTCTGACTGAACAAACAGTCACAGACATTGAAACTGCACTTGCGTCTATACATATGCATTTAAAGAATTTTTCCTGTGAAAAACAATGAAAACTGGACATTTTCGCTATAAAAACCGCCTGGACGCTCCGGACAGGACGTGATAACAGGACATGTCCGGGCATAAGAGGACGTTTGGTAACCCTAAATTAAGTGGAAGTTGTTTAGTCTGTGTCATATCTGTCCAGATGTGTATTTACATCCTCTGAGTGATGCAGCCCTTATTTGTTGTTTAATCTGTGACCAATGTGAGCTCCTTGTGATCGTCCACATCTGAGACTTGTGGTGAGCTTTTCTTGCTGAAAACAAGCATGTGAGGAGCTAATTACATGATTATAAAGTACATATTCATGCAATGTCTTCATTTTTTGTTTGACCCAGCCACGGTCGACAGCAGAGCGTGATAAGTTTGTAGAATTAGATTCAAACTGAGGTGCGGCCAGAGCTCCACCAGCTGCTGAATATGCACAGTGTGACCTGGGCTGCAGCCTCTTTGTCACGGTGACACCCTAAACCACAGAGTTGAAATACAACAGAGCATGTACAACACATCCAGGTCCAGTTTCACAAGAACAACTGTAACATTTAGGCCTGACCTCTGCCCCACTTCCTCATTCCCAGCCTTTGTTTTCCCCTGCCTTCTCAACAACTTTTAGCAGGCGGGGGGTTCCTGACCCTTTGAACTGTGCAGCCAGAAACTGATTGTTTATGACAATAGCACTGGTTGGGGTTGGGGGGGGGATCTGCAAGTCACCATGGTCACTGTGGTTCTGACTGATGCTGCATCTCCTGCAGCTCTAAATCTGTCTCCCTCTCACAATGAAGACGTATTCGTCTTAAATGACGGCGATGATAAATTCAACATGTTTATCATGCTCACCCTGGCGTCCCATCTCCTGCCAGCTTTAGCCTTGTAATCTGTTTGTGATGCAGCCGTTCGGAACGTTGTTTTGAAGTCGGTGGGTACTGAAGAGAGACGTGAGGAGGAGCAACAAATATCAGACAGGTACTCAGTCTCCTCAGCTAAAACCCTCCTCCTCCTTCTCCTCCTGCTAATGCACTTAGCAGCTGTTTCTGTGGAAGTCACCGGAGAGAGGCTCCATGGAAAAAGGAGTCGAGCCAGCTGGGTGGAGAGCAGTGGGTGGATTTTTTCCACTTCTGTCTGTCAGAGACATGCTGATTTTTCACAGTGAGGTATTAATCTTGAAGTTCACCCTATCACAGTGTTTTCAAATGAAATTGGTTCTTTTGAGCTCAAGATGATTGTATGAGTCATTTCCTTTTTTCTAACCTAACAAACAAAATACATAGTACTTGTAGCCACATAATGATTTTATAAGGGGTCTGAGTTGGAAACCTATTGTTTTTATATAATATTATTACTTTTATTATTCCAGCCAACAAAAACCATGTGTGGACAAAACCAAAGTGGTGTGAATGTTAAGTTTTCATAACAGATTACAGGGCCTGAAAATCGTCTACAGGAAAAAAAAACACGGGGCGCTAGCATGCATGTGAATATTTAACACCTTTTGATTGAATAACTCTTTAACTGTGCATCACACTTTGAAAGGCGTTATAATAATTGGATTTCTATAGTGCTTTTCAAGGCATCCAAAGCACTTTACCTTATTGATCTTTTATTCATTCACTCTCACTCTGGTGGTGGTAAACTACATCTGTAGCCACAGGCTGACGGAAGCATGGCTGCCAATTCGCGTGAATCGGCCCCTCCGACCACCACCAAACATTCACATGCATTCATACACCAGTGACACTGGAGGCAAGGCGGGTGAAGTGTGTTGCCCAAGGACACACTGCATGACTAAGACAGCAGATTTGAACATCCAACCCTTCGGTTATTGGACAACCCGCTCTACTTCCTGAGCCACAGCCACCAATTATATGGACATGACCCTCTCGGACAGAGACATATCTGCTGATTTTGGCCTCATTGCAGCTTTTTTATTTGTCTGCAATATTGTGTCATGTGCTAAATCCATTTCAAAGTAGTCTGGAATTTTATTTTAAAGCAAGAAACTCAGTGTCAGATGATTTGTTTTGAACATTAATATTCATTGAATTTATTTTGGATTTGTACGTCTCTTATTACGTGGGATTTTTGAGAGTAGTGCCATTTGTAGATCAGTATTTTTTTGTATTCACCACATAACCTCAACAACCATGAAATTAAATATGATGTGAATCAGCTGAATGGTGATGTTTTATATTCATTTATCCTCTCTGTCTTTTATTGAATAACTCACAAACCAAACATCACACATACAGACGATTTATATCCATGTATTTTATTAATTAATCTGATTATATCCAGTTCTGACTCACATTTTTTACAAATTTGTAAAGTATACAAATCACACTCTTTTGAGCTAGTCCTTGGATTAGAGCAACTAATTTGATATTACATTATTATTTAGAGCCTGGTAGTGCATATTTATGCAGCACATTTTTAAGGTCCATCACTTCAGTTTTCTACAGCACAATGTAACTTTAGAATAATTATTTCGTAGGCCCGGCGACCTCCAAATGACATGAGAATTCATTTAATTATCGAGTATGAGTTAGTAATTTCACAGGCAGAACTGGTGTGATTGCTCTTCTAGGGGGCGCTGTAACACATTTCATTCAAATAGATAAAGCATGTAACCTATTTGTTTATGTCGTATTTTATGGCTCTTAAGAGCAACAATATCACATACTGTATGATACACACTGGTCATATGATCTATATAACTCATGAACTGGACATACCCTTTAACCAAACCTTTTCTTTGTATGGAGCTCCATCTGCTGATAATAGAACACACAATTATAATTTAATTTACAATATGTGCAACTGAACTTTTTAGCTTAATCCATATATGTTGATCTTGACAGATGTGGATCATTGGCCTAGACCTATATAACATACCGTTCTATGCAAAAATCCTGTTCCAACATTCTGTTTGTGTTTATACTGACGTTCTAATGTCCACACATATGCATTTGTCTCTGTATTAGATCCAATCTGGATATACAGTATATATGAAGTATGTACAGCAGGAAAAACTACAACTTCAGGTTAAAAACAGCTTCTATAAACCAAAGCGGTCGTATTTAGTGTGCCCTCCCTTTGTATTTAACATTTCTTTAACCCTTTTTTTCAGACAATATGAGATTTATGCCATTAATTTTCTGATGGTTTATTCCAGGTTTCATTCAACACATGTCAGATGTTTCTAATTGTTTTTAATGCTTCATGTCATGGGGTCAGAGGTCACGATAAATAACGACTGAGTTGAGTTTTTTGTGTCTTTTCACATATTTCCTGTATTTTCTTGTTGTATCTGATGAAAAGAAAACGAGACAAAAATATGTATGATCATTTCAACCCTAAAAAAACAACAAAGCTAAATGTGGCCCAAGGTTTTTGCACAGAACTGTATGTTACATATGTGTATAAAACCTGGAATTGGTAAAGTCTGCTCACATTATTCAAAATGTTTCACAGCTGAGAAAGACATGTCCTTTTGGCATTGATTTACACTATATGTAAAATTGAATATTATTTTCCTCCTTTTTTACCTTTGTTTTGTAGTTGCAGCCTTGTTGTCCATTTTATAATTCAGGCAGAACAGAATGGCAGTGGATAGTGTTTTCAGTGAATAGATTCAGTCGTGTTTCTCAAGAATTTCAGCTGAAATCAGGGATTTCAGAATGGTGTCCGTGTGTGCCTATCAGTTGCATAAACTGCCCGATATTCCCCGCTGAATAAAACAGCAGTAGGAATTTATTCATGCAGCGTGGAGTGTGCATTAAAAAAATGAACATGGAGGTTTGTAACAGGAGATAGGGCCAAGAACTGGAGACAGAAAAATGAATGTAAGATCTGATAAAGTTGCTATGACAGACAACAGTTGTGTCCCTGGTGTGTAGATTGTGTTTGTTTGTCCCGTCTGTATCTGTTCTGATGTACAAATATACACCTGGGGTTGGAAATGCTTCATGTTGGTGCATTGCACAATGGACTTATTTTTTAGACCAAATAAGAAGAAACTGATTAACCAAAACATTTCAAACGATCATTCTTAACATTAAGATTTAGAAATGAAATAGAAAACAGCATTTTGGTCCATTTCAGTCTAAATCTACTCTGTGTGCTTTATTTCAGATCCAGTAGTTTAATAAATGAAGGCAGTAGTCAATCAGCAACAAGTGTTTGTGTCATTGGACTATTTGTTTTTAAGGGAGCATTAGGGCTTCTGTTTACATCAGAAAGGGCTTAAAGTAGTTATAGTGTTTATTAGACAGGAGGTTTGATAGTGAAGTCTGGTTTTGAAGAATATTTCATTGAAACATAGAATGTTATTGTGTGACCTTTAGAATGTAAATGGGTCAGTATCACTGTAAGGTGCCTTTCAGACTTCAAAATATCCAAAAACCTGAGATTTTCCACTGAACTTTATTTTCAATGTATTAAGTATGCCATAGGCTGTTAGAAATTCATGTTGGTCAAGCTCCCACATTTTTTTTTGCAAGCAGACAAGGTACAAGCAGACCACAAAATATGAAACTAATATGTCTACCCTATCACCAGCAAATACGTGTAAAATAAGTGACAGGGTGGACAGTTTTGGTTAAAGTTAGCATTTAATGAGCACATGTTGGACCTTGAGTTGGCAAAGTATGTCATTTGTAAAGAGGACTGTGTAATGTTGAACAAATACATTTAGAATTTCTGAAAAGTTTTATATTAAATGATATTTTATGGTGACAGGGTGGACATGCTAAGCTTGACCACATCCAAGTCAGTCAGTCATCTTCTGAACCCGTTTTATCCTTAAGAGCGTCCCTGGAGCCTATTCCAGCTACCTATGAGCAAAGGCAGGGTTCCCCCTAGATGAGTCGCCAGTTCATCACAGGGCTGACATATAGAGATGAACAACCAATCACTCACATTCACACCTATGGGCAATTTTTATCTTAACCAATTAACCTGTGCATGTCTTTGGATGGTGGGAGGAACCCGGAGAGAACATACAAACTCCACACAGAAAGGTCTTGAAGTTGGAATTGAACCCAGGACCTTCTTGCTGTGAGGCAACAGTGCAACCCACTGCCCCACCATGCAACATCTAAGTGCAAACACAAAATGATGAAAATTTTGAAATGTAAATACTAAATAGTCTTGTAGACTGTTAAAATGATGATGATGACATCAGTGAGGGCAATTCCTCCAAAGTGACAGGGTGGACAGCAATTTCAAGGACACGTGTTGAATGTTAAATATTTATATGAAAATAAAATATAAATGATCAAAATGACTTTTTTTTATCAAAAAATTTGAGTATCATAACATCTAAAAAGTATTTACATTTTTTTTCATTTAAACACTTCAATCTC
>JAPQRQ010000018.1:21430213-21442160 GCA_037367365.1 Apogon talboti | reverse complement strand
GGACAGATGGAGGAAGGGGACAGGGGTGGCAGAGGACCCCCCCCCTTATCAAACAGTCCCACCAAGCTCTCGGCTCGCTGAGAAACCGAGGCAGACTGTCAGATGACGGATGAGGAGCTCCGAAATGAGAAGCAGGTCGAGAAGGAAAAATAAACTCCAAAAAAAAAATACATCGAAATAAAAACTCAGGTACAGAAAAGGAAAAATAAAAAGGTCGATGAAAGGGTGGAGTGAGGAAATACTGTGTACAGAATTAGTTTGAGTAAGAAGGAGAAAGGTGACAACACTTTACCTGCTGGAGAATGAAGGTTTTCATAGTGGCAAAGATGAGGGCAACATTACAAAAGCAGCACAGAGACACGGCAGTAACCCAGCACAGCGCCCCCTACTGCTCACATCTACACCTATCTGAGCTACAACAGACCAGAACACCACCCAAACACACACACCTGCTGCTACACCATCTACGGCTACTTTATTCACCTACATCTGTAGATGTACTAAAGTTGTGTTTTTTAATCCTCTGAGCCTGTACGTTCATGACATTTGTGACATAAAGTTAGAATTAAACTGACTTTCACTTTCTAGAAGATTTAAGAAAATATCAGTCCACTCAGTGATACTGTTGTATTTCTCAAAGACAATGTGGTGTATAATGAACATGTTAAATGGACTGATTTGACACATATAAGTTTGGTCCTATTATTTTTTTAATCACGGTATATTGAAATGTTTCCTGTGTCATGATGATATATCATATATTATATTACATTACTACTGATATAATAATAAGCTCACATGTACAGTTAAGTCAAGTATTTACTGTTTGAGAACCAATGTATCTGTTATTTTTATTATGAAAGGTAAATTATTTAAAGCAGTAGATGAAAAAGTAAAAATAATTTATGAATGAGGCAAAAACAACAAAACCATCCTGAGGTTGAATTTGTTTTACCTTCAGGTACTTTTACTAATTGATTAAAATGAAATTAAGCTGCAAAAATACATACATAGGTTCTCTGGAAAAGATAGAGGTATTTTACAACTATAGAGTCGATTTATACACATGTTGTTTTTGGTCTCAATTGTAGTTTTTAAAGTCAGTTTTGCTACTTTACATATTTTAGGGTGTTTAGAGATTGTTCCTTCCAAAATGCAACCTGTTTGCTTCTTGTAACATGCTTATAGTGAATGTGTTTATCTTGAAGTTTTAGAAAAGACAGTATTTATGAATCAGTCTAAAATAATAAACCGTCTGTGACAGCTCAAGTTTGAGTGTTGGTTTTGTAGAGATTCAGAAAAGCATCAAGTTTTTACCGTCGAGATAATGAAACCCCCACTGTCCAGGAAAAACAGTTACAAAACATCAGCTGTTCTTAACAATAACAAAACAGACTTCAGTGTGTAGTTATTTTATCTGTTTTACTTGCTTTTATCTGTTATAGTGTATTTTTGAATGGGTTGGGGTGTTTTTAATGTTATCTATCCATCTATCTATACAACATAGTGTTCGGGGACCGTTTCTTTTGAATAGAGTAATAACTAGATCTGGTTTTTGTTTGAGAGTGACTGATTTTTGGTTATTAATAACAAATAAAGTACACTCCTGTACCTGTTCTTAAAAACTGCATCTACTCTATGACGGTGCTTTGTTCCTGTCTCTTTTTAATGGTCACCTCTACCACATCCTCTGAACACCTCCGACTCTCTGTCTCTAATTTCATTTCCCTTTAGCTGCTCTTGTCAATACGTTGTGGCCGTGAAGCTGAGTTACTGCCGTGCCGAGTACAGGCCTAAAATCAATAGATGGTGTAATTACCAAATTCCTCCAGGACAAAGACTCCCTTGACTGTATTGCACTTTTTAATGTGACTCAGCTCTATGAAAACCTAAAAACAAACAAAAAAAACAAACAAAACAAAGACAGAACATTATTAACTCAACAACACTGGATGAAAGAAAACACTTCATCTGTTTTTTGTTTTTTTTTTCTTAACAAATTAACCAACTTGTTTTTATTCAGTATGAAAGGTCAAAAAGAAATCCACTACACATGAAATGCAAGCTTTTAACGGCTAACCAAAGAAAAGAAAAGCACACTATGAGAAGTTTCCATGATCGAACGCATACATGGGCGACGGTTAAAATGAGGAGAAATGTGTTAGGTTCTGCTCAAAGCTCAAAAGGGGGGGGGGATTCCAAATGATTCAACACAGCTACAGATTTAGATTTAGATGTCAACAGCAAAAAGGAGGTGAGTAGTACATGTGTTTTAGCTTTCGTTTTCTGGTTGGTGATGGCCCATATGATGCAGACATGGAATTTCCGTTTTTAAAAATGTAGACAAGGACACAAAATTAGTTTTGCCATACAGCTACGACAGGAAAACAGAAAAGAAAAAAGAGGAAAGAAAACAGAAAAACCCAAGAAGATGTAACTGCTAAAAAGCAAACACAGCAGAGGTTGTGTACCTTCCGCTCCTTGCAGGGGGAGAGAGCATGGGAGAGAAATGGTTTGGATTATTATCGGACAGAAGCACAAGCACTCGACGACACTCGGAGAGGGCGCTATTGTCCACAGGACAGGTCTCGGACCACCTCGGACAGGTTCAGGTCTACGTATACGAGAGGTTCGCCAGAGCCAATGAGAAAACCCGCCACCAGAGAATCAGCCCCCGCGAAAACAAAAAAAAAAAAACCTACCAGAATAAGAGTAAGAATGATAGGACAAAAAATAAATAATTCAAAGGAGGACTACAGGTTGGACTAAAGGACCTGAGAGCTGGACCGACCCCCCCCTCCCAGAGCCCTCCATGCCTCCTCCTCCAGCAACAAGGGCTGGCACAACACCACTTCCTCTCACACAGAACAGATAAATGAGGGCGTTCACGGACGGACAGGGAGTTCACGCCAACGTTGACGGCCGGCCAATCTGACACGGGACCGGCGTCATGTGGTGCTCACGTACAGAAACGGCGCATTTACACTTGACTAAGACATTTCAGTCATATTCAACACTGAACAGGAGTGCTGCTGAGGGATCGGCAGCTAAAGACGCTCCCGCCGAACAACTGAAGGTGTGGATGAAAGACGTTTTAAATGTGGTGATTCAGATGACGTCTTAGACCTGTTGTCCAGTATGTTCAACTAGTACAGTAAAGAAAAAGGACTAAATGTGGACCAATGCACGGAGCCTGAGGCAGAAAAAGCAGTGGCTGCCAATTTCGTTATACAGTAGTTAAATCTGACTGAGACTGAAATGTCCATGTTTGAGGTTTTTGTACGTTCAGTCGCCTTTTCGTATCCTTTATTACACTGTGTACACACTGAGATGTTAGTTTCCTTTGTTTATTCAGCCCTGTACACTACCAGTCCGAACTTTTACCACACCTCTATCGTCTCTAAATTAAAGCCCTGGAAGCAACAACCACAGACTGAAACCATATGGGATTGGAATAGTATTAAAGTGTAATACCACCGATGGCCACTAGAGGCCCCAGGTGTTTTTACGAATACAGGTTCATACCTTTGTCCAGGAGTCGTTTTGGTCTTGTTTGCTTTATTTGAAACCTTTAATAAGAGGATCAGTGGTTGTTTTATACATGACCACCTAATGACACATGCAATTGACAGCTCACAGCTTCTGTCCATTAAATAAACACAAGGCTGTCAAAGAATTCTGTCATGCAACCACTTCATGCTGGTATTAATTAATGTTGGCATTAACTCAGTATCAGATTACATTAAATGATCTCTCAGCTCATTTTTGTGTTTAGATGTTAAGTGTTTTGACCAATCAGATATTTTACAAACTCAGTATCAGCAGAAATAAGATCTGATAGTGTCCAACTACTATTATGAGCCTTCTAATGTGGAATTTAACAAAATTTAATGATGTTATCGACCGTCTGTCTCAGGTCAGTCAGTCCAGACTTAGATCCAAAGAGTGTCTTTATAATCAGGCCTGGAAATTTTTGGGCAAAAACCAAATATTGCATTACATTTTGTGTATATATAAGGTTTTAGGGTTTGCAAAATTTAACGATCGTACCTACGTAAAATTGGTATTTTACTGTTTAAATGGACGTGGTCCTCGTCCTCTTTGTAAATCCATAAACACGATGCAGAGCAAATCCACAGGAGCAGCTTCGTATAAAGTTCCATTCTGACAAACATCATTTGTTCTAACATCAGTGTCTGATCATCTCTAACCTGCTGCAAGCTTCAACACTTTCAAGAAGGTAATATAATGCGTTTTTAATGTGTGTTGTTTGAGTCCTTTTGAAATCAGTTTTAATGAGTGGTACAATACTTGCTGTATTCATTTCGAACTTCAGTTCACGTTTAATATTTTAATGTTTCGATTCTTTCAAAGCCATTGTTAGACAAGGGTTGAAAATTAGTCATTGCTACAAACTTATTTATTGATTTATTTGATTTACTTAGTGACTGATTTACTGATTTAAATGTTTATTATTTGGATTTTGATGTTGAGTTCCACACCTTTAGTTCAGGGAAAGTCAGTGATAACAGTTCACCTTTATTGTCTCTGTGGGGAAACTCAATATTGAACCCATCCAAAGACCTGCAATTTCAACTATTTTAGCAGTAGTTCTTAAAAGACGACAGACTATTACATGGCTAAATGTGCAGGTGTTTATTTTAGAGAAAACGGAGGTGTTTTGAATGGAACTGGCTCTGTGCTTCAAAGTGAAGATCCCAGCAGCTTCATCATGGTGAGGTCGAATATGTCAGTTACTGCTTTGTGGTCGGATACAGTACTGATCATAAACGTCCGATGTTTGTGAATGAAAGTGCAAATTAAGTGGATATCAATAAACGTCCAATTCCAGTAGAATCTCCTGCATTTATAGTGACTTGTTGGGTTTATATTGTCCTCTACTGATATGTTACTCTACATTGGTAAATCAGGTCAACAAGAGCTGATTTTCCATGTCCGATGTTCCTCTTTTTACAAACACCTTTAAGCATCACTGTCTGAATTTCTGCAGTAACTGGACCTCACTCTTTCTAACTCCAGTGCATCATTCAGGAAATATATGAAGGCCAGTGACCACTAACTGCACAGATGTGAAGACAACACATGACACATGTTCAGGGGTCCAAACTTCAGGGTGAAAGTTGCTATTAAATAGCCAATTATTAATGAAAAGTCTCTGCTCGAGGTCATCCATCTTACCGCTGATGCACAGCGCACACACACACACACACACACACACACACACACACACACACACACACACACACAGTAACGCTTCAGCTCCTCCCACACAGTAGAGAAACGTGAGGTTTGAGCACCACAGATGTCAAAACAAACTCGTGTGGAAAGATGTGTTCGGATTTCGTTGGAAAACATGCACACAGACAGACACACACAAACTGAAAAAGCAAATCCAAAAAAGCAAAAGCACAAACTGGGATTCTTCCTCTAAGGGAATGATAACGTCAGGTATAAGCTCGTATTTGCCAATCAAAGCGATTAGTTAACTTTTTCCATTTCTGCTGGTAGTTTTTGATTCAATTCAGTTTTACTTAGATTCTGATAGAGGAAGACAGTCACAGGATGAAAGGAAATGATGGAGGTCAAACAGGAGAGATGGGCAGAAGGGTGGACAGGAGGATGGATGAACTCTGAACCATCAGGAGTGAGTGTTTTCATGCCCTGGTGTGAGATGACCATCAGTGTTCTGCTCTTGTCTGTATCCTCTTACCTGGCTGTGCATGAATTTCAGATTAATTCCTTCCAGTGTGACCTGCAGCAGACCTCCTTCACCAGTTTTCATGTCCTGAACGGGGAACTCTCCGCCCAGCTCTGGACCTGACGAAACAAAGCATGAGCTTAGAGATGGTGTTGATAGGCAAATACAGACAAACTGAGTGTAAATCAATGAACAGAATGTAGGAGTATGTTTGTGTCTACTTAGAATCAAGAAATCATGCAGGGGGTTGTGTTGTTGTACTCAAGATTCATCTTGAAACTGAGACCAAGGTCATATTTTCTACACACTAACATCATATTAGGAAAGTAATGCAAGATCAGAGCAGCTGTGGGGATACACAACATACCTGGTTTGATGCTTTGCTGTCTGGCTGCTGCTCTTTCCATGCTGTCTTTAACACAGTAGTAGAGCTCACGACACTAGAAACGAGAAAACGTAACAAGTTTTGTTACTGACTAAAGCCTCTCCTAAGTTAACACAATGAAGAGGATGCCCCTAGATTGACAGGTTCTGACCTTTTTAGTGTAGAACTTGTTGAGCTGTGTCTCTTGACCGTTGCGTCTCCAGAGACACAGCACCTTGGTCTTGGGGCAGTAGGTCATGTTGATGAGCTTTTCATACCACCAGCGCTCATAAACAGTGCCGATATTGCTGCGCAGGACTATGCAGTCATCACAAACCTGGGGAATCGGGAGGTAAAACACCACAGTGTAAGAAGGAGCACAAGGGTTACATTAATACCCTTAATGTAATATTGACAAAGTGCCTACCTCCATGAAAAAGATGTCTCCTGTGGTATCAGTGCCAGCATGTACAACAAATGTCTGCTTCTTGATGTGACGGCTTCCGCTGGGCCTGATGGACAGCTCACGACCGTTCTGAAATAAACACGACAGCAAACATAAACCTCAGCGGCTGAACTGACTGGATTAACCATGTTGAAGAGGGATAAATACACACCATCTGGGCCAATTTGTCCAGTATCTCATTGATCTCTTGGCTGTATGTGAGGCCAATGTGGGACTTGCCCACCAAGCGCCTGACTTTCTTCCTGATGTCGTTTTTGTTCACCTAAGAATATTCAGAAAGAACAAAAGTTAACTGGGAGGAAATGGGAGGGAGGAAATGGGGCCACGGTGGCATAGATCAGCAGATAACCTGGGGAACGTACTTTCAACATTAGCATGTATGCAATCATGTTGTGCAGAAGAGTGGCCAGAAGTTTGTCCTCATCATCCTCCAGACGCTTACGGTCGTGTTCTCCCAGTGACAAGTACCTGTGTTGAAAACATAAAACCGAAAAGGAGATTAGATACGATTACAGATGACGGTTAGGCTAATGTGAGTTCAAATCTTAAGTGTTGAACATCTGAACCTTTCAATCATCTCCTGAGGTCCCTGGTCCATCCCCATGCCCTCACGCTCCAACATGACGGCGTCCAAGAAGGCGTCCTCCCAAAACTGCAGCTGGTCCCACAGCGTGGAGCGCTCCTTACCTGAACACAGCACACATCCAGCTCAACATAGGTCTAATACACATAACCGTAACATATGATACACACACAGAGACACACACACAATGTACATGAACTCATGTACATCACATGCATATTTTAAACTAAAAATAACTTCCATTGACACACACATTATCACCAAGAACAACTTCAGGAAAGAACTTTTATTTCAAGAGCAACACAGAAAAAATATCTTTCTCTTCACTGTAGGAAGATGCTTTCTAGAAAAAAGCCACACATTCTTAAATACAACCAAATGGACAGATTTCTAAAAGCTAGAATAAGGTCTAATCACTGAAAGGCCATAATGGACCTTAAATATACACAGCAATGCCAACATTTTCATCAGTAGTACATTATTAAAAGCTCTCATTCTTCAACTGTATATAATCTTGTCTCTTCTGCTTGGATATTATGCAAAACGTGTTTTAGCCTGTTACTGGTTAAATCTACCCTAATATTTTTATTTTTAAAACCATGCTGGACAATATCATTGTTAAATAATGTAAAGAATAAATAACAATATAATAATGAATCCTTATTTCTGGGATGTATCACTAAAAAAGGCTTTTTTTCGTTCATGAAACTCCTTTTTTGTGGGGCATATTTTATATTTGGGTCATCCTTCAGTCAATTCAATCAAATTCAAGTCTTTTATATCTTTTGTATTCTGATCCTCGTCAATAGCTCATTTCTCACTAGACTGGCATGAAATCTAATCCCCTGTCCATCATGTGTTCATGTTGATAAAAATAATACTTTATTTTGAATAATGAGTGCCTGCTATAGTTGTTCTTTTCCTTCAACCATATTTTAAACCTAATATAAATCTGGTTGTATTGCATCTAAAGATCATTTGGTTCTGTATAAACTTCCCTCTTTGCCTGAATATTTTCTGAAGGATCATTTTAATATCCTTGAACCTTTTTCATAGTAATGTATTCATATTCGTTGATCATATCTGCAGGTTTGATGAAGGTGAATTTATAACTTTAAGACATTTTTCTCAAATTTCAGACCTTCCCATCAAGCCTCATAGTTACTGTGTTGAACCAGTCTTAATCATGTTTCAATCTAGCATGAATAATGTTTATGCTACTGATGTTCAAGCTGCTAAATTAGCTCATACCTGAACCCCTCCACCCATGAGTGACTGTTGGAGGCTCCACTCATTCCCATCTCCATTAGGATAAAATGGACACTCACAATGAACATCAGTCACATCTGTAACAAAGCCTGAACGTTTTCAAGACAATCCCTGAAGTTAGGAGATAGTTTTTAGATTGCCGTCTATCGCTTGTAATAAAACTATGAAATCACAGTATCCTTCAGGTGCTGCTCTTTGTGCGTTTTTAGCATCACAAGTTAATCTAACCTAAAAGGTGCCCAGATGATTTTTCCATTCATAAATCTGAAATACAGATACATAATTATTAAACACATAACTACCACCTATATAAAATTTTACAGCTTGGGAGGATTTTCAATATTTCATGTTCCATGAGAGACATCTATACTCATTTTAGTTCCCTTTTCTCTATCTCCTGTTCCAGCTGGTGGCTCAGTCAAGTGTACTTAACTCAAAATTACATTTGACAACACTTGAAGGCAACATCCACTTCTCCTGTATGCAAGCATGTGAAATGTCAGGCCTCAAGGTTAATAAGAAAGGGAGATGCAGAGGTGAGTGGAAAGGTTGGTAAAGGAAGAAAATAAATGTTAATAAAAAGGTCTAAGGAAACATAAACTGTCACTGACTGACAGATAAAAGCCTGCATTTCACCACATCAAGGGTGAAACCCACAGCAGGTCATCAGTAGAGTCAACCCACACACGGGAAACAAAAAAAGGGCAAATGCAAAGAGATTAAGCCCCTACTTAGAGAAAAGGTTTCCATGGCAGCATCCTCTAGTTGATCCCACACGGAGCTCTTATCACGGCCTGGAAGAATTTCCCAGGAGGAGCAGCAGGAGAGAAGAGAAGCATGAGAGCAGGAGGGGGTTAGGCCGAGGTGGGGGGTGGGTTAAATGACGAAAACACAGCGGCACAGCAACGCAGTGCAGAAACACAAGGACCATCCAGGACACACTAACGTCATTTACTCACCAACAGATTCAATTAGTCAAAAACATGTTTATCTCAGTGGGAAAACAATAACCTAACACAGCGACTTGTGGTGATTACACCATATGAGATTTCTGTAAAATTTTACATTGCCTTAAGGAACAAGTTTAACAAATGTCAGTTTGCTCTTGCTCTAATTAAATGTTCAAGTAAAGATGACCAGTTCATTTTTTTTTTTTTTTACTGTTAACTCTGTACATAGATCCGTAATGTTTGTTCATCACTATCTTAAGAGGAACTAAGCAAAAATAATGTGTCATTTTAAAAATATTTAATATTACACAACATGTCACATGTCGGAGTTCTGCTTTTTCACTCGATATTAAATCCTTCTATTAAGAGAAACATTTTTTTCCATCTGCTTTAATGGAAAAAAAAAACATTCACCTATACTCTAATAAACTTTGCAGTCATAGCTGTGCACTTTAAAAAAGCGTGGGAATATAATAAGGGCTGTAAAGAACTATGAATCAGTTGAATTATTTTATGGTAAAAAAACAAAAAAAACAAATGTCTTCTTATACCCACAAGAAAAAGATGATACGAAGAAGATATGGTCATGGAGGGTTAAAGTAATCTGAAAATATTCCCATTTACAAATGTGGAATTAGAAGGTTCTGATTTACTTTCCCTTAAAAAAAAATTACACAACACCTCCTACCTCAGGGGTTATAAACCTGGGTGGGGTCCTCTCAGACAGGGCTGTGTCCATACTAAACTACCTCTGTGTTGTATACTTGGATTCCTCTCCTCCTTGGTCATTTTTCCTATTGGCTGAATTCTGTCTTTTTGGTAACTGGCAGGAGGGGGGGTGGGTGCCATCAGGGGAAAACATCGAACTAGTTTATTAATTAATGACATAGATAGTGATTAATTTATTAATTGAAAACAGTTCATTGTTGCAGCTCTGAAGATAATAAATGTTAGGTTTGTGAGGCAGTTAATAAAAGGAAAGATTAGTAACAGCGATAGTGAAATAGTATTAAATGAGTGTTAAAAGAGGGGTTGGAGGGGAGGGTGCTCGTACCCAGCAGGCCTTCACAGAGGTAAATCCTGGTGCTGATGTCCTCCATGGGCTGGACAGGTAGGCCCTTGGCCAGAGCAGGTCCATGATCCTTTGCTCCTGGTTTCAGAGTGTGGGTCTTTCCCTGTGAGTAAAACCACCAGTGTAACTGAACACAAGACTACATGAGAACTGGCACACCTGTGGTGCATGACCCTGTCCTTTTCAGGGGGGGTTTAAGGTCATTTCAACAGATGTTATTTAACCAACTCACCCCTGTTTAAGTTGATAAGTCTGGTCTAGTTTGAGCAGGCGCAGTTTGCTAAAAGCATTTTAAAGGCTGCACCAACTGAGACAGTTCTAGCTAAGGTTGAGTGACAAAGCAATCATTATAAAACTAAAATATTAATAAAATGTTTCTAAATGACAAAGGTCTTGCTGTTTTACTAAATTTAACTCATGCATATTTTGAGTTTGAAAGATAAAACTGGCTTCAAGATATTCAGCCTCTGATCTATGCTGGGTTTTGCACAACATTATTTTAGTTGCTTTGGACTTCATGACAGAGTAGATATGATGAACCTTGCGTCTTACGCAGCTTTAGTGTTAAACTGACTAATTACATACGTCTCTGTATTCACAGAATGAGATAATTCATGAGCTCAAGCTTAAAAGTCCTGTCTTATATTTTAGTTACCTATGATGTGAATGAATACTGCTGAATAGTGGACTTACAAACACTGAGCTGGTGGCTGGGTTGGTTTCAATCTCGCTGTCGGAGAGTGTCCCTCTGGACTGGGCTAAATGAGGTGCAGGTCGGCTGCCGTCTCCTGCTGTGCTGCTCAGGTCGCTGTCAGCTCCCAGAGTCTCTCCAGAGCTGTTACTTATCTAAAAAAAAATACATTTACATTTTTAAAAATGAGCAACATTTCTGCAACAGTATGCCAACATCCTGCATATTTGAACCTGTAGAGCTGGTTGTTTCCTAAATACTTTTAGGAAATGGAGGAAAGAAATGTTGGGATGAAAATGGGACAAAAGAATGACCGAATGTAGCTGCAGAGGATAAGAACCAAGCATAATAGGTCTGAGTTGGCTGTGCCCTACCACTGTGCTCGCTTCTGAGTCCTGGCTGGTGCTTCTAGTGAGGATCGGTGGCTCTGAGCTTGTTACAGACTCTGTGTCACTCTTCTGCAAATCCAGAAAAAAGACAATTAAATGGTGAACGTTAAAAGACATTGAACATGCATCTACACTCATACCACTAAAAGATCAACATTGTCAAAAATACAGGGTGTCCACATAGTCTCTATACAATTTAAAAAATGTACTGTATTTTCCGGACTATAAGTAGCACTTTTTTTTCATAGTTTGGCTGGTCCTGCGACTTATACTCAGGTGCGACTCATATATATATATTAGCCCGCGCTTCATCTTCCTCCAGAGTTGGCGGAGTTGTTCAGAAGTGACACCGAGGATGAATTCAGTGGATTCAGTGATGTGGAATGAGATCGAGAGTTTGGTAAACTTGCTTACCGGTAACTTGCTTGTTGGACTCGCAAGCTT
>JAPQRQ010000018.1:21411270-21422952 GCA_037367365.1 Apogon talboti | reverse complement strand
TGCTTCCAGTAAATACTAAATAAGAGTCATATGTAACTTATGGAGAATAGAAAAGATCATCTCACCACATCTCGTATGATCTCCTGTCTGGCGTCCTCCTCTGATTGGACGGCTCGGTTCAGTTTACTGAGCACAAACACTCGGAGCTGCTCGTTCTCCAGCAGGCGGCGCACTTTCTTCATGTTGAGCCATCCAACTCCCTGTCCATCCAGAACACTCTGCACCACCTCCTTCAGGAACTGCTGGTTCTCACTGGACCAACACATCAGAGTCAGAGGTTTTAGACACATAAAGGTGACACTATGACACTGGTCACATAACTATTAAAACTAGAGCAGGCCACCGATGTCCTGAATCATCTCAAATTCTAATTAATTTCAATTGGATTAGAGATACTTCAGTTACAATACCAATTTGGCTTGGTTATTTAAGAAGCTCTTAGAGAAATAATGCTGCAAATTGTACAAGGAACCTATTTTGTGGTATATTAAACAAATTAAATCAAATCCAATTTTATTTATATAGTGCCAAATCTTAAAAACGCTATCTCATGACACTTAACATTTACATATGACTGGACCCCAAAGCATTGGGATTTCTACATGAGTAATCTTTGCATATTTCCTAATAACTCAAATTGAAATGGTAATATTGTCTGCAATAATCAGTATGGCCTTTCACTGAAAGATGCAGATCTATTACTTTGTATTTTACATAACCAACATTTACCAATAAGTGTTTTTCTTTCAGAGAGTAACAGAGTTAAAGTTCAAGCTTTACTCCATAGGAAAGGACATATTTGAAGAGAAAAAAAAAATCAGGATTTTATTTATCAATATCAGATCATTGAAATGAATGCTTTAGTAAATGTATTTTTAAACATATCCCTTTAAGACATTATTCATTAAAACCTGTAATTGTGTTTAGTTCAGTTGTCCTATCTTTACTAGACAAGTTCTATATTTGACAGTGTTAATTACCTTGTATTGTTGACGCGGCCCTGAGGAGATGGTGATTCTCTCTTCACTGTTGGACTGTGCTTGATTACAGACGACTTCTGGTCGACCAGAGCCCGGGGTGCACGTGCACCTAAAGGACGAGCTACAATGAAAAGGCGTCTTGACAATGGAGCAAAACACACTAAAATAAAACAATAACTAAAGTGTCTATGACTCTGTCACTAGACGGAAAAGCACTTGTTAGGAGTGGAGTGGAAACACACACAAAAAAAGGCACCAGGCACCGCAAACCAGGACAGGAAAGGCCTACTGTGAACACTAGTTAGTCTGAAAAGCTCGCACATTCAAGAGAAAGGACACCTGGATCGTA
Source organism: Apogon talboti (assembly GCA_037367365.1). Classification (NCBI taxonomy): domain Eukaryota; kingdom Metazoa; phylum Chordata; class Actinopteri; order Kurtiformes; family Apogonidae; genus Apogon; species Apogon talboti. The sequence goes on along the minus strand of JAPQRQ010000018.1, from coordinate 21,421,623 downwards.
CTGTGGGTTATCTACTGCTGTACACAAAATACTGGAGCTGCTACAGTGGATGATGAATCAAACAAGGTCATGGTGCACACAAACACACACACACTGAGGAGTCAGAATGGTGCTGTTGGTGGTGGCATCACACATTAGCAGCATGTAGACATGAGTTCAGACTGCAGATACTCTACAGCAACTATCTCAGTAAGACCATGCATGAAAGACAATAAAGAGATGAGTGGACGATGAGAAAAAGAAGCTGCACTATAACGTTTTAATAATGTGGGCTTTGAGGGTCTGTGCTTATACTGTAGGGGTAATCATTTCAGAAATACACCACTAAGAATGGGAGGCTGAGCATTAAGGTAAGACCATATGTTTTTGTCTTAGTAGTTTTACACAACATAATTACAAAGCAAAATAAAACACCACACAGTTGTTTTATACCTATTTAATTCCTTACAGACCCATTAGATTTCTCCACACTGATGGCAGAGATTTATCTCAGGGAATTTGGTGTTTTTTCTCATTCCTGCAATCATACATTGTAAGTTCTTGACCTTAAAAAGTGCCTTCAGATATTTGTTTAATGGGGCTGCTACCGTATAAATAAAGCTGAATTCAATTAATACCACATGAATATATGATGTGAAATCTCTACATCTCAACTTTTTATACTTGTTTTACTTGCTTTACAACATATATGAACAAATGCAAATATTACAAAACCTTATTGTTGAGTTAAACTTAAAACAGCCAATATATTCCCATCCTTACTAACACTCAGGTTGTGGCTCTTTTTTTTTCCTGAATACAGAGCTAGGAGAATCTAAGTGACAGCCATGACAAGACCTGGTCAAATTCTCTAAATAATGAGGAAAGAAACGTAGAAAGGTAGAAAGCAGTGTTTAAAGTGCCCCGTAGTCTGTCAACTGTTCCCACAAAAACCGTCACCGTGACTTTGCGGATTATAACACAGGTTACCACTGCTTATTAAGCATTTTCCAACTTAACACTGCTAACATACTGAAAACACTATATACACTGCAGACAAGGACATGGTATGTTGAACATCACTAAGTCATTTCAACCACTTGCTAAATCTTATCACATACTGTTGTGTTTGATAGCAGAAATGGAAAAATCTATTCATGTATATACAGACTGTCTGATCACGTGATTCAAATGAGCTAATGTAGTGGAGTTATGTAACTGGTATTATAACTAAATACCAGCAAATTTGATGAGACATTGATGGATCAAAATCCTTCTTGTCTTGTTAATACAACTCAACAACAACTACAATACAGCTGTCTGTTGGAGAAAATGTATTCAGTAGACAAAAGCTTTGAGAGTCCAACTCATGTGTCTCATACTCAATAAAATCATGTTCTTATTTAAAGAGTATTTACGACAGCTGGTGAGACTTTTTGACTCATAAGCAAGTCTCACCTGAGGCAAAGTGGAAAAGTTTTACAAACAGATAAAAACTAAAAGCCCCAGTGGAGACAACATGAGCCTTTCATCCATAGAATGGTCTGAAAGTCTGGTCTAAAGTATTGTTTAAAGTGACCACATCAGCCTTGAGGATGTTGGAGAGTCTGTCTTTAAATCATCTTTCAGGGTTGAATGATTGATTTATCTAACTAAAACTAAAGACATGTCTACCTCTCCAACAACGTTGGAAAAAAACATAGAACTTATTCAAACTACAACAAGGATGAGATTATGAGCTTTTGATGACGCTGAAATTTGAAACAAATCTCTGGATCAAATCAAGATTACTTATGAAGAAGCACCTACTGTATCATCCATTCATTACCAGTTTGGTTTCAATGTGAAAGCGAGGGGAAGTAAATACACATGACAGATTTCCCTCTAATGGCAAAAGTGTGGATGGAAGAAAACTATAGACCAACCACCGGGTGAAAAAAGAAAAACACATACCCTGCCAACTCTATACATACATGAGTGGAAGCTAAAGGTGAGCATGGGCTGTATATTGTATCCATACAACTCATTTGGGGAATGTAGAGGAAATGTAACTAGTGCCTACACATTTCTAGCTTGTACTGCTGCTTAGAAAAACATGGGACAGTAAGATCAGGACAGTGTACCACCTCAGACCACCAACCAAAAAACCAAAACTCAACTGACATCCATTGATGTGCAATTATAAAGTCAACATGCACAAGCATCCTGAGTCTCAGTTTACCTAACCATTCACTGGACCAGAAGGACTTGAATTTCAATAAAAATGGAAAAACCTGGAGTTTATCTGTAATTTATGTGAGATTCTGCCCACTCTGAGTCTGTTTAATGTCTGTCTTGAATTAAAGCAAAAATAAAAATCAATGTGTTTGGAGTTAAACGCACAACAGAAAAAAAAAAAAAAAACATGCTACTAATCACCCAGCTAGATTTTAAGTATTTAAAACGGATATAAAACAAAAAGTATCAAAAAATAAGGTTTTAAATTCATGGGGGAAGAAAATCAGCTGGAGCAGGAGAATCAGGCCTAGCTGCTTTCACTAACACTACGACTTCTGTGGATGGAGGAAGCCTGTGTTTTAGATCCCTGAAAAAGGCCCACTGAAAAAATAAACCATCAGATTAAACATAAGTCATACATAGAAGATTTTCACCAAACTACATTTTGTCAGAGAGCCTGACATAACTGAAGTTGTTTTATAACAGACTTTATTTTAAGGACACCAGACATCTCAATGACGACGTCACGTAACACCACAAACAAATCAGCCCGTCATGGTAGAATAAAACCAGCGACTCCCGTGTTCTGTGAGTTAAAACTGCTAAATTCCATAGGAGAGTCTGGTGAAAAGTAGATGGGAAACTGTAAAAGCCTGATGTGATAAAGTGTGAAAATACAGACTGACATGTTGGGAGCAACATCATCATAATTATGGCTCCAAAGCAAAATTAAAACATTATTTCTGGTTTGTCCCAAAAAAAAAAAAAAAAAACAAAGACAAAAATGATGGATGGTTTAACAACCAAGTCAGTGCTGAACAGTTCTCTATTTTTACATGTTTTCAGGAACTACTTCTAATTTGTGTAACACATTTAGGAACATACTGAACTTATTTATAAAGTGCATCATCATTCATGCAGCTTAGTGAAAATATAAACTTATCTTATTTAATCTCACAATAAAGCCATCTATATCCATTAAACTTAAAAGAGATGCTCACCAGCTAGACTTATGATTTGCATAATTTTACTGTCGTCCCAGTTCAGTGTTCACGGTACAATTACAGCATGATTGGGCCCAACCCTATTTATTCACTGTGGGAGCATGAAGGACAAGAAAACAAAGACAAACAATAGATGCTGAAGACTCTATTCAACAGCTGCTCTGCCTTGTGCTGCTTTCCTCTGGTTTTGTGTATTATTCATCTTCATTATTTATTTAACTATTTGTTTTTTGCTGTGGTTACTGCTGCTACACCCTTGGACTAGGTGTAGTATTTCAATAAATAAAAATAACAGGTGCTGTGATGTGAAATAGTTAGTTTGTGGATTGTGGATCAACAGTCACTATGAATGGTGGCATGGTAAGACAGCAGACTCAGTGCTCTACTGGATCTTTGATGACACACACTGTGACTGAAATGAGGACAACAGAGGATGCTGGGAGATGTAGTTGACTGGCTTGGAGAAGCATGCAGCTCACTCAATTAAAAGGGCAGAACCCACCTTCTCTGCTCCCCGGGCCGGCCTCTGTAATTATCTCCATTAGAGAATTTAGCCCAAATACTGCACACAAAACCCAGAATTAGTGCCGCAACAAGGTGGACAGAGAGAGGGACACCGGCCCAGACACAACCAGTCTGAACATCAACCCATGTCACAACACACATGCACACTCAACATGGTGCAAAAAGACAAAACAAAGGCAAACAAAAAGGGCAGACAGAAAAGTACACAACATATGTACTGAAGATGGCATCATCCCTAAGTGTTGGATAAAGTGACTAATGCCATGTGTTTAACATTTGACAGTCCGAAGAACATACACAAGTTCATATACTGTACTACTGAACTGTCCAGTTCACTGAATACACGGGAAATCTGTACAGCAATTTTTGTCATTCAGAAAGTGAACAGGATGTAAAAAAATAAAGAAAGCTTGTTTTGAGCACAAACACACATAAGATCTTGATGCTAAGTTTCCACATAACTGTCAAACAAATGTGTGAACTTAGGGAATATTACAAAAAAAGAGTGAATAAATGTGTCTGAAGCAGAAGGAGGTGCTAAAGGCAACATTATGAATGGCTGGAATAAGCAGAGTACGACATGTACAAAGAATAGATAAGAGTAGAAGAAACTTCATGGAGGAGACTAAAGGATAATGTGGTCTCATCAGTCCACTGTTAATACCAGCCATAGTGGTGGTGGTGTACTCTTTATGGAAATACCCAGGAGGACACTAGGGGAACACTTAACTACAGTATAAGCTCATTTGTTACATCAAGTCTTATTTGGAAAAGGTGTTTAGATCACTCAGTTAATTCCCCAATAATCAAAGCTGATGTAAGAGTTTTATATGAGGTCTTCCATTTAGGGCTGGCCGATATGGCCTCCAACTATTATCATGATATTTTTAGGCTATATCGCGATACACAATATATATCTCCATATTTTGAAAGTTTCTATACATCACTGTGTAAGTGTTAAATTCAACTCTTTAATGCATGACATTGTCACCTATTAGAATTTTTTTTCAATATGTGCATGCTAAAAATGGAAAATCACAATAAAATTATTTTTAAATTATTTAAAATTACTTTGGGTCAAGTGTCTTTATGAGATTCTTAAATCCTGGCTTCTCCCCAACGCTAACAGGGGCCACGTCTTTGGCCATGTATTTTGTTACTGCAGCTGTAATGTCTTTCCATTTCAAACTTTTTTTGTCATGTGGAATTGATTTTGCAAATGATGAAGCCAGAGTCATTGGCTTAGGGGCTGGTTCTGATAAAGTTGTAACTGATGTGGGTGGCGATGTGTACATGTGGATTTTCAGACATGCGTCATGTTGTAGTGGATGACTTTTCAGGTGGTGAAACAAATTTGTGGTGCTGCTATCTTTCGTGGCAACGTTTTTCAGGCATATTTTGCAGAAAAAGGCTTTTAGTTCATCATCCTTGAGAAACCCGAACCACTGCCAGATAATAGAGCCAGTGCTGTTTTTCTTTGGGACAATATCATCCATCTCAACTTTCTTTGCGCTTTCCATGCTACTCTCTCCTTTCCTGATATACAAACACGCAATGTGCAATAGACAGTTTTCAGGATGGGCGGGGGAGCAAGTGCTGTGAGAGGGCATGATGAGGGAACGACAGAAGTGAAACTCCTACTGCTGACGTTGGTGTGACAGTTAATAAATGGTGTGTGAGTGTGTGTGTTTGTGTGTGAATGGGTGAATGCGAGGCCATGTAAAGCACTTTAGGCACCATTACAGTGCAGAAAAGCGCTATATAAGTGCAGTCCATTTACCATTTACCAATAATGGATGTACGGGATATATTTATTTTATATATCTCACGTGAGCTAAACCGTGATACATCGAGTATATCCGGTATAATGCCCACCCCTACTTCCAATACACATCCTCAGTATAAGGACAAACCATAACAAAAGCAGTTTTGCAAATATTTTTAACAGCATTTTAGAATCTCAGTCTGAAACAATCTTTTAAGACAAAAGAGTCAAAATTCAATGATTGTAGCCTATTAACATTTAACATTTTCCTTGTTTATTTGCTTTATTCTGTTGCTCTTTCTTTACACTGTTCTTTTGTCTCTTCTCTGTATCCAGACCCCAGTCATAGGAGGTTTATCCTTCTCTAGAAAATGTTTGTCCTCCCCACTGTCACCTTGGGCTTTCTCCTCAAGGATCTGTTGGGTTTCCGCTGTAAGAATTTATATAACAGTCTTTTTATGGCCTTGATCTAAATTTGTGAAGTTCCTTGAGATAATTGTGTATTACGATTGGCACTACATAAATAAAACTGAATTGAAGTGAACTGAATTGAATCCTGTATGAGAGTGTACTGAATATTTTTGGGTTGTGAACCAAACCAGATATTTGGCATCTTGGGCTAAGAGAGGAATCAAAAGTTATCCCCTAGCTGCAGCCCTAGATTTATCCTGTAATTGGGATGTGCATTTATTTTGCATACAATGAAATGCTTTCTTGAATTTTAATGTTGAGGGGATTTACAAGCTAACAAGCAGGAAAGACACTACAGACCAACCATGGATTGTTATACGTCATTATGGGCCATTCTCCCACACAGTTGGATTTTGAGGTTATTAAGCTTTGTGGAAGGAATTTGGTACCCCTGAAGCAAAGCCAGTAGCACACTTCTAGCAGTTTTGGGCGAACTTTAAGTATATTCACTCTTTTTTGTAAAACCCACCTCAAACCACCATTAAAAACTGAGGAAGTTTTGAAAATGTTGTAATCTCCATCAAGGTTTTGTAATGCAATACGTCAAAATGTGCATATAATAGACTGCTGGAAACACAGCTAATGTAATATTGCATTAGGAATTGAACTTTTGTTAAAATAATCTGTGACCTCTAAAAAGGAAGGAAACACCAAACAATTAAACCTTCAAGCAAGCAATGTGAAACACACAAGAGTTCGAAGGATTGTGGGAAATCAGACCGCTCTGTGAACATCAGTCACACACATATGTAAGTAGGTTAATGCAGTTTTAGAGGAACTGAGCATCCTTGATGTAGTAAGGATGTGCAGATGCCACACCAAAACAGTCTGCATGTGACACAAGAAATCATTTGAATAGAAATGTGTGCATCAGAGAGACTCCGACCAGTCACACAGACAGGAATGGTGAAGAAAGGAGGGAAAAGCATGGATTTAGAGGTATCGTCTATCTTAGTCCTAGGACGAAAAACAGGGTTTAAGATAGGTATAAAGGTCATTTAAGGAATATAAAATGCCTAGTTGGAGGGCAGCAGGGCTCAAAGAAACTATCACAGCAGACATAACATACCCGGGCTGTCGGGGGAATCTGAACAACAAAGACAAAACACAATAATCAAAAGAACAGAACATGTTCTATGGCAGCTATTCCACATGGAGATATCCCATGCTTCACCCGTTTTTTCTCTCTCAGTTAAAGTGAAAATCCAGCCTAAACAGAATTAACATAAGCCTTAACCTTTTAAAAAAATATCAAAAATATCATTATTACCTTATCTGTATACATGGGAGTCTTAAGCATTGTAAACTAACCACTTTTATGTACTGCCCTCTCATGTCCAAATGTTTGCTGTTTACATATTCATACACCACTGTTAATGCTCAAATCTTGCCTTTTCTAAATGTCTTATTATTAAGACATTAAATAACCTAATCCTCTAACCTCAGCTGCAATTGTACAGATTTATGAAGAAAATCTGCACACAGGAGGAAAATTACTCAAAACAAAGAACAATTACAGCCTGTTTTGAGCGGATTTTTCCTTTAAGACTCTTGAGAGAAAAACTTTAACATCCTCCATAATCTCTTTTAAAAATAGTGCCATATCTTTTTGGCAATGCAGAAGAATGACAGTCAAGGCCATAAAAAACAGCTCCACAAACCTGCTTGTTCCACTTCCTCCTCAATATCAAAATTAAAATACTCTAGTGTAATGAAATAATTTAGAAGAAATAAAAACAAGAAGGCAGAAAATGACAGGAAAAAAAACATTTAAATAAGAAGGCTATCATTAAAAATACTGCATAAAAGATGGGTCTAAATTAGTTATGCTGTTCACTCTTAAGTTAGCTGACATAGCAACATTTGGCTGCAATAAGATACATTTTTCAGTATCAGCTTATATATAGGACTATAGCTGCAACCAAAATTGAAGGTAATGATGAAATAAAAATTTTAATTTAATGAGTGGGTGGGATTAAGAAAGCTATATGTGACATAATGGCACCTGTTTAATAACCAACCGCACTGTGGAACAACTGGTACAGGGAATAAGGCAGAAACACCATTTCAGGAGTAACTTTAACACTTGTGGAGTGGTGGCTGTGTTATCGGTACCTTTCAGACTGGGGAAAGGCGTTGATTTCTCTCTTGCTGCCTTGTTGGGAAGAGCCAGATTCGACAGACTGAAACTGGTGCCGTGGTTCTTGTACAGATTACCTGTAATGATAATGATTTTATCAGAAAAGGGAATTCAAATCATCACACAAAACCAAAACCAATTTTTCAAATATTTTTGGCCATTTTTTCTTTGGTATCAATGACAATATTGTGTATTATTTCCATACCCAGTCCTCTCTTCTCCACATCATGTAAATAGTCAAATTCATATTTTTTTTTGTCCCCATAGCCATGTTCTACCTCTGAGCAAACATACAAGTAGAGGTCAGCTGACACTGAAGGAAACCCAAGGACCAACTCCAGATCTAACCTTGGCCAAAGACACTGACAGGACAATTAACCTAGCATACAAGTTATTGATGGTGGAGGAAACCAGAGGGAAGGTGGAAACTGAGAAACTGGAAGGCTGCGGTCCTTGTTTCAGACAAAGTGAAAGGTTGGACTACTACCTTTATCCAACGACACATTTAATTCAGTCACTTTCCTGGTAATGTTACTCCACACAATATCCTTCATTTCATTGTCTTGTGAAAGTTCAGAAAAACCTGAATATTGTTCCAAAAGAAAGACATGCAATATTCAGTCAGTGTGACAGTGCTCATCACAACAAGAGGAAAAAATATTGTGTGTGCGAAGGCCTTTACCCAATACTCATCATCTAAATCCTCACACTTATTATGAAGGAAATTAATGTAGAAACTGAATTTCAGATATTCTTACTTGCAAAGGACATGAGTCCCCCAAATCCATCATTGCTGTTGTTGGAAATAGTGGAGTTTGGTGAGCTGTTACGGGAGTCGCCCTCTCCATCAGACTCCCCAGGGAGGCGTAGGCTGCTGGGGCGTAGAGGACGCTGTGCCCTAAAAAGCAACCAAAGGACATTAGCGCAGTTTCAAAGACACTGAGACATATTCAACATAAAAACGACTGAATGAGGCATTCAAACCACACATCACACCATGTAATGAAGAAATGACTTCAACATGCTCAGGTTTGATTCTCAACATTTCATGGTGAATTAGAGCCTGATTGACTAATGACAATGCATTTATTCAAGCGATGAATAAGTATAACACACTTGTTTCCGTTGAGGTTCTGGTTAAATCGAGGGGTGTACGACTCCACTTGCTCTTCGGCATCGGGGTCATCCTCAGTGGGGAAACCATACTGAGGCTCAAAGTACGGGTTGTCATACTCCTGTTTTTTGTTGGCTGGGTCTACCAGGCCGGCATCAGGTGGAGGTCTGAGGAATGGCTGAGCGCCCAGTCCTGGAACAGGGTTTTGCAACGCGGCACTCGCTGATGCCTCAATTTCAGCTGGTTCCACCTGTTCCTAAAAACGCAGAACAAACATGTCACATCAGGAGGATAACTTGTCATTTTAAATTTCTACTTTAAGAAGAATTTCTGTAATAAATCTGATTTGAACAATCATTGTTCTTTTGTTAATCGGGTGAGTTATTCGTACAGTTCCTAATATACAAGTGAACATACGTTGTTGACTCCTTGGATGATTGTGCTGGGACTGGAGCTTGCCGTTGTGCTGGAGCTGGAGCGAAGAGGCTGCCCATCAGAGGGTTCAGAAGGCCCATCCCCACTGGGGGGCCCATGACCTTCCCTAAAGTCGGAAAAGTCTTGAAATTCAACCTCACTTGCATCTCCCAGTGCAGCATGGGTAGGTGGGTCCAAATCTAGAGAACCGAGGTAAACAGGATTTTTATGGCCGGTCAAAATACAAGGTTTGCGACAGATAATGGAACTGTCGAGGAAAGCAGAACTGTGTGATATGACCACAATTAACATATCATTTGAGGATGTGAAACACTGATCAGCGTTTCCATAATTTTCTGATATTTTTAAGACCACAGTCGAAACAGATTACTTGAGTAAATAGTCTGGTATATCAGCAAAGACAATAATCTTAACAATTTCATGCTTGAATTGTTAATAAACCAGTAGTATTTTTTTTCAGAATCTTATGTCTTTATCTTTTTCATAAAATAACAAAAAACATAAGGATTAAACTGTGAACAAACTGTTCCCTTAACTGTATATTATAAGCAAATTTCTATGTAACCACATGTTTTGGCTTCATTAAACAATATATTAAGAAGATAATATAAGACTTTATTTATCCCGCAGTGGGGAAATCCAGGTGTCAAAGCAGCATTTACAGTAAAGTTAGCCTAAAATATTAGAAAACACAATGGCAAAA
>JAPQRQ010000018.1:21397427-21411170 GCA_037367365.1 Apogon talboti | reverse complement strand
CATGAAAAGATGACAAACTGTATTTTACACCAATTATTGACATGTATTGATAGGATTAGTGGATCAACAGGTATTAACCCTTTAACCCCTGGTGTGTCTGTGGTGAGCATTCTGAATGAATGATTTATTTTAAATGCTCCTAAAAATTTAACCATTTGCAAATTTCAAAAACATGCTTATAGAACAGACCTTGCGCTTCCCATAGACATCTGAGCATGCTCAGTACACCACCACTGTTCAGTGTGTTCCAGTTCACAGTTCATGTTCAACATCCTAAATCTCTTATTGCTGTACATCCTGAGCGCCTTATTCAGTAAAAACCTGTCAAACTTCAACTGCTCTCTTTGTCTTTTTCTGTTATTCCACCCTGTTTTGACCACAGGGAACACAAGCACATACTCACAGCAGCTTTTATGACACACATTCACAGCAGCATGTTTGATTGAAATAATGTCTCAGGGGTTAAAGGGTTAAACAGTTTAGATCAGTAGAAGGTTTATGTTTTAATGGATTAAGTGATGCTTTCAGGTGTTTTTTATGCCTATTTAATCTCCCATGATGCTTTTTTATGCTGTTTCAGGTTGTAAACAGACGACAGAGGCGTTCACACTGCATTATTGCACTCATAAATAGCTGTAGTCGCTGTTCCTTCTCATCTACATTGTTTGCATCTTTGCGTAAAAACGTAAACGTGATCCGTTACGCGCACAATAATAAAAAAACACAAACAACAACTTCGTGTTCTCCAGCGTGGATCCGAGCAGCTGGAGCTACATAGATGCTTTCTTTTCTTTCTTTTTTTTTCTTTCCCTTTTTTTTTTTTTTTTTTTGCAGGACGATCCAGGCTCCTCCCTGTACTCAACGTCACCCGATCCCGATCTCTCCCAAAGCGTAGCGATAGTCAGGCAGCACACTGTGGTGGCAGATCCACGGGGCGGTACGCGCAGCGGGATAAAGCTCCACTCTGTGTTCCATACAAAAAAAGAGAGAGAGAGAAGCAGAAACAGGGAGGAGGGGTGATCCTACCGTTTCCTCCAAGAGTTAGTCCAACAACTTCACCGCTGATCTCTTCGGCCGGCCGTGGCTGCAGGACTAAAGCAGGGGAGAGAGAGCCGGGAACTTGGGGAACTAACGCACGGGAGCGCGCCGGCAGATTACCCACTATAGGTGCCAATTGCGCAGACGGGGAGAGAGAGAGAGAGAGAGGGGGAAAAAGGCGACATTTTCCCCACGGAGGAACTCTCCAAGTGTTGGAAACTTCCCAGCGCAGCATCGATCGAGGAGGACCTCCCGCCCACTTTTACCTCCACAGCCCTGGAAGGAGGCAGAGAGAGTTGAGCAGAGAGCGGAGCAACAAAAGGCTACATGGTGACACTCGCAGCGCGCGGTTGATTTATTTACAACCATCATCATCATCCTCTTGATTCTCATCACCTTCACGATCTGCATCTGAAGCCGCTTGGATCTGATTCAGGGCTTTTATGGACTAAGTGCAAACTCTCCTCCTGATACACACACACACACACACACACATATATATACATACATACAAGGGAATCGCCGCAGACGTCAAATTGATGCTTTGGCACGGAGACGCGCAAACACCCATCCTCTAGTTTTTCTTTTTTTTTTTTTTTTTTTTTGGCGAAAGTCTCCAGCTAAGATTTCGGGGCCGAAGTGGGATTTTTAAATTTTTTATTTTTTTTCTGCAGAAGTTGCATGCGTTTGCTTGTCGACTAGAGTGAACCCTTATCCATCCACTCTCAGGTTATCGCAGAAGATCCCGGATAGTTGAGGTGCCATGGCGGTGTGTGTGGGGATATGGATACTCGTGTTGGCGCTGCACATCCCAGGTAAGACGCAGAAACATGACTTGTGCAGGGAATTATCTGACGCCTATCTGGCTTATTAGATCACACCACAAGCCTGATCCAGTGTGTGTGTGTGTGTGTGTGTGTGTGTGTGTGTTGTTTTGGCACAAACCCAGACTTGATTAACGCACAGACATTGTGGATCGATACCAGGGGTCTGGTTTTATGTTTTTGTGGAGAACATCTGAAAGTGTTCTCCGTCATAGGATCCAACAGTGTCCAAACGGCTGCAGAATACTTATTCAAGCTGCAAAGATAATGAAGTTACCCGGGCAGCAGGCAGATGGCGATATGTGCGAACCGTGTAAGGCCAGCAGTCTCCCAAGTTTTCCAGTATCTCATTGTAATGGCAACTCCGAGCCTCAGAGTCCTCTGGAATAATAATTGAAATCTGCGCCTTGTTGTTTTTGAGGCTCTCACTGCTTTCAGTCCATAATTTAGACTCATTTGTAGGAGCCACGATTGAAATGTAAATGAAATCCACGAGCCAAATAACACCATTTCAATCACAAAGGAATCATGATTTTTGAGAGATACTTACAGAAACATCACATATTGTTTTGGAGATAAACAACAGATTCGGAGGTGGAGGGAGTGTGAGTGGATGTGCTTTGGGCGGAGGAGGATGAGGAGGAGGATGATGATGATGATGATGATGATAGGAGGAAGAGCATCAGCAGCTGATAAATGCAGTGATAATTTGACATTGATCATCCTGACATTAAAGAATCCCAAAGTGGGCCTAATTATTTAAGCACACGCCTAATAAGTGTAGCCGCACTTATTGGAAGGAGCATCATCATTCTTGTTCTATTGACGTCCTTCTAATTGGGAGAACAGAAACAAGCAAACAGGAACAAGGGCTGAGCACTGTGTGGACCTGCCTGGCTCTTTGTGCCAGTGTTTGTGTGATCCATTAGACGCTGGGTTTGAAGGGATTAAGTTGGAAGTTTGCTGGTTTTGTTTACATGTAGGTCTGGTAGATTGGGGCCGGCGCCTGGTATGTTTGAGACGGGGACGGACCAGGGTCAATTGTGGACGAGAAATGTCACTCATAGACTCCAGCATGTAACAGTTCCCTTAGTTTTGTTATTTCTGATTGCATTTCAGTGCGTATTAACCCATAAAGACCCAGTGCTTCTTCTGTGGCAGTTCCCAAATGAATTTTTCTATCTATTTAATAATCCTTAAGTGATTTATTGCCATTTATTGTAATATTATCCTCTGTATTTCGTGTTTTTTTTAGTGTAAATTCTGTATTTTCCCATATTTCTTTTACTGATCATGTAGATGTTTACAAAAGTTCAGATTAAAGTTGGGTTTTATTATATCAGAAAGAGAGAAAACTGAAGAAAAAGTAACTTTTTCAACAAAATCTATCATTAATTGAACATAAAACAAGCTGTCCATCCACTGTCATTGATCCAACTCCATGGGTTTTACTGGTGAATTAATGTTGTAGAAGATGACGGTGTTTCCATGGTAACTACGAAGCCTCTGAACGTCCAAATGGGTCATATCTGATGACCATGAAAAGATGAGAAACTGTATTTTACACCAATTATTTACATGTTTTGATAGGATTAGTGGATCAACAGGTAGATCAGTAGATGGTTTTGGTCACCGGTGGAGGTTTAGGTCTTTAAAGGTTAAAGAACAATGCATTCTCTTTACGGAAACAGCTTTATGGACTTGTTTATGCTTAAAAAAATGAATACCATTACATGTTAAACCGTTTAAATCAGTAGATGGTTTGGGTCACCGCTGGCTTGTTTGGCTCTTTATAAATGAACTAAAATACAAAGAAAGAAAAGTTGTCCAAAGTTGAGTCGCATTTGTCATTGTTCACCTTGTTCAAACTTTGCAACATCTAAGGCGCTGACCTTGTTCGCCGAAGCCCCTGATGGCCTCATGTGTTTTAAGACTGATTGAATACTTTGATCAAAAGCCTTGTCTGATTTACATTGAGATGATCCCTCTGCTTGTGGAGAAGATCAGGATTAACCGGTTCCCTTGGGATTCGTGTTTGAAAGCGTTTGATGCTGTTCATTCAAGGGAGTGGAAAATGTCTTAAAAATTGCTCTTAAATCACCTTGGACATGTCTAGTTTAAGTCCACGCTGGATTACTCCCAACCTAATTAGATAAATGTACCCAAAGTCCTTCTTCTCTTAGAGATAGTTGTATTTGAGGTTCGTACACATTCAGGCACAGAGGAAGTGTTATGCAGAGGTCTCACAGAGTGCAAGTCTAAAAGATTAGACGATACAGTCAGAATTAAAGTCAAAGATATGAGCAGTATAAAAGCAGAATACTGCAGAGTTATGTTGGATTCCACATGATTCACATCATCTGACATCACCCTGAAGGGAACGTCCCAAGAAAGCTTTACTTCTGCTTTTGTTTGCCCTCGTTTCTTTTGACATGTAAAAACAAGAATTTGGTCTTTTCACCCCGGGGTGAAAGGGCGTCGCCATAAAATGCCCACTGTCTTTGAAGACTTAATTGATATACAGCACGCTCCAGACTCCAGCCTTATTACCCCAGCACAAACAAGTGGCCATAACAAATGCAAGTAGCAGCAAAAACCCTCGCAGTTATCCAGCAGGGAAAGCCATTTGTGCCCGTCATGGTAATAACCATTTGTAGAAAACACAAGAGGGCCAAATTCATAAAAGGAGAGTAGTCCTAACTGCTTGCCAAATAGATGATCAAATAAAAGGAACATTGAGGATAATGGTTGTGTGAATAATAATGCCAGCTCGCCTCGCTCTTTCTTATATTCCAGCCTGGTCTCTCCTGGATTCCAGACTGATATTTAATTGAGTGTGAATTGAGTTTAGGCGACCAGGTGGCTGTTTATGGCTTGGCTCCATCCTTAGGTCCTGTTTCTGTACCGGCCCCATGTAGATATCACCCTCAGCGGTTGGATAAGGAGATTTTCCAGCTGTAATTCCTCATTTTAGTTGGATTAACCCCTTTATGCATGAACTGTTAACAAACTAGCGGTGTGTTTGACATAAAACGTCTACTTTCTTCAGTATCTTATTTCTTAAGCACAAAACTCCGCTATTCATTGTAGTGGATACCATTCATAGAGAGTTTAACATGTAATGGTAGTAATTTTTTCAAGCATAGACAAATCCCAAAAGCTCCACGGGCAACCAAAACCATCTACTGATCTAAAATGTTTAATACCTGTTGATCCACTAATCCTATCAATACATGGAAATAATTCAGCAGAAATGTAGTTTCCCAGCGTCACCAGACACATGGGCTTTGGTAGTCTCATTTCTTCTCTTTTAATAACATGGTGTAAAATACAGTTTGTCATCTTTTCATGGTCATCAGATATGACCCATTTGGACGTTCAGAGGCTCCGTAGTTGCCGTGGAAACACCGTCATCTTCTACAACATTGATTCACCAGTAAAACCCATGGAGTTGAATCAATGACAGTGGATGGACACACTGGGTTTATGTTCAGTTAATGATATCTTTGCTGCAAAGCTCTCTTTTTCTTAATTTTTTCCTGCGTTGATATAACAACCCTTGAATTAACTCTGAGTTTTCATGAACATCTAAATCAAATACAGGAAAAATGCAAAAAATAGAGGATAGTATTATAATAAATGGTGATAAATCACGTAAGAAAGGTTAAGTAGACAGAAAAATTCATCTGGGAACTGCCACAAAAGTAGCACTGGGTCTTTATGGGTTAAGAGAACATATTATTTCAGTGTAAAATGTAACGGTCCACTGTGGTCGTGTCATGAATCAGTGATTATATTCTGGGAAACTTCAGTCACTGACACAAAATGACAAAAACTAGGATTAAACTGAATAAACTACTTCCTAAACTGTAGCTTATCAGATAATTTCTTTTTAGCCACATGTTTTGGATTCATTAAACGATATATCAGGATAAAATAAGACTTTATTTATCACACAGTGGGGAAATTCAGATGTCACAGCAGCATTTACAGCAAAATAAGCATAATAAATATTAGAAAATGCAATGGCATAACAATTAAGAGTTGGTGTTGTTACTGCAAATAATCTAGCTTTAATTAAAGACAGAAGAACTGTCCACTGCAGTAATGTCATGCATGAAAGGGTTAAACAGTTGGGAAATGAGCGCTGATTGCTGGACGTTTCAGTGTGCTATTATTCAGGAGGTGAATGTGTGAATCTGCAGGTCATAGTCTTTATAATAACTGTGCAAATCGTTCCCCTGTTGTTCGGGCCACGTGACATTTCATGTAACATGTTCTTAGATGTTTGTTAGCAGGACTTTCCTACAGCTACTCCCTAAAGCCGTTCGATTCTGGTGTCCACAAAGAGCTTGGAACCATGGGTGTTGCTTCCCGCTTTGCTTTGATGGACAGCTTTATTGTTTCTACTCTTTAGGGTTAATTGCGCAGCTAACCGGCTGATTTTCATGCCCGGGCTTGCCACAGAAGCCGGACACGCAACAGTTCATTTCTGACTCGTGAGAAGCGACGACATGCGGCGCTGCTGCAATTAGCATGTTCCCGTTCCAGCACATTGAAGTCTACCTTTGATTGACTGATTGATTGTTTGATTGATTGACGGATTGGCAGGACAAAGAGCGGGCATGTTCATGAACACTGTTTAAACGGGCATTTGATGTCGAGCGCTCGTATAGGCAGCGTTTCCTCAGATGTGTCAAGGCACGGAACGGCGCCGCCCGCTTGAAACATTGTAATTAGCGTCCTGACTCGGCTAATTTTTTTCCCTCTCTTTTGAAGAAAACGGCGATTGCTCGCTCCTTGGTGTTCTGCATTTCATTTGGCTGACAGTTGTGATACAGCGAAATGGAGAGTGTCACCATGGGATTGTTGGGCCTTGATGGTTAGAGTGTGAATGCAAATTGCCCTGATCCTCATTCCTTCCGGGAGTCTCCCTTTGGTCCCCGCTGAGGTGATGGATGGGAGACAGAGCTCCGAGTCCTGGGAGACTAGCTTGAGGGGAGCTGACAGGAGATTAAGCTTTAGTTTTTGCCATAGGAGCTAATGGAGGCACTTGGCCACTCAAACTTCATCTCTTTAAGCGTTTAGCTCATTGTGCTTCTGCTGTCAGCTCTTTAGCAAATCCTACACAGTGAACTGTCTCTGTAAAGCAGAGCCTTCTCTTGTCTGCCACGGGTCAGGAAATGCAGTGGCCCTTCATTAAATTTGGGAGCTGCTTACTAACAACTAGCAAAGGGACCGAGTGCAGATGTCCAAACAGATTGAACCACACAGGACGAACAAGATATAATGTCATACTTCTGTCATGTCCTGATATTGTCATAAAGAAGTGTTTCTGTAAAGCAAATAGTCAGTTTTTGTCTTCAATAAGTCAGATAATTGAATCCCCTTCATTAACTTGAGTAGGGGCTAAAGAAATACAAGTTATAATACTGGTTTTGTTGTTGTTTATTCCCTCTTTTTTTGCCAGGTAAATCTTCATTTTCTGGAAAAAGCAGGTTACCTTCACTGTTTTGACGTCTTTTAAGGTCCCTCATTACATTATCCATGAAGCAGCACTAATTCAATCATGTACATTTATAAAAAAAAAAAGACACATTTGATAAATATCAGTTACTGACATCACATCTAATTCAATCATACTGATATTACTGTCCAATACTGATGTTTGGCCAGTATATACTCTAGGTGCGTCCCTAGTATCATTTAATATATACAATATGTATTTCCGTAATGATGTGTTGTAAACAGGTTCCTTATTAACTTACTTATTGGCATCAGAGCTCTATGGACATGGAGGTTTTAGTCGATTCAGGGATCTGTGATGAATACTAATGATAGTTACATGTAGGAGTTCACTGACTGCAAAATTCTCGCCTGATACTGATATTTAAAATGCTTTTTTGGCCGTCAGTTGAACCCAAAGTTAATTATTTTGCATTTTGTTAATGATAATGCAGCAAATAAATCAATAAGTCTGCGCTTTGCCTTTTTTATTAAGGCCGAATGGACCTAAAAATATATTATATTATGATTACTTTAGATAGATATTGTGTTAAGAGCCATGACTTCAGTGGGGTTAGAGTTTCAGTTTCACTAAAAATCTAAAACAGATGGTCTGATTTTTACTCGTACATGTTATGTCGTCTTTGGATATACAGTAGTATTAAGTATTGCGGAATCCCTGTTGTTGTTGTCATTGTGAGTTCGTCTGCGATTCCCGCCCCTACCAACAAACCGAGTTTTATTATCTGGGAGAACATTTGCCAAGTTGTTGTTCCATTCACCAAAGAGGCCCAGTCTTCAGTTTTCTTTATGAGTTTTGATGAATACAACCAGCCCCTGTGATCTCCGCATAAAGGCTTCATATCACAAAGTAGATGAATAAAACATGATGATGAGCGCTGAACCTAAATAATGGAAAGGTTAAGACAAAATGGAGGGTTTTCTGTGTGCAGGAAATGGCACAAATACAGTCAAGACAGAGCAAATGTTGAATAAAGTTGGCCTGTGTGGAAGTTTTTGAGATTATATTCAGCATTCTAGTGGCGATAAGGAATAAATGAATGTTTCATGGGCCTCCGCTTTATGTGTCAGTGGTGATGAAATAGTTTGGATGTGTGTTCCACCCCCCCCCCTTACAGAACACAGCTATTTTGGGGGTAAAGATAAGTTTAGTCAGATATCACAGGTAATGTTTGTCCCAGACACCGGCCTCTTAGATTACCAGACAGGCAGTTTTGTCGGAACATGCAGTTCAGCGTTACATGCGGTGTTTTTATTCCGCCGTTTGGCTGTTATTTTAGTGTATAGTGACTCTCAAGTGTCCTCTCTCGCTCCCTCGCTGCCTTCACACCACATAGGCACCATATTGGATCAGGATGGAAAACACGTTTATCAGCAGGCTGCAGCTGCAATTTTATGCTTTTAAATCCTTGAAATTCTTCTCTGTTTCAACTCGAATCGCAGAATCAGCAACGTGAGGCAAAAGGAAATCAATAAACGGGATCAAATCTTGCCCTGAGCTTTTCTGATTTGGCATTAATCTGTGGAGTCTTTTTCTTTCTATTTAGCCGATCCTTGTCGAGGGATTAAATGGTTAAATTCCTCTGCTGCTCTTGAGAGTGAGAGCAGCATCGACTGACTACACTTGTTCCATATTTTCTTTGCCATTTGCCGGATAGTTGTTCCAAGCATCTGAGAACAGGCTTATTATGGTTCCTGAGTTGATGTAAATCTTGTCGGATGAAAAAGTAAATAATCTCACATGTTGGCGGGAGGGGGTTTGACAGTCTGCACCATTTTTATGTGACAAAGGTTTGCTTTGCCAGGAGCTTGTAGACACTTTGTGTGCACTGTTCCCCCCTCGGAGCTCAGTTACTATAGTTACTACCTGTAATCAGTCATTTCTGTAAAAACAAATCAGATTGAATTTTAAACAGGATCCGCATCCATCCCCAGCATTTCCAAGAGCGAATGCATCATTTTAATGTTTTTTAATGCACTCAAGTATTTCCCTCCTCCCCACTTTCCCAAAAGGAACCATTGTGTCTGGGTTTACAACTGGGGCGTTTAGTCACGAGCTGATCCGGGATTGAGCGAGTGGATAATTCCACGTCTTTCCGTTAAGACCGTATGCCTTTAAAATAAAGCAGATCAGGTCAGTCTGGCCCCCGACCCCGCCCCCTCCCTGTGACCGCCTGAACAAGTCAATTTACAACAGGCGACCGGGCCGACGCGCCTCCATCGAGGGGTAAAAGAATCCCCGATAACGAGTCAGTGAACAACCTGCTGAGTGTGAGGATAAAGGGGGAAATAGATCCTGTAAAGGTGGAAATGCGTCCGTCATCAGGCCACAGTTTAGACCTGATACCAGAGCTGCAGATAAACCATCAGGCCTCGGCTCAGTGGAAAACCTCCGCAATTCCTGTTACCTGATTGACTGGGTCGCCTCGGAGGATTTGATGCATCGGCTCAGTCCAAAAACGTGTCTATCTCCAGCCCCAGCTTTAGATTTATGAACAAGTTTATGTGGATTGGAATTCATTGTAAAACTTGACAGACTAGGTGATATTGTTGGCATATTGTCTGTTGTTTGAGTCACTCAGTTTTGTGCTGAGTACTGCAGCCTCTTGACAAGAGCCCGCAGAAGCTGTGCCTGTTGCTGTCCAGGGTCAGACCATTATATCATAAGATATATATGGTACCTGATGTACTTGGCCAGTGGTGTAGCCTTCAGTGTGCACAAAAGGAGTTCAGGTTTGTCACTGGTTATTTTAGTTTCCTTATTAAGTAGTGTCACCTGAAGAGATGGAGCAGCCAATTAGGAAATAGTCCTGGAAACGTTTAAAGGTTAATTTTGTAAGATTTGCATGTGCTTATAAGAAGTTTGTGCCGAAGTCAGTTATTTCAGCAACAGGATTCGTATGGGTGCTTGAAATCCTTGAAAATCCTTGAATTTCAATGTTGTGTTTTCAAGGTCTGAAAAGTGCTTGAATTTTAGTTGAAGTGCTTGAAAGAGTTTGTAATTCAAACTCTGTGATGTGATCTGTTTAGTCATTTTTAATAATAACTGTACCAGGTTAGATTTCAAGCTAAAGCTACTTACAGAGAGGTGATACATTTAGAAAAATCAAACTTTATGTACGTCATTGTGATAAAAAGTGTAAATAATAATCCTGAGTATATATGTATTTGAGTGATAAGATGCCTTAAAAGTGCTTGAATTTGAATTTGAAAAATGTGTACAAACCCTGAAGCAAACTCCATTTCAAATCAACACTAATGACCATATTTAACCAAACAGTGCCCCCGGCCTTTATTTACCTCAACTGTAGAAGGCACCGGGCCTTTATTTGAAAGAGGCTTCTATTAGAGTCAGGCTTTTACTTCTAATTTCCTCTATTTAATAAGTAGAAACGGTTCTACTTAGGATGAAACCTTGTCTGGGTCCACTCATGTTGCATGTTTCTCCATAGGCAGCACAAAAACGCCCTCTCACATGTCAGTACATATGAACCCTTCAGTGCTTAACAGAGCTTTTACTGTGTAGAGGCTGCCTTTTTGTGGTTCTTTTAAGTTTCTACAAATGACGGTTTTGTTGACAAAGCAGGATTCGCACACCCCTGCAGTGACCGGAACTGGGTGATGAGTGATCTGGTTGTAGAAGTGCCTGGTAGCACATTACACGACACCTGAAGTTTATCCGTATCGACACTGGCTATTGTTGTAACTGACTCCTGGGTTTTATTTTAAGGAATATTGTGGTTAATTAGCAATCTAGTGTTGCACTTTGCTGCTCATGTGGAGATAAACTCAGGAGGAAGTATGAGACATGAACGCCAGCGTACGTGTTGTTATCAGGGATGTAACCAGCCGAGGCGGTTGGTAACTTAGTGACGGAGTTAACCAACACAAACTGAACTCAAATCTGACAAATCTGAAACTTTACCTTAGTCAAAAATATAAGAAAGTAAAGCACCTTAGAAACATTTAAGTACAATTAAAAGTCAAAGCCCACTTTACTGGCAGTTTTGCCGATATTTAAGGCTAGTTTTTTTTTTAAAGCACATTGACCGTAAAATACAATTGAAACACTTAGATAATTTAGATATTTACGCAGCAATATAAATTAAATTATTAATGAAAGTGCTCATAGTACTCTTTTAACATTTATTGAACTTCAAGTGCTGCCCACACAGGTGCCTGATCAAATATCGACTTTCAAAAAAAATGAATGGCCGATATTGAAAAAAATCAATATATCGGTCCAATATATCGGCCGGCCGATATATCGTTGTACCTCTAGTATACAGAAAACTGAAATTACAAAACTCCAAGGGTCCTACAATGATGCAAAACGAGTAGGAAAAAATGCAAAACAAAACAAAAAAAAAAGAATACAATAAAGAGCCACAATGAAATTCTTATACATTTGTGTGATATTTGTTTTATTTTGTGGTTGATTTATTTCCATATACTGGAGTGTCCTTTTAAATCTGGAATTTATTTTGCTCACTTATGTTTGAAAGAAAGTCTATCTATATCTATATAATGATGAACAGAATATAACTATAAACGTAGAATATAACTATAAACAGCAGGGGTTTGAGGAGACAATGAATAGATAATAAAGGTGCAACAGTGAAGTTAAACAGATGAGTTATTGAGTTAAAGAAATTGATATAACCAATAATGTAGACTATAATGTGTTATTATTATGTAAAAATGTGGGTTACTTTTTAAACATTTGGAGTCATTTTACTATATATGTTATTGGTTGAGTTTTTGCATTATCGATCAGGGTAAGAGCAAACTTTTTTTAGGAATTGATTTAATTACGGAATGCTACAAGGCAGTGTAATATCTATTTATATGGAAGTTTGGGTGTTTTTTTTTTGTTTTTTTGACATTTCCTGACACTCCAAATGCAACCGAAACTGCAGGGTCATTGACTTTTTCTTTCATGCCGAGAGCAAACCGTGACCTCAAACAGGTCAGCTCACACTGAATATGTGCACGAACCGGCTGCAACTTCACACTAAAAAACATCCGCAGCGCCTTCAAAAAAAAAAAAAAAAACATATCTGTCAATCCTATTACAAGCCTCCCAGCTAACCCAACGCACATGGCATCCGCTGATAAATACCCTCCCAGGGTGAAGCTGAAATGGAATATTAGCTTGCAGAACATATTTGATGAAGGCATTGAGCATTTCTGAAAAAAAAAAAAGTATTAGCAATGGTTTCAATGTTTAGTTATGGGGAATGAAAGCGCTATTGTGGCGCATGACTTGAGCTTTGACGAAGCTCAGAGCTGATCCAGAACTTTACATTTTTCTGTTTTGTTAAACTTGTGGGTGACGAACCCCCCCCAACTCCCAGCCCCTTCCATCTCCTTCCTCCTTCCTCCTTCCTCCTCCTCCTCGCTCTGCCTTTGAGGATGGTTCGTGCTGAGAGGCGTCTTGGTTAGCACTTGATACAAAAGGGGGTTTGTTTCGTGAAATGTTTCCCTTTTTAATGAGTGATGGTGTTCGCTCATTTAATATTCCACAGTGATATCTCTCCGGGAGCTGAGTGCGCTTCAAAGCTTCAGCGTGGTTGTAAATGGGAGTGGGTGCTGCTGAGGTGGTGGCGAGGGGATAGAGGTGGTGTCGGTGGTGGTGGTGTCGGTGCGGGGGGGTTCGGCTGCTTCGAAAACACAAACACAGGTTTATTTATTCTCTCTGACATACAGTTAAGCTCCCAGTGTGCCGCTGCTGCTCGGCGTAAAGCTCCTTAGCGCCCTCGACGAGCCAAATCATAACTGATAACAACTCAGCTCTCCCTCTGTCACGTTCCCCCCGGCGTGCATCTTCCTTTCACGCTCGCCCCACTCTGCGCCGTGATCAACTTTAAGGTTAATTCCTTTCACTTGGCTTCATGCATGAACGTTTCGCCGATTACTCCCGCGCTCCACCTGCGCCACGTCGGGCATGACGGTTTCCAAGCGCTTGTCATTATAGTGAGATTGAGGTCAGCCTACATGAGTGGCAGAATACTTTTTTTTTTCTTTTAGTCCACGTGGTTTAACCCATTAAGACCCAGTGTTACTTTTGTGGCACTTCCCAAATGATATTTTTTTCTCTATTTGTAACTTTTCTGAAGTGATTTATCACCATTTATTATGACATTATCCTCTGTGTTTTTTCAGTGGTCATCAGGTATTTTACTGTATTTAATTGACTGGTCATGTCGATCTTCATAAAAACTCAGATTAAAGTTGATTGTTATTATATCAGAAACAGAGAAAAGTGACTTTTTAAGGAAAATCTCTCATTAACTGAACATAAACCCAGTGTGTCCATCCACTGTCATTGATCCAACTCCATGGGTTTTACTGG
>JAPQRQ010000018.1:21367402-21395681 GCA_037367365.1 Apogon talboti | reverse complement strand
CAGACATATATGGTTCAGTCGAACCAAGTAGGAAAAAAATCGGAAGAAAATCGTAAATCGAATTTTTTGTGAAAAAAATCAGAGGTTCTATTTTTAGGCCATATCGCCCAGCCCTAGTGTGACTGATAGCTTGTTCAACACAAGTCTGACTTTCTGAGCTCCTCTTGAAAAAAAACAAACCAAAAAAACTTCCAAACAATAGCCCTAATGTACTACAGTTAAGAAGTTAAACTTATAAAACATCAAAATAAAATAAAATTAAAAAAAATATCAGAACATAATTACAGCCCCCAGAATCTTAGCCTTACTACATTACTTAATATTTGTAGAATATTGTATCACATTATAAGGTCTGTCTGTGAACATGCTAATTTGTGTTATGCCTGTTAGCATCCATTAGAGTCTTTACATCTACAGTACATAATGAAAATTTGGTATTAAGTTATCAAGTAACTGTGTGTGTTAATGTGGAATAAATAGCAGAAATTACACGCTGGCTAAAAAGTATGGACTGTTTTCACTATGTTTGCATTAGCTTGACACGTTTAAACCACAGTCTATATAAATAGCGAATGGATGAACTCTGACATCACTCGTTGGTTTCTAAACTGCCATTTTGAAGCCAGTAGTCTAAGATTTGACTGTCGCCATGTTGGCTTTTTTAGAGAAGTGACCACATCTGGACAAAAGAGGCAGAGCTCCTAGAGGACGAGGGGTCAGTGCCAACTGCAAGTCAGAGGTGAGATAATGCTAATGCTAGTTTACTGACACAGTAAACCTCACCTGATACTGCATTACAAAATCATTTTACAGTTTCATTGATGGAACCTATTGATCACAACAACAGTTGAGTTGTCTGTCGAGAAAAAATGCATTATGTTACATAAACAGGCACTATTTATGTAATATAATACCAGAAATGACAAAGAGATCTGTCAGGCTGTGAGCCTTTTATTAAATTCCTTTTTTCAACCTGAGTGCTAATTAAAAGAGCAATAATTTCCAGATGGAACAGATCACTCATCAGAGGTTCAAAATAGAAGGAATGATACAAGACTGATTCCTTAAAAAAATAATGGCATAGTATTTTTTGAGAGACATTCTATTTTAGACTGTGGGAGTCAGGTGTTTTTGCATTCTATCCCAGTGGTCAGCAGTGGTATTACAATTTTAAGACACTTTAAAGACACTGCAACGGCTTCATTTTGAATCCAAGGTCCTTGCCCCTTGGATTCACCTCTCATGCATTCCCAGCACCACCTATTCTTCCACCCATCATCACCTTTGGATCCAAAAAGCCAAAATGTCAAAAGCCAAAATGAAAAGCTTCAACTCAGTGAGCGGTCCACAGACCAGTGGGTGACATGATGGTGGAATATGAAAACAGTAATTCAAGACTTGCCTGGTGGCTACATCCACAGAATCCACATCATTGCCATAAATGAGGGGGTTGAACTCTGTAGAGGATGGTGAAGCTTTATCACGTCCAGGGGGAAGCAGGGGCAGCTCCTGACCTTCCTGAAATTTCTCCAGGTTCAGAATGGGTTGGGTGTTCAAACTC
Organism: Apogon talboti; assembly: GCA_037367365.1. Classification (NCBI taxonomy): domain Eukaryota; kingdom Metazoa; phylum Chordata; class Actinopteri; order Kurtiformes; family Apogonidae; genus Apogon; species Apogon talboti. The sequence continues at coordinate 21,394,120 of JAPQRQ010000018.1, read as the reverse complement.
ATACTGGCCAAGGCCTAGAGGAAGGGACAGTGACAAATTAAAAACCATGCATGGGAGCTCCACAGGAAACAGCACTGGGATGAAACACTCCCACAGTTGGCATCAACATTTTGGTATTAGTCTACATTTTAGGTGGCAGTGCAAAGTCATTTGCCCTCTCAGAAGAAGAGGAGTAATTAGTGCTGAAGTATTTGACCATGAGGAAAGACTGAACACAGCTGTTCTGGTTTGAAGGTGTTGTCCCTAATTGATGATGACTGATCTGCAGAAATGTCTGCCACTATTTAACGTCTCATCTACTCAGCAGAGCAGCAAAAGACTCAAACAGGGTTTCTGCTGGATTCAGCGTGGTACATTTATGAGTTTTTAAGACCTTTTTCTAGTTATGACTGCAATATTACTTCAAGACTTTAGTGTCAAGTGGGTTGCACTTAGATTTACTTTGGACTTTAATGATGTTCCTGGGGTGAATACAAAGTATTAGGTGATTACAGGCATTTTCTATTGGCTTTTTATTCTAATTCTCTAATGTAGACCCACAGATCCAAACTTAAGTGAATTCTAATACACGATGCAGCAGGGTTTAAAATCATAATTATTGTCCACAAGTTTTTGCCCAGCATTTAATGTGTCTCTCAGGCCAGATTTCATCAATATGATCAGCCAGGTAAGAATGAATGGCGATAAATCCACACATATCTTGTGGTCACACATCACCTGGGTGTCTTCAGGTAAATTCCAGGTTGCATATTTTTCATGACGGTTTAGTTTTGCATTTAAGTTACACTATATTACGTATTTAAAAGTAAGACTGAAATTAATGCCATTTTACAAAAGTAACATTAACTTTATAGTCAAATCAGTTTCTTTGACCTGTTAAAATCATAGAATTTTATGATGTTTTCAGGGTTCAGTGTGCGATGCTTACTGAGATCTAGTGGGAAAGTTGCAAATAAACAAGTAAATGAATAGATTTTTCTGTTTCTGTTACTGGTCTGTTTCCTTACTGTAAACACTACAAATACGAAAACCAATGGGTCCTGTCAGACCCAGTGTTTCTTTCATCCATTCTGGGCTTTTTGGTTAAGGGTATTATAACTCTGGTCCATACTGGGACACAGTAGGTGATATTTATGACCAGCAGAAACCCTGTTAACCCATGTTAACTATTATTAAATGCTGTTTTATTTTGCTCATTAATGAGCTCTCAACCAGCTCTTTAAATTCTGTATTTTGAGCATGTTACTTTCCTGTCAGCTTGATATTAGTGCATGTTGATGCCTGAGGTGGGGGTGTCACTTTGAAGGGGAGGAGCAGGGAGGTCAGTCACTATGCATGGTTTGCTTGGAAGAAACTGCTGCAGACTCAAGTTTCAATGTTTGGCTTTAGCAAAATGGAACATTTAGTTGCCGGGTCTGGATGAATGTTAACATCATCAAAGTGATCAGCTTCATCATATCTTGTTTTGGTTACAAGAACACTCACTGATGCCAAGATAGATGCACGCACATTCAGTCATGCTCAAGCCAGAGCTAAGCAGTGTATCCAAAAACTGGTCCGCAACATTCTGACACATTGTTATGCATTTTATTCAAGTCTTGAGAACAGGAGACAAAGTAGTAGTGACAAGCAAAATAATGTTAGAGAATATATATCCGTGCAGGGGCATTACACATTCCACAGGAGGAGAAATGAGTAACCTTATTTTCAGAGGAGAAGATCTGCTTTTGGGTGATCACGGTCAACCTTACCAGACACTAAGAAGGGATAAGAGAGATGCCAGGAGAACAACATGAAGGCCGGCGATGAGTACTTTGTGACTGACACTGGAACAGCACATGATGGAAGGGTCATGGCCATGGCCCCTTCAAAGTATTTTCTTCGTCTCCTTTCAACAGAACTTCCCACTTCTGAACTGTCTGTTCTTTTTCAACCTATACTTTTGAGTCACTAAATATCACGCAAGTCCAATTTCATAAAACACAAAAAACTCCTGATTATTTTGAGATTATCTGTGCAATAAAATTAACATTCAGTTCACCAGTTACATTTTCAACTCTAAAATTGACTGAAGAAAGGAGATAAAAAAAAGACACATTTGTGTTTATATTGAAAAGATGGCGAAAGATCAAGAGAGGTTGTGAAAGAGAGGGTGAAGAATGAAGTAATTGGAAAAGGGAAGAGCAAGAAAGATTAGCATGACAGACAGTGAAAACACTGACAAAGCAATAACCAAAGTGTAACTAAAAAATAAGACTGGGCTGGGTAATTTGACAATTCTATAGGGTTTCCCTACCATTATAAGCTTTAAGCACAGTACCAGAGACATTTCAGCTGCACCAAAGTCTAATTACTGTAAAATCAATGTGGTAAAAAAAAATGTGAACATCCTGAACAATTTGAATTTGTCCTATTAGAAGTGTGGCATTAATGGTTGTTGATGGCAGTACTGGTTAATAATAATTAATACTGATTTCTAGTTTACAGTATTTAGTCCACTCTATTCTGCCGTTTTGCTGTCACTGGCAAATTAGAGACTAGCAAGATGATGACTTCAGACAGCAAACATTTACTTAGAGATAATCTGAGCTGCAGAACACCAGAAGTGTAAAAATATTGTTTGTTCATTGTGAAGTGGTGGCAAAATGAATTTAACTATTGTGAGTGACCAGCTGAGGTATGTGTAGGAAACACTGTGTGTTGTCACAGATGTATGGCACATGGTTAGCGATGTGCACACATTGGTCACTTTATCAGTGCAAAAATTTGTTTTGGGTTCCTTCCAACTGTTGGCTAAATATCACCATAATAACAAACCTAAATGTTACACTATGCACACTCTTACGCAAATAACAAAACCAAAATAGGGGTGTGGGGATGAAACCATGGTGTAAACCTAAGGGAAACTTGTAATACCTAGCCTACATTTTACAGGCTAGGTTTTTTACATTTCAGATGGTGAACATGCATCATGATTCATAAAATATGATCATATGACTTTTGTGTCAGATTACCCAGCCCTACTTTGCCTACAGAATCCACTTAAAGACACATGAGAACCATTCATTGTAACCAACTGGGACTGATCAGTGGTTATAACTGAATGGTGATGACAAATACAAAATAGCAGATCTTTTCAAATAAAATAAAAAATAAAAAAATTGTAAAATACTTGCAATTTTAAAAGTGTGCAATACATGTAAATCTTGATTCTTCAGCTGAAATTCTAAGTCAACAAGTAGTCGTGAAAGTCAATAAATCCCTCATGAGGACTGATTTATTCAAGTTTCGCTGTGTCAAGTGCAAGTATTTTCAGTGACTCTCAAATGAGCAGCATTCTGTTTTGGCATCGCAGTCGTCACATATTCTGTATTTCACAGTCAGTTAAACAATCTCCAGTGACATTTTCTCCATTCACAGATATCAGTATTGTGAGCTTGTTTCCAAATATACAACTGCTAAACTGAGGCTTTGCACACCTACACATTCACACATCCGCACACAAGGAGAGCTGCTAATCACACACAGATACCGAACCGGCTCTGATTCAAGGCATCCTCCACAACATGGGTTTCCAAAGAAATGTCAAAAACATGAAGTATATATGTGGCAACAGAGTACGTGTTACTGCTGTTCACACTGACAATTAATGACTAATATTAAGTGACAGGGGTAATAGTTACTTGTACATTCCAAACGATTAGAATTTGACAGAATAACATCTCATTTTATCCAATATATTATAAAATTATTGATATTATAATATTGTATGTATTCTCCAGAAGTGTCAGCTGTTGGCCAAAGAGCCGACTACTCTAGTCGAAACTTCATTACATTAATTTTTAATTCTTACAACATACTTTACGTTAAGTTGAAAATGTAGTATTAGTATCTAGTATGTATACATTTTACTACCATTAGCCTTCATTTTAAAACAATGCTCTATATGAACGTCTGCATGAGAGGTTGTGTCCTGAAAACTACACACAAGTCATCTTCAGTGTTTAGGTTTAATAAATATCACTAAATTAACTGACAACAAAACACAAGAAGAACTGCAATGATTGCAGACACCATAAACTGTTTATAAAGATGGATGTAGTGACAGGTAGATATGCAATTAGCCTATCAATAAATAAGATAAAATGTACCAATGGCAGTGAATGTAAGCCGTTGTTTCAGAAAATTCGTGTCTGATTCCATCTGAGCCACAGCTGTGCATGAGCCTCTGCCGCCTGAACTATAATGACGACGATAATATGGACACGCAACAATAGTTCTTTTAAGACAAGTTCATTGTGAGTTTTGCCTGCTAGCAGTTAGATTAGCATAGCGTTAGCATGTGGAGTAATAAAACAATGGGAGAACAAAGTAAACAAATTGACATGGGTAATGGCACTGCTGCGATACAGCAAATAAGCCAAATTGGATTTTATTTATGCCTCCAATAAATTTTCCCCAAAGCCATTCCCTGACTTTTTATGTGGATTTCATCAGGCACATGATTTGTATAAACGTTATTAATATTCAGATCAGTTTTTATTCAGCTATTCAATACTATAAAAACAGGTGACTGACAGCTGTAATAACCAATATCTATCAACAACCATGACTAGATCATATCTTTACTGCACATATTATGACATCTAATTGCAGGAAAACATCTTATGTAAAAACAGGATTATACATTCACTTTTATACAGCAGGGGGAAGTAGTGTCATGCCATCCATCTTTATATCCAGACAGAGGTATACTTATCACACTGACTATGAAAGCAACAAAAAAATATCAAAAACTAGTCTACTGAAGCACTGCATTTTCCATACACCACCACACACACGTTTATGGACTAAATGCGTGAAGCAGGGAAAGGATCTACACTATATCTTTGGGGAAAGCTGTGTGCTTCAGTCACGTTTCCATATTTTGCAAAGCTGTATTGGCTGCAAACACACAGTTAATGAAATGTTAGTTGTGCTTCTTACAGAGTAGAAACATAGACTGAGAGAGCTGTGGCCATGAATCAGAACCAGATTCTGGAGTTAGATGGTCAGGTTCAAGTTAGTTACTATCAGTATTACTAAAGGGTTTGCTTGGAAAGCAGGGTCCTATCATCTGATTTTACCTCCAAGAGCTAGAGCATGCAAAGAAAACAGGAAAAAAGAAAACATTTGTTTGTGTTAGTGCACTACAAAACCCATTTCAAATGCTCTCATACCCAATCTACAATACATACAACTATGTTGAAGTAGGAAGGCCTTACTCTTCATACCACTGAAAGAGAAGTGTTACATTTATAAAATATTTCAGTTATTTGTCAGTCTTAATGCAACATCTGAAGATGGATCCTGGGTTGTCTCTGAATATCGATCTACCACTGCACATTGCTCATACTGTATGTACCCACAGTGCCACAGCACAGACTTTTACACAAAATGGTATAAATCAGACTAATCATATGCAATACCTGCTTCAAATGCTTCTTAAGTTCACCAGCTTCAGGCTCTGGAAGAGGTGGTAAAATCTCAGCATTGGTAGGAGCTATGACCTGCAGTACAAAGAAAAGATTTGTGACTTCATTAAAAGAGCTTATGTGACATAAGAATAGGGAGTTGAACACTGTTTTTTTACTAACCTTACTGCTGTCAAGATCTACAAGCCACACGTCGTCTGGCATTTTGAAATCAGCTTTGTAGAGGAAGAAGCTGGCTGGTACACCTATAATATAAGGAGTGGGGGCAAGAAGAAGCTGTGGGAGGGATAAAACATATTAGTCACAGATGATACAACAGTATTGATAAATGCACTCATTTAAATCTATGATCTATAAAGTCAAGTGTTACCTGTTCAGCTGAGGCCATGCATGTTGGTAGCAGTGGGATAACAGGAAACATGTACTCCAGGGGGTAGATCATGGCTACAAAGGCCATTACACTCATAGATAAAGCATTGTAGTCCCTGGATTGAAGAATGACCTGAGAAAAGAAGGAACATAAAATGTAAGTGAAAACAAAATCTTTATACATAAAGATGCCGTAAGGTAAAAATGGTACTCCTTTACATTTAAATAAAAATGCTAATAACAATAGCATCTTCAAGTGTAATTAATACCGCTGACAGCCAATACATCCTCCCTCCAAAAACATCTTGGCTTCAAGTGGATATTAAAAAAAATACAAATCTAATTCTCTCTGGTACTCCTGTTTTTCGATAAGTTATATTGGCACAAAGTTTTTTTAGACTGTTCATTTAGACTCATGCCCCTTTAGATTTAGGGGCTAATATAAAGCTTAATGTGGACATACTAATTCAGACTTTCTGAGCTATTGTTTAATGAACAAAACATATATTTTCCTGACAAATAGCCATAAGGTAATTCTGGTTCAAACATTCCGCAAGAATTAACAAGAATGTCACAGGATTCTGCCACGCAAATGTTTCATAAAGTTTACGGTTACTCAATTACAACCAAGCCTGTTGGTTAGGCTTCAGCTATTGTTAGCATTAATTCAGTATTACAGTAAAGGGTCTGTCAGCTAACCTGTTAATTAGCCCAGCAAGATTTTATTAGTTCACTTATATGCAGGTGAAATAACTGTTATGTACTTTTATTAACACAACTGCATGTGTTAACTTTTAGCAAGTAGTAAGTTGACATAACACTAACAGTTAGCAGTGTAGTGTGTATTTTCAGTTAACAGCATTAGACTTGATTGAGTTTCACCACTAAGTCACTCTGTGTTTTCTGCGGCTCCAAAACCCAGACGGTGGGAAAAATACCAAACTTGAGTCAGTCCACAAATGAACAGTAACATCACAGTGGCCTACTTCCATCTCTTCAATAAAAACATAACGTGCTGCACACTTTTAATACCACTCGGCCAGAATGGACAGACAGACAAACAACAAAATGATTACAATATCTCTCTGGCCAGAGGGGTAATAACATTTTAATCTATAAATATGTAATCTATGATTTGTGCATAGCCATATTGCTTCCTTCTGACCATGACTGAAGGTGTGAACACCCATTTCCCTTTGCCTGCCACAGAATATTAAAAACTGAGCTTTTATGAAAAATTCATCTGGCAGTACAGAGCAGGCACTCTGAAAGCTTTTAGGCAGCACTTAGTTCAGCCTGACTGAATTTAATGATGCACCGAGTTCATCTTGAAAAGAAAATCAAAACAGATGAATACAGGAAACAAGGCAGTTTTCTACAGATGGAGTATTAATTTGTGGTGTTGACCCTGAGGAGGAATACATGGCGAGGCTCCTAAAAGCGACTAATGACCACATACACTGTAGATCCATTATTTATATAGACTTTTTATCCAGACATCTGCACTTAAAGCTTAATTGTGTGACATATTAGAGAATAAAATACTTTCTTTTCTTGCAAGGGACCATCTTAAATGTAGGTTGTGCAAAACGAACACTATATTTGAACAACTGGGAAGGAAATTGCCTTGTAGTCAGTGTGGTCCTTGAGCAATGCATTAGTGAATGTTGGATTTCGTTTCAGGGTTTCTGCAAATGAGCCTCTGTATCAATGTCTCTGTAAACTAAGATCAACAACAGAACACACCACCAGTGCAGCCAAACAGATTCAGTTACAACCTTGCTGGTGCTGTAGGTGTTAAACATAACGTGCTGCGCACTAACAGTCATTGGCCAGAAAGGAGCTATTTTCAATAGGCTTCTGCTCCATGCCAAGATGCATCTACAGTATAGATTTGGTGCAGATATGTCAATGCATTCTTCAATAATGTCATTACGTTGTTGAATGGACGGATGGACAGACGACCAAACGATTACAATATCCCTCAGCCGAGGGGTAATAAAAATGAGTATACAGAGATAAGGAGTCATTCTTCACATTTTTAACCTGTCATGCTTAAGCCTTACTTCACAGAAATGGATTCCATAAATCTATATCAAACAGAAAATGTCCTGATGGTCATTCAGAGCCAGTCTCAGGAGGAGAAGCTTCTAGAAACACTGCTACACTCCAGAGGAAATCACGGACCAATCGCAATATTCTATAAATAGCTTTGCTGGTCCCTTCCCCTAGAAACAATGAGTCCAGTCTTTCTGAAAACCCAGATACATGTCTTCTATTCTTCACTAATGAAAACAAAGGCTTGCAAAGGTTAGCCATTACTATTTACAACTACTATACTGATTCTGGCCAAAATTGGTCAGAGTGGGGAAATTTGGCAGAATGAAACTCACACTATGTACATGATAAAATACATCGAGGGGGTGGTACCAAATGTCAATACTATTATGGCCAATCAGTTTAGATACATTCAAGTATAGAAAAATGTCTTAACATTTGATACCAAATTTCTACACCTACTGTATATAAAGGTAGAAAACATTTTATTAGTGTCACTGCATGCAGTAAATGGGTACTGCTCTTTTTGTACATTTTTATTAAGGATATTATGATGACACACAACTTCTTGTCATGGTAAATATGATTATTCTAACTGGTTTAAGTGGAAAAATGACAGGATGCTGAATCATAAAATTACAGAACTGAAACAAACAAGTTCAGTTAAACTACACAGTGGTTGTTTATTTTTGTTTTGTTTTTTACATAAAAATGCAGATCAGATCTAATATAACTGTGATGAAAAAATAAGAAATGTAACTTTTAACTTGAAAATGCACTTCTGGCCTCAGTGGTCAATTTGAGAGAATGATGAATAAGTTACATGACTTTTTGATAAAATAAATCAAATATCATCCTTACCTTGTGCTCCAACAGGACACAGCTGAGGACCTGCAGACAGGCATCCACCCCCAGCAGCTCCAGGGGCAGGTGGAGGGGGAAGTCCACCATGGAGAAGCGGGAGTTGTCCGGCAGGGCGAAGGTGAGCGGACGTTTGAGCTCATTGGGCAACACTTCCACATCCACCCGCCTCTGACCAGCCACCGGTACTGGTGAACGCAGCAGCCGGTAAACCCAGGACTCGATCTCCCGCAGGTCGGCCAACAGCTGGCTGCCTTTCTCCTCCATGGACAGAGCCCCGGTGAACACCCTCCACATGGTGTCTCTGGGTACAATAGCAAAAGACTGGATATTGGGAATCAGGCCAATATTAACCTTGTGGAGTCATAATATTACTCTTATATAATCACAAAAGGCTGCCATTTAAAGGTCCAAATTTCAAAGGTTTTAGGGTCATCGAAGTTAGAAAACCAGAAAAAATAAACACAACCTCTGTTGTCGGATGACACTTTGATTCAGCAACAGTGAGCATAAAAAAGTCTTTTTATGTTTTTTTATACTGGTTGAAGTTTATATTTTTGACTTGAAATAAAAATTCTAAATTGACTAATTACATTATTTTTCTTGATAACAAAACAAGTATGAACTGAAATTGCAATTACACATCATAATGTAACCTAACAATAAACAACAACAGTAATATGACTTTTCACCTTATATCGTATTGGGAATATCTCCAATTTGTCAGTGTAGTTCAAATGCCATATGTGTGATATGATGGTATGTATCTGTGCAAGTTCTCATTTGCCCAGGTCATTGTTCTTCTTGGCAGTTCTTCTAGGTAGACACCATGACCCCCAGGGCCACCCCCTCTCTATGACCCCAACACTTAATTTCATTAGCACATGGATTAACACCTACACAGACCACTCCTCCTCTTCTCAAAAGAGTGAAACAAGTACAGTTGAACCTAGGACTACCAAGTATAATGATGCTATGTGGTACATAAGAGTAGAAAAAAGTTGATAAGGTGATAATACAGTTTTCAAGCATAAGTGGATTCTTCCTCTTTGACCATTTGATAATGTTAATATTTCAAGGTCATGTAATTTGAGCCGCACATATTTATGTTTAACTATAAAATAGCTGATTTATACAGAAAAAAAGAAAATTTTAGACAGCTCTTAAAAACCGATTATTGTATTTTCGTTTATACTGATTAGAAATGATGACATTGGCTATTCAGCTAATTATAAATGAAGTATACCTAATAAGTGTGACTAAAAAGTGATTTCAGGATTGAAAACAGTTCATATTTAATCATTTACTTATTTTATTTCTACTGCTACCACCAGCATCCATAATGTTTCAGCAAACACACAGTGAATGACTAATATGATGAGCAAATGAGACAGAATAAATAAGATCGCAACATACAAGAGGCTCTTAAGCAATTTTCTAAATATTGATGTTGAAAACCCTCGACTCTGCACACACGGTGCCATTAAACCCTCCCTGGGTCTATACTGTGTGTGGTAACGAGGAGGATAAATCATTAGTCCTTCGGAGCCCTCCCACCAACTGCAGCTGCCCCCCAAAGGCAGCACAGACCTCAATCTGTCAGCATCGCCATCACACAAACCACTCACAGACATTATGCAATGGCTCTCCTTCTCTGTCATCTCCAACTCAAATTTCAACCATGGAACTAGGAAAAAAATCTCAGCTGTTCAAATTTCTACACTAACAATGTCTGAATCCACTGCAGCATCATTTTGCCAAACACAAAAAGAACATATGGGATTATCTTTGAATTAAAACCCCTCATGGTGACTGGGGCAAAGTCACGCTGGATCTGGAGCTAAATATAAACTGAACACCTTGGGTGAACACCAACAATCTTACTGGGCTTAAGCCAGTGTGAAGTGACAGCCTAATTAACACTCTTTCACTCGAAAATAGCAATCTATTGTGTCATCCACGGCTGCAAAAATCACTCAATGGACACAGGAAAAACTGCCATGACACAATTATATCTTATCAAATCACTATGTGCAGTTGTATGTGGTATTTTATGTGGCTTAAATGACATGTGTTAATTAAAATTGCTGTTTCACCATCAACAAAAATCTAAATATAATGTGCTCACTAATGCCACTGAGTCATACTGTTGCACACACTGTGTGTGCTCACCCATCTCTGATTTTATAAGTACTGTAAACAGATGCACACTAACTACACTCTGGATGCACAGGAAGCATCAATCAAAGGTTATATAACACTTTTTAATTTATCCAGATTTGTGTATCTGTATTAACATATGCTAATGAATAACACATTTAAAAGATGTGTTTGTATAGCACCGCTAATTCAATAAAATAATGTTGATGTAAAAGTAAAATCTTTTGAAGTATTGTCAAAATTTGAAGCACCTATTAACTGGTGGGTACTCCTCGTTGTCATTAGTTATCATCAAATTGGAGTGAGATATCATGAAATGCTGTGTGAAAAAACAAAACAAGCTACAGATGGCCAGCAAAACTACACATAGCTACAGACAAAGGATCTTGTATTAATTGTGCAACACAAACATAGAGTTAACAGGTGGACAATGAGAGGAACAGATGGGGAGAAAAGAAAGCACTACAGAAAACATCAGCAGTAACATTAAAAGCATGGCTTTTCTAAAGCTTTAAATACAGTTAAAAATGGAAGCGTTTGGTCAGAAATCAGCAGCCAATGAAATGCAGACAACAGCCTATATGTCTGTTAAACAAAAATTGATGCTGATCAGCAGTTAATACAGATACATATACAGTATAAAGGTGTCAGTCACTAAAATGTATTTAACTTAACAGTAATATCCGTTTCCCCCACAAAGTTAATTAGATTTAATTTATAAGCAAATGATACGGAAGCATTAATGTCACACTGACAATATTTGTCTTTAACTATTTCCAGATGAGTAAAAATTTTGTGTGGAAAATATAACTAAAGGTTTAAAGTGGAGTTTATAACATATCATGGGCATCTAACTATTTGATGCTGGCGAGTCAATAGGGCAGCAGAAATGTCATTAAATAAAATTAGGAGAGGTTAATCAGTTGTTTTGTTTAGATATTTTTTATGGTCTACTCTTTAGTCATACTGTTTCTTTAACCCAACAGGTTATTCTTGGGGAGATTGTCTGCTGAGCCAATTTGGCTATGTTAACAAGCTAACTTTTTAGCTAACTAGCCAAAAGTAACATTTTATTATTCAAAGCAGCCAAAATCTAACAGAAGTGTCACTGAATGGAGATTAGATTTTAATGGTGCAACAGACAAACACATTTCCCTGTTGCCTAATCTATCAAATGTGAGAAAAAGGTGAAAAATCTGGTCAGTTTCCCAGAGTCCAAAGAGGTGTTCTTTTGCTTTTTCATCAAAGCAAAAATATTCACTTTACGGTCATCGAAGGGGAATGAAACAAGATAAATATTCAAACTAAGAAGCTAAAATGAGAAAAGTTGTGACTTTTAGCAAAAAACATTTCTCAAAATGTCAAAAATGCTTTAAAACACTTTTTTAATATTTAGTTGACATTAATTAAATCATCATTGCAGCTCTAGACCTAATCTTTGCGCCTTTTCTATTTTTCCTTTCCTTTCTGCCCTGCCTTGTTGGTGTAAGTGAACCTAAATGCACTTTCCATAAGCACTGAAGTGGAAACTTAAAACTCAGAAAATCTAAGAGAAATGAAACTAAAATGCAGACACAGGCGACATCATGCAGGGTGGTCAGACTGACCTCTGAGTAGCTCGGGGGAGTCCAGCGCGCTGCGTTAACCTCTGACTGCAGCAGTCCACCAGCCTCTTCAGGATATACAGGCATTCCCTAAAGGTGGAGAAGAACGGGTAGTGGCTGAGGATGCACAGTGACGTCAGCGTGCTGTTGCGGTTCCTGGCCGCCATTTTGGCGGCACTTCGTTTGTGCTGCGGAGACTTTCCGGCATTTAGCTCAGCACCTGGTTGTCCACCCTCTTCTCCGGAAGCGGGAGGGGGAGCAGTATCAGCGTTATTAGGCGGTGATAATACCGATGCAGGGACTCCTCCACTGCCATCAGAGCCCTCACTGGCGGTCTCCACCCCCTGGGCTGCTGTCTCTGTGTGACTGCTCTTGTCTCCACGGCTACGGTGATGCCCTCGCTGAAAAGAGCGGTAAAAATTGACGCAGATTCCATAACGAGTGATTCCTGAGTCCTTTTCCGTCAGTGTGAAAACAAATGAGGAGTCGTCACGAAGGCTGACTCGGCGCTGGCGTATGCTCAGACAACCTTCTGGTTGGCAGAAGAAAACCACATCTGGTGGGAGTGGGAAGTCGTGGTGGTCCTCTAGTGGGTATCGGCGGAGGAGTTGAGGCGTCTGGGCTACACTGTCACTACTTGGTTGCCTGGTGGATATATGGACAAACAATCATTTTATTTTCAAAGAAAGAAGAAAGCTTAATTAGGTTCCTATAGCTCAATATATACTTTAGCTTAACTATATATGCAATGTAACAATATAAACCATTTCAAACAGTTACATTTGCAAACATGAGCTAGCAAGTTAACAGCACCTAACTTTAGCTGGAGATCCAAGTACTGCTGACAGTGATTTCAGACCAACAAGAAATTATACAAAACTGAAGTTTTCTAAAAAAAAAGCTTAAAAGATAAAGGAACCTAGATTTTTTGAGAAAATGTTTGTGCACTGTGTCTATCAGCTGTATCTGAAATAAATAAAGAATACAGCTTATAGTTTACTCTGCCCAGCCAAAAAAAAGAGGCAATTTTGGACACATAACTAGTGACACGAAGTACCTGCATTTCTCACATGCAGAGAACAAATCAGCATTCAAGTACAGATGAAGTGGCGTCATCAGCACAAAGTTAAAGTTAAAATATGGGTTAAAGCTGGTTTCACTATCATGATCTAAGAGACATTTATTTCAGAGGGATTCAGTAATTTACAAAAAGAAAGTACATGTTACCAATGATTTTCATCCCATTTCACACAATTAAGTTTTTCTGTGCCTTCTGAAAGATTAGTTTAAAGCACTTTACATTTCAAGGCTAATTAAGGCTTTATTTTACATTTATGAATTTGGCCCCCTTTAAAACTTGGTGGGATTTTGTTAGTAGATAACATTTTTTTTTCCAGTAGTAGTAGTTAGTAGATAATAATGACAGGTATTGAAGTCTTAGGTGTGACATTTATTCTATGTGTAAAAATGGAGGGTAAACTTGCCATCTGATTCAACAGCAGCTCACAAACTGCCCTTAAGCAGTTAATGACCAAATGTTCCAGTGAAGATGCTTAATGTCTAACGGACAGAGCCGTTGGTTCTTGGACACTTCTGAGATTACAGATTACACCGTTTATATGTGAATCAGCTTTTCCCCCTGAAGCCACTTCAGCAATAATGTGCTACTATTATTTAGTACTCATGCTGTATCATTTGGGAGTAAATGTTACATCAACCTCAAAGTACAAAATTCAAAGTGTTAATGTATTTAATGAACTCCTGAGACGTACAATTCCCAAAAACGTCCAGTCATAGCAAATAACGAGGGGCTTTTAGCCACACTGAGCCTGACTAAACAATAAAAACAGCTGAAAGGCTGTGTTTCCGAGGACATGTTATTACAAGCACGAGGATTTCTGCTTATGTGCTTATCTCACAGACACCACAAGGCAGCTTAGAATTCTGGAAAGACAATTAGCCATAATGTTCCTCTCTGCTTCGGCTGATTACAAGGTAAACAATACATGAACACAATACAACAGGGCACAAGCTAAAAGATGTGTATTTAAGTTTTATTTGTCATTGTGAGTAGTGCCGGTTTGCTTGTCCAGTGTGTACAGTGAAAACCTACTTTACTGCAAGAATGTTTTGCAAATTAATACTTTTTTTTTTTTTTTGCATTTTTGGGTCATTAGTTTCAAGCCGAGTTAGGTCACTATACCTCCACCATCTTACTTTGAACTAGATTTACACCTTTAACAGGGATTTAACAGTAGCTGTTAAATGTGTGGCCTCTTTAACCCAGGGATTTAAATGACCATGCACACTATATTATCCAGTGGATCAATAGGTGGTACGGACTACTCTTAGGGATCGGCTTATTGTGCATTATCCCCATTATTACGTCATTACATTAACTAACATAATATTGACGCTATTACAGAACTGTTTAGTAAGAGATCATTCTTACATTAAAAATATTAATCAGAAAATTATTTGATGGATTTAAAAATGATTTTACTGAATAAAGTGCTGAATAAAGTCCTTTATATTCTATAGCTAAAACTGCGCCAACTGACTGGAATCAGAATTAGAATTAATAATTCTATAGTGTCATGTTTCAGGTTGTAATAACAGTCTGTTACATATTGTAAATACATTTTAAGTTTGGTTGGATTTGATTTAAGTTTCTGATTTTCCTTTCCTAAATATAAATTAATACAGAGGTAGAGCTATAGCCTGTAAAGGCAGATACGTGTTACTAGATCTTTCTCTTCTCCTACTGTCAAGGTATTTTATTTAGCATATTTGTATTACATATAAACCTTTTTCTGTTTTGAATTTAGTAAAACACCGTGAAAAAGATCATTTTAACTTATTGCATTATATCATGAATGGATAATACAGGTACACCCTTGTGGATATCTAGCTGTTAAAAATTTTGGGACTTTGCAGATTAATTCTAAACTGATGGCATGTCCAACACAACTGTGTCTGTCTGAATGTTGCAACTATTTCATAAAATCAAACACCAAAATGTGATTTATGAAACAGTTGTTTTGATCTGTACATTAGTCTTTATTTGAAGGTCCAGTATTGTAAACTGTAGACAGGTACTGAGGAAGGAGGGAGCATATAGGGTTTTGGATTTTTAGCATAGAAACAACCAGATGCAAACATTAAAACAAGACCCCAACACAAATTTGACAAACTTGCATGAGCATTCACAAACCTTTCATACCGAACCTTTAAACTGTGTCAAAACCACTGACATTCAAATGATTCTCCCATTGATAAAGAACTAACAGCTGTGATGCTTTATAAAAGTCTCTGTATGGCTTTGTGACATTACAATTTTGTACCAAAATCTTACCGTCTGTCATTTATATCTCTGATGGTCCAATGACACTTTTTATGAGAAAAGCGGCTGTAAATGGATTCTTTAGAAACTGTCTTTTTCTATACTCAAGTACACATCATTCCTACATGAAATCTTCAGAGTCAGACTGGATTCTTACCTTGCTCCAACCACCACCAGGTAGTCGAGAAGGCGAGGGCACATTTTCTTTTTCTCCATCTTGGATTGAATGTGGCTCCGTAAGTCACAGCATCCAGGATTTATGCTCCCTCAGGAGTCAGTGTTGCCACTCCATTACACCTAGGGAAGTTCAGATGTGAAGGTGAAAAATAGCTCCGATATTACCATCATGATGGTTAAAAAAAACCATCCTGAAATACCAGAGAAAAATTACAGAAAACAAAATCGTGTTTTAAGGAATGTCTTCATGACCCAGTGAAAATAGATAACACAGAACTCCATGTTAAAACACATTGGACTTCATATGGTTTCCTGGTACACTATACTTTACAGTAACCTCAATCACTACTTCACTTCAATCTCTCCACAGAATGGTACTCAACCCCCACATGACAGCAGGTGGTGAGACTAACAGCATGATATGTTTCTTTTTCCAGAGTTTGGAAAAATTGGATTTTCTAGTTGAGTAAATGCAAATAAAAATATATCCATGTTGTGTTGTGATGTACACAGCTGTCCAAACAAACAACAAAAGAGCCACCAAGAAAGTAATTTCCTCTTCCAAAGCTAACTCAATAGATCAGGAAGATACAAAGTGTACTGAAGCTGTACAGAATTATGTTTTATTAGTTGAAATAACGGTGGGTGAACATGACCTTTTAACACTTATCTTTGTTTTTATTACAGTCTGTTTGTACTATAAAGGGGTAATATAGAATTAATAAAGAAAATATGCAGACAGTTTAGTTGTCATCAAAAAGCACTGTAGGTGTATCTGACATGATAGTGCAATATCGCACTGGGAAAGTGATAAAACACAGACAATGTCTAACTGATGTAAAGCAAAACCAATGCATTAAGAACTATGCCAAGCAACAGAAAAGGAGACATGTGACACACAAGAAGCATTAACATTAACCATTTTATCACAAACATTATGGAACAGAATCCAACTATGCCTGTTCCAAATTGGTTGGAAAATTGGTTAAAAGAACTCCTTCACAGAGCATGTATTACTCCATCTAAAATGATCTTCACTGTGGTGCCAAATTTGATTCATATGTCCTGTTAAGTTTTTTTTGGATAAAATGGTATATTCAGTCTCAGTGATAATGAACATTACATTTTTCTGCTCCTCTGGGTTCTTTGTTAGGGCAGTAGTTCATGAACTTTTATAGCTTGAGACCAAATAGAGAAATCAGGCGTCTCCTTGGGACGCAAATTTCAAAAACATGTTATAAATTTCCATAAACCTACAATTTTATGGAGTCTCATTTGGCAGTGTTTGACTTGTGTAATCTTACAGAATGAAGTGGTGCAATGAGCTCATTTTATGGAGGATGAACACTTCAGTTCAGTCACTCTAAGATATTATAAGAGGCTAAGGGGCCTTGGTGTAGAATACTCAGCCCCCACAGCTTCTACTATAGCCCATTCACTCTAATACCAACAGATGATTGAACAAAACTCAAACAATCTACAGACATATTCAATCAACTTCATCTCACAGTTACACAGGTACACAGCAGGATATTTTCACCAAGACAGAAGAGACAAATGAACAGCTTGTTCTTGCAGCAATTTGTCAAAAACAGCATTTCAGCTGCTTCTATTATAAACAGAGATGAGCAAGCAGGCTGTAAGTAAAGCCAGGCTACACGACTATGTGTGTTTCATCAGTTTAAAGGATCAGGGCATTAGACAAATGCTGGCAAAGGTGACAAAACTGCATAAGCAATTCAATGTAAAAAAAAACCAAAAAAAAAAAAAAACAAACCAACGGGAGTGGGATTAGTTAAGGATTACCTTGTACACTAAGACACATCTGAATTTCTACATTCCTACAGATATCTCATGGCAGTGCAATATAAGATGCAATGTTATGTGATACAGTATTGATCCCCATAGAAAACATTCCACTGCTGCACACGTCAGATATCAGTGGTTAAATTGACCTGCTTCAACTACATTTACCACACAGGACAGTGTCACAGTGGACACTTTACAATAAAAGAACATCTTGTGGCTGCAGTAATTTCTGATCCATCAAGAGAGTGTGAAGAGAAAAATATCTCTGCCTCTTATGCAACAGATTTCTCTCGGCACGACTAGTACTCTTGAACATTACAAAATGGCAGTTCTGCCTCAAAAACATGGACAATAATTGCATCTGTAATGCATACATCTAAAAACTACTTAAAAAGGTGTATTGAGCTTATTTATTCTACGGTGACAGGACCTTGTTGAAACACAACAAGCATCAACAAATGCCACATGAGGCTGTTCTTCAGACACCCCACCCTGAAACACAAACACTGTGACACACAGCAGTTCCTCGGTGCGTCTTATAGGCCCTGCACTGATAAACTAATGGAGCTATAGTTCAGGGACAGGCTGTTTTAGGTATAAAATTACTAACTCTCTAGTATTTAGACCATTAACAAACAGATCTATAGTCAACTTCATGCCAGGGGTACTGAAATTAATTAATACTAAGACTAAATCTAACAATGGGACAAAAATATCTCAGTAAAACATAAAATAAAAAAATAAATATATGAATATAATTAGTATAAATACTTTTTTTGACTTGGTTCTAGTTAAAGTAAATATTAACATGTTAGGACTGGACCCAAATGTTTAACTAGTTAAATATTTATTTACGTTTTAGCCTTTAATTATTGAACATTCACTTTTTTTCACCTCAAATTGTACATTGGCAAACAATGAGGTAATCCTGTAGAAGTCGCCACTAGACATTCTTTGTCAGACCATGTTCTATATTAAACAAGTGCATCCTTTGTTAAGGGGGAGGTCATCTTGTGCCTTACTGTGGCTGAGCTAGTGGGGTTATTTCAATCTGTTTACACTGATTCCTTATAGAGCCTGTCAGCACTAAAAGTGTCCAGTTTTATCACTTTAACTTGTATAACTCTGTGTTAATTTATTTCTCATACTGTGCAGTCATAATTAAAACATGTTCATGTGGTATTCAGTGAGTGAACATCTGACTTATGGTGAGTCTGGATCACGAGTGGCAGCATCACAGATGATATTAGTGAAACTGTGATGCTCATTACACCACTTTATGTTGTTCTTTATCTTCTGTAGTATTATGTTTCTCATTCACTTTATCACACTGTGTGTTATTTGAATGTATGCTGGGTTTTCAAAACTGTGACAAGTGAGTGGATAACAATGCTGAGAATAAGCTTTGAAAAAGCAAAAGCTTTTGACTAAAATATCATTGCACAATATGAGACCTCTAATAAATACTGCTTTTATATTTAATGAACATTAGTGTCATCTGACCATTTCCTGGTTCAATAAATCAAAGCTTTCCTCATAATACCCAAAAATCTCAAACTGAAATGTAATAAACTTGTTAAGTATACATAAGCCTACTAAAAAATTCCATTATACTACATTTATGCCATCTACATGTCCATTAGAATTAGCTATATTGAATTAGTGCATAAAAGTTTGTAATTTCAGTGACACTCCTAGAACAGATGAAGGTCAGTCAGTGGTTGTCTGGATGTCACTGTGTCCTGTTTCCACGGTGGTGTCCATGTCTGCTGGGCACATTTCACACAGAATGCATGTTAAAGTAGCTTTAGTAGCCAGACTATACTGTGTGTCTCACCGTTCATTCAACACTGAAGGAAACAGTACATTTTTTTTTTAAATTTCTAACATTAAAAAAAAAAAAAAAAAAAAAAGGTCACCAAAAAGTCATTACTGTATTCTGTGAAGCGTATATTTGGATACAGCTCTGAAAATACTCCAAACGTAAAATTGCTGTTGTATTTGATCAATTACAAACTAAATTCAGGAGTCAGTGGTGTCACCAGACCGGGCTCAGTCATAACGATAAGGGCAGACAAATGAGCCATGAATGGGACACATCCTAACAATAGAAATGACCCCAGAAATTACAAAACAGCTGAACAGTGGACAATAGGGCTGATTAATAGTGGCAATAGTGGCTTTAATTAGGTCTAAGAACCTGACCTGAGGAAAAGGCCACATTTAAGGACTGACCTCAGAACACACCCTCGACTAGTCTAATGGAGCACGGTGGGGGGAAAAAAACTGATGTTCATTTATACTTAAGAACCAAATATATTTAAAACACCTCCAGCATGGCCACTACAGCTGCAGAATATACCTTTAAAGGAGCAATGTAACATCTTTTGAGCTTTCCTAAAGCTCTTACTGAGCAGTTTCCTACTTCACAGGATTAACATAAGGAATGAAGAGGCTAGTTAACACTGTCCACTGTGACAATATTTGATGTGTGTTCTAATATCAGGAGACACAATTCAAACTCACTACACGCTCTGCCAACGTGTCTTGTTGATTCAGCTTAAACTCAGCAGTCATCACAGTTATTCCAATACACGTACGCCAGACACCAGCGAGCACAAGGACCAGCGTTACCTGTCATGTAACACTGATAAATCTATCTGCTCTAGTGAGGATAAACACAAAATTTTGCGTTTGAGCAGATTGTTCTTTATACAAGCAACAAGCATGTACAGGACACAAGACTGTTGCAGCAGCTGCAACCTCTCTCATTCCAAGAGCTATATGCAGAAAGGAAATGATTCTACCAATGCATTAATTATTCCAGCAGTGAGACGAGAGCTCTAACCTTGCAGAACACAGCCCTCTTTATCTTGCAAAACCACCAAGACAATGAATCAACATGCAGGTCTGGCAACATGAATGCTTCCTGGTGCAAAGCCAAAATGGTTGTTTTATGAAGGTGCAGAGCTGGAGGTGGACTGAGCTCACAGATGCACAACCACAGGATTAATTTCACATAAGAATACAAGAACACCACTTCAGTGATTGCATTTAATGAGTAAGCTTGGTATACGACATTAGCGCTCTCTCTCTCTGTAAAAGGGAAGAGATAAAAGAATCATCCCAACACAATAAAACCTTCAAAGACTGTAATGCAGGTTAACACAACAGATGAATGTGGCCAGAGCGGTCTGCAGGCATCAGTCGCCGGTTATGCAAGACTGGAGATGGATGTGATTCACAGGCCTCCAACATGAACAGCATCTCTGTCCAGTCACAATGAGAAGCACTAACAACATACAGTATGAAGATGGCCCCTCTGAATTTAAGGTTTATTTCAGTCATAACACACAAATTAATGGAATGATGCATACACTATCAATGAATTGAAGTATTTTGTGTTGTGTTTTGTGGAGGCCTTAGGTGTTGTGAAATTTTTGTTGTTAAATTTTTTTTGCTTAATTTTGGGCCTATTATCACAATCTTTAGAAAATAGTTCAAAGAAATGCTAAATAAATCTGGTAATTGCTGGAGTAAACAAACAAATCTAATTTTCTAAACAGTTATACAACCCCCAACTTTAAAAAGGATATTTGCAGAAAAAAATATTGTTTTTTCACAAAAACTAAGCTGAAAAAGAAGGGAAAATATGTGCTGAGACAGGCACTCAGAATGGTAAGAAAGCCACTGGTACTGTTTATTAAATTAATTTCAGATTAAAATCTGCTCATATTGAACAGATGTTCAGAGATTATCTCTATGCTCCAAGGCGCAGAATGAATACAGGAACTACAGTATGTTTGTCCTCTGTCAATAAAACTGCTTATAATTAACAACTTTCATTTAGTACCAACACAGTACTAGTCTATTCTCATCTACTGTATATTATAAAAGGCAAGTGGCCTCTGTGTACGTGTATGTTCATCCGCTTTATAACTGAAAAACTGGAGAGAGCTAGCCTTTGCCTTTTGGAGTACCTATGTATTTTGGGTCAAGGATCAGACTGATAAAAACAGTTTATTGATACGACCAATACTTTTTGAGTTATTAGATGTTTTGAAAATTACAACGGCCTATGGAGGGGGAGGGAGAGGGGGATCCAGATCAACAGAACCACCAGGACACGATGGGAGAACTGGGTCCAGCTCTGATCACTAACAAGGTCGGTCTGGTTTTTACTGTGGCCAGGTTCCACTCCTCCGGTCCCCGGTCAGACACGGCTCGTTAACCCCCCCCATCCTAAAACACGGTGACAGACAGTTCTGCACAGACTCCGATCAGACGGAGTTCAGCGGATCAGGACACAGGACGGCAGTGAGTCAAATTAAACCACCATGTTCAGTGCTGTGTAAAAGTCTTATGCTGCCTTTACATTCTACCAGGAATAGTAACATTCAATAAACCGTTCACAAAACATTGTCTCTTTTAATGTCAATTTAAAATCATTGTACAAACTAAGTAAACTAAGCTACGACCAACTTCTAAAAAAAGTCTGCTCCTCATTTGATCAACTCTACTGCTTCTAGAACCCATGGATTCCCACAAGTCAAAGCACTAGTATATTATAATGTTCACTCCTACTACATTTCCAAAAGCAGCTTGGTTTGTATTAAACCCTTTCCAAACCAATGCCTCTTTGTTTGTGTTGCACATACAACACAAAGGGAACATTATGAGTGTTGCATTACAACAAAGCTATTTTTCACTATTTAAAAACAGGTCTTATCTTAATACATTCAACATCAGCTGAACACAGGAGGTTGTAAACACAGCTGAGAACCTGCACGTATAACACCTGGCTATTTGTCAAAGTTATATTGGATAAGTTTAGTGTTATATCTTTCACATTACAGACTAATTATATTTTATGACCAGTTATGTTGATGTTATCATGTCTCAAAGTCAATAATATGGAATCTGGTTTTGGTGCGTTTGACTAGTCCTCAAAATATGACTTGATTTATATGTACAATGTACCTATCAATCGACGGTATACACAGATTTCATGATGAAGTCCATTTGTTGCTGTGCATTGGATACCCAGCTGTTCATTTTGCTGACAGTACAAGCTATTTTTGCCATAACCACACCATAATTGCTGGAGATCTAATTAAATACTCTTTCTGGTAAGCTATAACGCCTGTGATGGCAATCTATTTAGACATTAAATACACATTAATTTTTCAGATGCTTGTATGAGATCATACTGATAGGACTATAAGGTGATGTTCTATGTATGCACCAAACCATTGAAGCAAATTCCTAGCATTGTGAACCCTGTTCACTTACATCGCAATAAACATGATTCTGATTCTGATGTTTAAGGCGTGACAAAACAGTTCACAACAACTGTCATGAATGCAGATGACATATCTGAATTGTATTTACAAGGGTTAGCTGAGATTTCAATAAGACAAGACAACTGTGGAGATAAGAGTATTGATGATATTGAGAAAAAATTACTAAAACATCCTGTTCTGGAATCCATATGTATTCCATGTAATTATGTTCACTCAGTGTCTGTATGAATACATATTACTGATAATTTTAATGATCTTTTACACATTTTTCCACAAAGAAACAGTGACAAAATTCATGAAAAATGCATTTTACACTTTGACCACTACATTTAGACAAACAACACATTTCTGATTATGACATACACACTGACTGTTTACAGTTCCCTAAGAAAAAAAAATGTAACACCAGTGACATCGAATAAAAGCGTGTATGAAAATATGAGATACACGAGTATAATTCTGAGAACTGGAAGGAGGCCGTGGATTTAATCAGAAGTATTTCCTTATAAATAAATAAATATGTTAAATGAAGTAATCAGATGTCATCAGTGTGATTTTTATTTCATAATAACAAATTGCTGTTTCTGACTGCCATTTACATTACAGATATGTGCATCATTTAGATATTAAAACAATATAAATGGTAGAAAAGCCTGTTAATCTCCTCAAAACAAATGCAGCACTTCAAATCTACAAATGGGTGTGGGATGACTGAGCATTTCTGTGGAACTTCATATAATATACATATAAAAGCAAATATTGCTAATTTCATAGCTGGCTCCAGAAGGTGTGTTCCAATAGCGTACCGTTTAGGTTTATTAAATTATCTTATTTACATGTAACGTTATTGGGGACAGAAAATGGACGATTCCTCACAATGACCCTTTACAATGACAGGATTGTTATGAACATACACTGTTTTACGCCTCAGTGGCTAGTGGGGGATAAGGGGCATTTAACTACAAGTCACTGTGAATGTAAGAGTAATGACAAACAGGGGAGGAGGGCACACCAAATATTAGGTCAGATAAAAAGGCAACACCGTGTCTGTCAGCATTTTCAATGTTATTTTCGCCAGGCCTCGGCTCATCCTATACGTTCACCCCACCAGTGCATCCGCTCACCTCCACTCTCCACTAGCTTTATACTTTCCTACGTCACTGATGGATTAGCTAGCTAGCTCCACTAGCCGCTACCAGTAGCATCTATGACTAGTCTAAACGACAATAAACGGCAGCCTGTTAAATGCAACCAACATTATCAACGGCTGTAAATGAACGAAAACACACGCCACAGATGCGACAGTGGGATGTAGGTCACAGAAGAGAAGTTAAATATTAATTAACTAGCTTACCTGCTGACATTAGCCGGCTAACTGCTAACAGTCTTTGCGGGGAAGGCTGCTGATGACGGCCTGGGTGGCGCGTGCCCTCCTCGGTCACGGGGAGAGGAGGCAGCGGCGCGTGTCGAGCTTTGTTTCTCCTAGATTATAGTTTATCATCGGAGACGGAGGACGACCTTTCTGACGGAGCTAAATGTTCGGTCCGATTCGTCCGTGGTGTAACTGCATGATGGGAGCTGTAGCTCTGCTCCGTCAGTTACAACAACCTGCCTTCACAACATCCTCCTCCTCCTCCTCCTCATCCCCAGCCTGCAGGAGTTCCGCATACGGAGACCGAACGGAAGCGATAAAAACACGCCTGACCACATCCACAGAACGATCAGCAGCCACTACAGTGTCCGTGTCCGTGGGAGTTCAACACTGACAGACCTTCACTGTACTATTTATCCTTAATCAGCCCGTTTTAGGGCTTAGAAACAATACAATGATACCTAATTATTACAGTTTATAATGCATCATGTTACTAAAAGACCAAAATCTTGAGATTGAATTTATGTTTACATTTATCCAGTAAAATATATGAAACAAAGACCCTTTATCGAGACTGATTTTGTCATATGTTACATATAGGAGACATGTTATCATATACTTTACATACAGTACATGAATTGGACATAGAGTTTATAACATGATGACTTGGAATAAGTATTAATATTAATATCAATAAGTGTTTCTTCAGTACGAGATGTTGTTGTGCATTATATTGTAAATATATAAATAATATGTATGTAGAGAACAAGTGATATAAATAGCAGATTCTGTTTTATATTTTCTGTATAATTTTTTAATGTTTCTGCCTATCTATCTGCACTTTGTTTTTTGTATTTTTGCTCCTGTAAACATTGCAATTTCCCCACAGTGGGATCAATAAAGTCTTATCTTATCTTATCTTATCTTATCTTATCTTATCTTATCTTATCTTATCTGTGTCTTTTAAGGCTGTGCCCATATTTCCTGTATTTTCTTGTTGTATCCGAAGAAACAGTTATGATAAATAAATATATAATAAATAAATATGTACCTCATTTCAACCGTGCAAACAAGGCTAAATGTAGCCTAAGACTTTCGCACAGTACTGCATATGTTAATTGTTATTGACAAAATTAGGTTATACTGTCATTCATTTAAATACAGCTTTTTCATTTATTGCATACGTCAAGCAAACGTTTATTGTGTATTTTGCCAATTCTTTGTTTTACATTTATGCACAAAAAATCTCCAATGTCGTTGCACATATCAGGTATTACAAATGATGACTTTTCACCACTTTGTCTCAGGGGTCTAATAACTATTTTAAAAGCTTTATCATTTCCTATGTACATATTTATTATTTATATACACCTTTTTTTTTTACCTGAAAGCAGATCATGATTTTATCTGGTTATGTACTGGCTCTATTTTTGGACCATTTTCATCTCATATTTGTTTTTATTTTGTATTTTTTACATTTTGTCATTCTCCTATGTAAGACACCTTGTACTTTGAAAAGTGGTCTGTAAATGATTATTTCAGAATAGGTATACAGAAAAGCTGGATATTTTCCAATGTCACATCCCATCATACCGTGTCCTTATGTGTCTCAGTCTCTGTTTCTTTGTCCTTCATGTCCATAACTGTCGTAATATTCATTATTATTAATTTCTATCATTATTATTAAACCTAATTTCCCACAACATATACTAAAATCCATGACAAATTTATTCTCACGCATGCACACATGCATACTTACCTCACCTTTTTCTGCTGCTGTTCCATGTTGCAGCTGCACAATGAGTAAAACTAGATTCACCAAAATCCTTGAAAACAGATGCATTTTTGTATTAACCTTACAATATGCATGTATTTAATGGCAATAAGGACAGTTTTCATAGTAACACAGTGGTATGAGGACTCATCATACCACTGTGTTACTATGAAAAATACTCCCCATTGAGGAGTATTTTTGTTGTCAACAAAATAAAGTACCTGATACAGAAACCTGTATAGTAATTCTGATTAATTTTGATGCATTCATAAATTTGAAGCCCAGTATCTGGGGGAAACTTCTTTGTTAATTCTACCATCCAAAGATTGTATTTTTTTTTCTTTTTTATTCTCTGTCTTACTAAGGTTTTACTGGAAAATGACTGTGAAAATGTGTGTGTGTGTGTACATATAT
>JAPQRQ010000018.1:21355221-21366688 GCA_037367365.1 Apogon talboti | reverse complement strand
TTTATATTTATATTTATATTTATATTTATGCTCTGGCCTGAGCATATCAACATATGTATAAAATCGAGTCACTGATTCCAGTTTCAGCACTACAGAATAGCTTTATTTTGTACTGTACATACAAAACAGAAGGTCTTCAGGAGTTACAAGTATTAAAATAGGTTTGCATTTCTATATCTCAATAATGTGTCACTCTTTAAAGACATAAATGACATGATCAGAGCTGACAACTTACATACAGAGTATAATCAACCTCAACACTTACAGAATTAAGAGAACATGTACAATAAGAAACAGACGTAAGCCAACCACTGCTGCGTTTTGACATACATCATATCAAATGTTTTCAGTTTCTTTAAATTCAGTAAATTCACTTAGGATTCATGGTTGAAAATTCACTAATGTTGCAGCTACTTTTGAATCCAACTATTAGTGTTGGACTGAGCAAAATATGCAGCAGAAAACCAGAACCAAAGAGCTAACCATGCTTTTCATCACAAAAGAGAAAAGTTCAGTTCGTGATCAGATCAGTCCACTCTCATACTAGTCAGATCATTTTTAATATTGACAGTTTGTCAGAAGCAAACTCACTAAATATAACACATGGTTTAGGGGGTGTAAAAAAATAAGAATGAAAAGCAACCATTTTAAAGCACAAATAACCAAAAAAGGTTATTTTTGAGAATTAGGCCAACAGGCCTGATACAATACACGGTCAGAAAATGCAGACATCGCTGATGTTCTGTCATGATGAATGGAAAACTGTTTTGCAAAGTACAGTGGGAAATAATGCGTGATTATTGGAAGATATTGGTTCCATTTTGTTATTTTTAACTCAAGTATGTTTTGTTGAATCAGAAATGCAGCATACCAGTAATACAGTAAAGTGGGACTGCAGTTAAAATCTTCAAGATTTTCTAAACCTGGGCCTGATTCACTTCTACAACAACAGACAAAAAAAGTGTCTGAAGAGTCAGGACAGGAGGAAAAAAAAGGCCCTTTGAATATTTCTGGAATTATTCTGCAGCATCAAGAAACCAAGTGCATGCAGTATCTATGTCTCCATTTAAGCAATAATTTAACAAACCTAAATGTATAAAT
Organism: Apogon talboti; assembly: GCA_037367365.1. Taxonomy (NCBI): domain Eukaryota; kingdom Metazoa; phylum Chordata; class Actinopteri; order Kurtiformes; family Apogonidae; genus Apogon; species Apogon talboti. The sequence goes on along the minus strand of JAPQRQ010000018.1, from coordinate 21,365,587 downwards.
CAAAACACAATGTAAATTTCAAGAGGATAACGCACCAGTCAATGGACTAGAGTCACCTTTGACCAGTGTCAGGTGTAATTTCCAGGCAAATTAACCTTCGGGGCACTGTAGAAAACTACGAGACACCAACCTTTTCATCAGGGTCACAGTGTGTTATTGACCAAATATGATGGAATCAACAGAAAAAATGCTGATATTTACATCAAAATTGGTATATAAAATAAGAAGCAGCAAATGAAATGTGTCTTATTTTTCCAGTGTAGTTCTACAATGTGACATGAATTTAGAGTCATTTACTATTCATATATGTAAATTAAATAAATCACACATATTGATTATGTAAATAATGTATGGATTCTGCATTTCTTCTGCAATGACTGATAACTAGGTTTAAGTCATCTTACAAGCAAGCAGATTATAATTATTAAAAAAAATGTTTAATATTGTTTTCTTTAGTGAATACAATTATCTCCTGTACCAGACCCTTACTTATGCTTCTGCAAAACAGTCAATGAATGTGGGTTTACAAGTCGAAATGCAAACTCTGGTGTTTTTGAGTCAGTGTGTTTAAGTGTAATACAACTTTATTCAGAAAAATGAGTCAAAAACAGTATGCAATCAAGACATGTTGGAAAAGTTAAAATATTAAAAAAATCAATACACATTAGTTCTACCGTGAAGTGCTTTTTTTGGACAGTTTTTCCACATCACATGAAAACCAGGCCTGCCTGTTGAAGATGCTACAGAAGTTTGCGTCTGTGCTCATTTGAAGACTTCAGGTCCCATTTCAGCTGTAATACATAATCTGTAATATGCATTATTCATTAAGAAACATAGGGGTTTAGTAAATATAATTAGTAGTTAAAAAAAAAAAACGAGGAAAATTGTCAGATTTAACAGATTCGAGAAAAACTGAAATGTGATGGCAGTTTACGTAAAATGATTGATTTCCAACCAAATGAAAAACGGCTTCAGCATCAGCGCCAGGACCCCACCATAGTTTGCAGACTCCACTCCCTTCTGTCGTCCTTCTTAATATAGATTTAGGTCATATTTCTAGCGAGGTATCCTAAAATCTGACCAGTTAAAGCTGCTGTTGTTGAAGACTAAAGTAGACCTTTAAGTTAGTTTAGCACTTAAATTTCAGCTATACATTTTTGCCATCTGTTTCATTCATACAGTATATAATATTAAAAATAAAAGGCTGTAAAATTCACTATATTCTGCCATGACTGTATGTACATCGTCTACACATTTGTCACGTTTAACGCTATTGACAAGATCACAATTCAGAATACCCAATAAGAAAACAGCCATAAGTTCTGGAATTAATTTAAAAAAGTACATAAGAGAAGTAATTTAGATAAATAAATACAACTGCAGGATTGGTTTTTATTCATTTGAAAGGTGGACAATTGTAGCCTTGTTTATGTTAAAAAACATAATTGGTAACACTTTAGGCTCACAATAAGAAGCTGCTAATTAACAGACATATTGGTCATATATTTATTCTTCATGACTTGTATTCTGCATGACCGTATTCTACAAACGCTTAACTGTTGACTGAGGTTTCAGTTTTTTGTTACACACAAATAGACCAGCTCTATTAAGCACCATTAAGGGAATATTGATATTCTGCTGCAATAATGCATTAGAGTGAACAAAACATATTCAGAGAATAATTCATGAATGTCAGTATCGGCCAATATTCACATTTATGATGGCGTTCATTGAAGGTAGTAATGACAGACCCTACACCATTCAGCTGTTTCAGTTCAATTAGTTACCCAGCAGTTGTTGAAGCGCGCTGTGTGTTTCACCAGTGGATTGTGTTGTGTACCTAACTATTCATGTGACGGTAGCAGATCAGCAGCACCAGCGCAAACAGAACCATCTGAGCAGACAAACTGTTATTTTAAACACTGGTTTTGGCATCAAGATTCAAGAATTTCAGGTTCAGTGCTTCCACAACTTCCATCAATAAGCAGTTACTAGACTAGTGAACAGAGCTGGGACTGAACTACGGAATTATTTTAATAGCATCGGGTAACAAAAATTGTCTTGCCGTTTCATATCAAATTTCTAATGAGTAAATATCACTGGTGCCAGTGAACACAGCATACATGAGCAGATTTAATCCATTTTTATTACAGATACTAAGATAAGAGTCAACTTCATGTTATGGTAAAGAGGTTTATTTTTGTTATAAAACTGGTGGAAAAGTGTCAGGGTGGAAAAAGTTAAACCAGAGGCTATTTTTGGTCAAATTCAGTCCTATTGGAGCGGGCCTGGTACTACCGGCGGACCTCTGGGAATTGTTAATTACCTTCACTATTTCAACAAAAACAGACGTCCTGGGATAAGATTAGTTGTATGCAAAATGTTTTGTTTCTTGCGCATTTATTCAGCCTATTTCCTGGTCAAGGACAATGGAGGCTGTACTGGTGACAATTAATTCTTAAAGTGTTTATGGTGGAAATTCAGAAGACTCATGTCCTGATACAACAAACTGAATTCCTTCAGAAAAGCTTCACCTCAAAAGACGACTACAGTAAGAAACACGCTTCTATCTTTCAACAGTTAAACAGTAAGATGTGAACGGGCTCTGAGCTGACACACAGATGTGGGGGTTAATTTCAAAATCACCCATGTGTTAACTAGTTCCCTTTAGTTTATGAAACAGTTTAGTGTGTAGAGCACTGACCATGGGAACAGTATCAGTCCTATTGCTGAGTGGAAACTGTTCCATGATGTCCAAGTAGAAGCAGAATATGGTAATGCAGAATAAGACATTAATAAATGATTCATAATGACCAATAAACAGCCAATGTTACCAATATACATATATATATTCTAATAAACAACTAATTCATGGTGAGTATGATTCTGCCAATATTTTAACCTTTCACTGAATGTTAAACTGTAATATCAGTATTCTGTTTGAAAATAAAGGAGTACAGATCCACATTCAGATAAGCACATCCTGTAAATGAGGCTCCTGCGTTCATCACTCTGCCTCCAGCTACTTCTGTCTGTTCACGTTCTTGTGCATTGGTATGCGATTGTACAATCTTGTGGATACTTTTCATGTGTGCGTTCTATACAACATCGTGTGAAAATAAATATACCATTTACATCAATGTTTCTGGGCATCTAAAAGGGTCCCTTATGCACTTGAAAGAAAACTCAAGTAATCTATGAGATATTAAACACACCTCTAATTCCCAGAGGTCTACTTCACATTACTTTACCTGAGCAACTACACCATCCTTTTGATTTCTGCACTTATTCCAAAATGAACACAAACCCTTATCTGTTCCTCCGACCAGATGGCCTCCCATTTAACCCAAACATCATCAGGTCGACAGCAGATCAGCGTCTGCTCTACATCCATTCCCCTCGATTGCACATCTGCAAAACCAGTCCTTCTACAGAATGTGCATCTGTGATCCTGACGTTAGCGCCACAGTCCAGACCTGCTCAGAGCGTTCTCATTATCAATGTTAGACGTTGAGTATTGAACTGCACTAGGGATTGACATAACTTTCAATGAATCAGAGATAAGTGGCTTCAGAGCCTGATGCTGGTGTTCAATATTGCCACAATCAGCGGATGTCAGCATCAAAACAAAAGGAAAAACAAGAAAAGGCTTGAAGAAAACTATGTTCATGTTTCTCCAGATGAAAACAGAACCATTTAGCAGTCCGTCTGAGAGCAACATGGCCCTCATCCTCCAAAAGAAAAAAACTGATTTCTTGCTCTAACCAATCCCTGGCCCGATGGGCAGAAAGTAGTCAGCGTTTCTGGTGGATGTCTGTCAGTGGGACGTTGGGTTTGCAGTCACTCGTTGACGTCCCAGATTTCAGAGAGCAGAGGGGGGAGTTTCTTGTCCTGGAGGCGGAGGGCGAAGACCTGCTCCGAGTGGACGCTGCTTAACGTACGGAGGCTGACCAGTTTCATCAGCATCCGGGGGAACATCAGGTGGTCCTGAAGAAATAAAGGACACTTAGTTACAACAGGGTTCCTACAGGTTCCTACAGTTAAATTTAAGACTATTTAAAACCTTTTTAAGACTACTTAGAACAGAATTTAATGCCCATTTTACAGCCTATTTCACATAATGGCAAAAATTTGAGATTCCTAGAACTTAGGAAAATGTATTGATTTACTCCAACACCTTGATTCCCACTGTTCCAAGTCATTTCTCACCGGCGGCTGCAAAGTTAGTGATAATTGGTTCCTAATTTTGTTATAAATTGCCGGGTTGGAACAGGTGGAACTGAGTAGACTAATGTTACTTTCTTTGCATTGTGGACATTTCCCAGACACATTTAAACACAACACAGCCAACAAGTTTATGGCAACATACCTTAAGACCTACCATATTAAATTCACTACCTTTTTAAGACGCTTTTTAAAGTATTAAATGCAGATTTGTAGATTCAAGACTTTTAACACTTTTTAAGACCCCTTGGGAACCTTGTACAAAAAAAAAGCACATCGGGAGAGGAGACTCTGCCCTGAACAGAAACATGGACAAATGAGACGAGACATGAACTGGATGAAAATTATTAAATAATCTGTCTTCCTGCAATTACTTGAACTAACCAAAGTTATTCTGCATAGTGGTGATTATGTTCTCATCTACCTGTATGAAACGAGCAGCAGAAACATAACAGAAATATTATCTTCACTCACCATTTCCAAATCATATTTAAAATAATCCTTTATTAGTCCTGCTTTGGGAAAGGTACAGTGTTACAGCAGCAAAGAGCAGAACAATCTGTAAAAATAATATAAAACACTAAAATGGTGAGAAATAGATAAGAGAAATGAGCGAAAAAATAAGTGGAGCGTACTAAAACCCCTGCCCGGTCACACAATACTTTGCCCCTCCTGTTCACTGATACCCGCCTACCCAGGGATTACTTTTGAGTCTTAACTTTCAATCTTTCCAAAAACTTTTCAAAAAATGTATTTAAAAAAAAAAAATGCAAAAATTGGGAGAAAGGCACTTGTAAAGAAGAAGTGTGTGCAATCTGAAAGAAGCGAGTGAACAGTATCACAAAAATTAGCTGAAAAAAAAAAGTAAAAAAAACAGGAGCATTATTGGTATAATGGAGTTCAACTATGTCATTAAACAGAAGGATGCTGTTGCATGCTGAAGCAGAGGGACGTGTACATAAAGACCATTACATAATTGGATGTGGATTTAGGATCAGTTCAGTCACTGTCTGAGTGTGGACAGGTAGGTTTCACTGCATAATGACACAAACAACAATCTCAGTTCATCTTTGTCTGGTTTTCCTACACGTCACAGTGTGAGACCCGTTTAAGGCCTCATCAGTTCCATGACTTCTGAGCCTCTAAGCATCAGAGGTTTTGTTCATTTGTCAGATCAAGTCTGAAAACAGCAAAAGTCTGAACAATCACAACTCTGAGTCTGGACTTTTACAGCTAATGGAGTGTTTTATTTTCATTGTTTCTTCCTCCTCTATCCTGTCCATTTGTTTCTGCCTCTCATCAACACTGAATACAACACAGTAAAATAAAACTCACAACAAAATCAAACATTTAGAAAACCATTTGTGTGGCGTAGTGACACTGATGTAATAGAGTCAAGGGAGTGATTAAACTGGAATGGAATTTTTTTCACATGATCCACTGGTCAATGCCAATAGGCGTATGTGTATAATTATTCTATATCAGTAATAATAATAATAATTAATATTACTATTAATAGCTTAACTCTACGATTGTTGCATAAAAGGGACAAAAAAATAAACCAAAAAAAAAAATCTAAATCAAGAACTGTGACATGTAAAAGAAATAAAATCTATGTGCAAATTAAATAAGCCTGTGTTCTTTCCTGAATGATCTTAACTAAAAAGTAAAAAAATTGCAATGCAACAGGTGGAACAAGTTCTTACGCATTTGGAAAAATATGAAAATAATGATCACCATTCATCCAAATGAAAACTTAAAATAATGCCTGTGGTATTTTTAGCTTGTCATGTCATTTAAAAAATTTATTTTTTTGTAATAGTTCCATTATATCCATGCTTAAGGGCTGTTATATAACAGAATTGTTTAAACTTCGGATCAATTTGGATTTAAATGACAACAGGTCCAGACTAATTAAAGAAAAAAAAAAACAAAACAAAAAAAAGCAATGTTTGACTATTTACTGCATTTTACATCATCTGTGACAGTAAAAATATAGTGTCATGTCAACATTCTATACATAAAACTGTGTGTAAAGTAAAACTGTGAGCTAAACTCTAACCCCATGTACTTGTGATGTCGACATATTCCCAGACACATGAACAGCTTCTGTAAAAGTCTGTACTTACGTTTGGTCTCTTTATCATGATGTAGGAGCGCAGTGCGTCCACATAGGGCTGCTGAAGCCTCTCCACCAGGTCATGATCCTGGACGTTTGGACGATCTACATGTGTTTATAAGACAACACAGTTACACATCTGCCCATGGAAAAGCAAAAGTAGAATCAGATCATTTGATAATCTGTACAACAGGTTCTTTGACAAATACTACATGTGGGGTTGTAAATGTACTAAATATCAAAGAGCTAGTTTTGCACCAACAGCACTGAGGCAGTCTGTGTTAGTTTTAATACACTGTGTGAATTTAGCCTAAGTTTAAGTTTTTATCTTATTTTTCATTGTGACCGGCAGAGAAGATGTTGATAGCGATGAGCAGAGCGTATTCAGCCTCATCCAGATGGAGGTCGTTCATTCCTTTTGAGAACTCGAAGATGGGGTTAATGAACTCAAACTGAAGGCCTGAGGACAGAGAGACGATGACAAAAGAGGAAAAAACTCATTTCAGAGCTGAAAGTTTTGCACTTTAATATACTTTAGACCTTTGCGTCTCTTAGCAACATGTAGAACATATGATTTTACTATGGATATAAATGAACCTACATATTGATCATCACATAGTGAGCCTGTTTACATGCACACCAATACTCTGATCATTATCTGATTCCTGCAGTTATCAGATTATTTAAGTGTCCATGTAAACAGGATAATCTGATATGTTTTATCAGACAACAGCAGTAATCTGATTATGAGAAATCAGATTAACACACCTGGATTTCTCCCCAATATGCCAATGTCTTTCTGCATGTATACAGGTTAATCTGATTTATTTTCTTTTACATCTGCACACGGAAATTACATAGTCAAACGTGAGTACGTACGTATGCATGTATTCTGAAAAAATTCCGATAATGGACTGGAGCAACTGAACCAGGGTTTTTTGATTATCACATTTCTTAAGTGCATATAAATGCATTAGATCTGATTATTACAATTATCTGATAACTCCAAGTTATCGGACTTTTATGGTCATGTAAACAAGCTCATTGACAGATTCACATTTTGCAGTCAGTATCTAGGACTATAACACAATGAAATGAAGATACAACAAAGGCTCAGTGTTTATATCAAACCATATCATATGTCTGGAAGGAAATAACAGCGGTACCTGCTTTTGCAAAATCCTCCTTATTATAGCTGAAATCCTTTAGAAACGTGATGCTGTCAATGGCAGGGTTGTACCGCCGCGACGTCTCCAGTAGCATAATCTGAAGAAGAAACACCATGAGCAAGAACAAACATATGCATAAGTAAAGACTTTAACAACATACAGTTTATATTGTGTTCACACTGTTTACATACATACATACTAATATTCAGAATGGGACAATGTTTTGATTTTAATTTCAGGTCAGTTAGCGGCGTCTCGTCCGTTTAAAGTCAATTCTGTGGGCTGCACACAAACCAAGTAGACAAGTGCGTTTTCAGGCTGGAACAGAGATGCATCGCCAAAAGAACAGCCCACATTTCAATGGAGAAAGTCTTAAAATAGTGTAAAAGTCTTAGGTCTAAATAAAAAATATACAGTTTTCTTGGATGTCGTTAGCTGTTATAGACACAAGGAGTTAGCCAACATCGACAAATGATCGACTCCAAGTGCAAAACAAACTCCCACAAACTTCACAGCAGAACATGTGACTCTTTACTGAACTTCTAATGCATGTTTTCCTGCAGTAACATGTTCAGAAATCTGTGCTTTAACCTCTTAAGACCAAGGGAGGTAAAAGTTTTGGCTTTTTTACATTAAATAATCACCTTGATTGGAACCAGCATGATGCAACAGTTTTTTCAGATACTTTTTTTTTTTTTTTTTAAATAAAGCTGTGAAAGTCTTGTCTCCTACAGAAGACAAACATGCATTGCTGGGTCCCAGGAGGTTAAATCACCTGTTATTCCTCACTATTCAACCAGTTTCCCGTGGTCTCTCTACTGTCCATATCAGTAACAGTTCTAGACAGGTATGTTCTTTATTGAATTACATTAAAGAAAGCTATAATATAAACTGCTTATATGTAAAATCCATATTAAATGAGGACAAACCTCAATTGTTGACGTCTTGAGCAGAGCAATCTGGTCTTCCCTCGTGAGCTCAAGGAAGCCTGGAAGCTGCTTTGCAAAATCCACAATTTCCTGGACCGACATAATTGCCAGTTCAGTAAAATGAGCAAACCTCTGCTGGCGGACTTCCCGGTTCTGCAAGTCCTGACTCTGTGGCCATGGCTGTCGGAGGCAATTGAAAGCAGACACAGGACAAAGAGTTCACAGTTAGTGAAATCTTACCTCTCTACATTGCCAAAATAACCGAGTGCCATCGATTTTGAAAAAAAAAAAAAAAAAAAAAAGCCTGGGGGTCAGAGCTGGTGAATCAGAAAAGAGATTTTCTTCAACACACAAAGGATTAAAAACTCTGGCTTCAGTCAAATGTGTTAAAAAAGTGTAATCTTCATGTACCTGAAACGATTCCATTACTTTATTCTAAATATTGACCTTTTACAATTGTTTAAACAACACAGTGTTTTTAAACACCAGGTTATTGTGGTCTTTACAGTCTGTGTGTTTAGTGATGGTAGGTGGAGCCATTTCAGATTTAAAAGGATAAAAGTAAAACTCCAAGGATATGGATTATTCTGTACCAACACATGTTGGCTCTTCCACTGCAAAACTACCTGGTTTTTTTTTTTTCACCTTTTTTCTCTCAGTTAGTACGTTTGGCTAGCTTGACCAGATAGTTTGTAGGTTTAATAGGACAACATTAATACTACATAGAATCAAACAAGAAACTACAAAGTAAAAAAAAAAAAAAAAAAAAAATTAGTGGAGGTGTTGTATCCGCTAAATTTCAAGACCAGTTACTTTATAATAAATAAGGCTTAGATTTAGAACACTTGTAAAATACGATTCTGAATTAAGTGATTTTTTTCGAGATTATTTGGAAAAGTATTCAATGAAATTTGTCAAAAAAGCAAAAAAAAAATGAAAAAAATTTAAATGCCATGATTGTAAGAATGAATGAAGTGCAGCTCAGAGGGCAACATAGCGAATAGCTGGAGAATTTTGCAAGATTTTATGAAAATAATTGAAGTTCTAACATGAATCTGTTTAAAAACAGTTGAGTAGAGGAACAACTCCAGGTGGATTCTTAGCGTCTTTGACTCACTGTGACTTTAGGTCGGTCCAGGAACGACCTCTTGTTGCATTGCTTCTGCATGGCTACCAGCTTCTCTATCATGTCCTGCTGCTGTGGGTCCAGCGTGGCTGTTTCCTGTGGGGGGATGGGGGTGACCACCGTGGACGTGCGGGCCGTTTCCTCATCGTGCTGCTTCTTCATCTTCTTCAGTCTGATCTGTTCCTCGGACAGCACACCTACAGGTCGGACAGGACGCAGAGAAGGACATTTGGATTTTAATCTTATCGTTTGCATTCCGGCTGCAAACCCACGCGGCAAAGTTCGGTGGGATTTTCATTTTTAGTCTCCATCTGTGACTCATGTGGTATTCAGAAACTCACACTGCTCCAGCATGCCCGCCTCCCGACACTTGCGCAGGCGGCATTGCTGGCACTTGCGGCGCATGTACATGTCCATCTCACAGCGGCCGTTGTTCTTGCAGGCGTACTGTGCACTTTTAATGACACTGCGTCGAAAGAAGCCCTTGCAACCCTCGCAGCTTAGGACGTTGTAGTGGAAACCAGATGCTTTGTCACCACATACGCTGCAGACTTCATTACCCAGCATCTTCGGAGCGGGCCCCTTCTTTCTCTTCACTGGCTGACCATCTAGAAACCGTTAGAAACAGAGGGGTCATTGAGTCTAATGCTGCCTTCATGTGCTATTGGAAAGATGACCTTTTTATCAGTTCTAGTGTATCTTGTATTTATTCTTATTTTACTAGTTTTAGCATATCTTGCATTTGTATCTGCAGCTTTGTACAGCACTTTGCAATGTTTTAAATGTGATGTGTATATAT
>JAPQRQ010000018.1:21337103-21355121 GCA_037367365.1 Apogon talboti | reverse complement strand
CAAACCCAAACCAGACCCCGACACAGAGACGGTCTGTGGCAGAGGCTTTTCAGGAGTATCCAGGTAATCTGCAGCATGAAGTCATGTTTTTACAGCATGGTTGGTGACCAGAGGCAATTATAGAGGACTAATGAAAGGATTAATTCAGTGATTCAATGATCATGACATTTGAAGTATCGGTATCAGTGATACTAGCCCTGTATTTACTTGGTATCAGACCGATACCTACACTCCCAGTATCGCCCACCCTTAGAAAACAGACACGGAACAAACAGCCTTTTCTGTTGTAACAGGATTACCTGCAACAAACTTATTTGAGAAACGTCTTTTCCTTTGTTTACTGGTTTTCATTCTACTGTGATGCTGTGTCACTACTTCTAACTTAGATCTAGGGTACATTCACAGTGGCCTCTGGGTTTGGCCTGCTTTAGGGAGCAGTACCAATATCATGTTCCTTCAGTTTTACATGTCATAATAAATAAATATTTCAGATAATGTACTTATTTCAGAGTGGATTATAAATGACACCTGTTTGTCATCTGTACCTAAAACTGTCCCAACACCGACAACAAATGATTAAAATTGTTGCGAACAGACATCTACCACACATCCAATACTGCACTTTCAGCTTAATCTGATACCGTCGAACACTAACACAGGCACGCTTCCGTTTATTTTCTCTAGATAATGTCTCATCACTATCACATGTGGAAATAAATACCCAGACCTGGGTCTCGGGTCTTTTTGTCTTTCTTCTATCTCTTCTGCTGCTGTGAGGCTGCTGTCCCACTGATGCTGGGTGGGGCGCAGGGGGAAACAATTTCTCTGTCATTATAGTCATTACCTCTGGTCCTTATCATCGCGGATGTTTGTCTAAGAAATCCTGCATTAGCACACGCCTCCAGAGGATGAGGATGGGGTTATCCTCTGTGAGGATGAAGATGACGCAGGAGCCGGTTTACTCTCAGAAGCTCAGAAAGCTGAACGCATGGACTTTTGTATTGTTAACCCTTTAACCCCTGACGTGTCTGAGGTGAGCACTCTGAATGTATTTATTTATTTAAGTATTCATAACAATTCAACTGTTTGCTCGAAAACAAAAAATGTTGAGATAATAGACCCTGTTCTTTCCATAGCCATCTGAGCATGCTCAGTACACCCCCCCGTCGCCTGTGGAATGGGGGCTAAAACACAGAGCAGTGAGTGAGACCGACTCACTCCAAAAATAGATGGTTCGGGCTTTTTTTTTTTTTTTAACACTATTTTCCTTGTTATTTTTTGTTTTTCCTGTTGTTTGAAGTGTTATTGTGATTTTCCTTTACTTTTTTAACTGTGTTTTTACTGAGTTTTGACTGTGGAACTGCTTTATGGAGTTAAACAGCTGTCAAAAGCAGCTGGACTGATTTAGAAAAAAAGAGCCCAAAACTAAACCTACTGGGCCCAAATTCAAACCCTTGTTGTTGTTCAGTGTGTTCCAGTTCACAGCTGATGTCCAACATCCTAAATCTCTTATTGATGGACATTCTGAGTGTCTTATTTAGTCCAAACCTGTCCAGCTTCAGTTCCTCTCTTTGTCTTTTTCTGTTATTCCTCCTGTTTTGACCCTAAAACACACCTTTTCTGACACTTCTACAGCATGTGTCATTACAATATTGTCTCAGGAGCTGATTGGTTGGTGGCCTACGGTGCGAATGATGGGATGCCGTTCGCTGTGAATCCCATCGTGGTACAAGATGAGTCCGACCTCCTGTGTGGGCTTTGTTTGAAGACGCTGAGCTCATAAACAAACCATGAGGGAGTTGCAGCAGGATGTTTATGGGGATGTGAGGTAGAATGAATTAGGAACCGCAGGAGTTTAAGCAGCAGGGCCGATGCCACACACACATACACACTCACATATACATACAGACACACACACACACACACACACAACTATGTAACAGTAGACCTTCTGCAGATCTGTAAATCCTTCAGACACTCAAAGTCCAGTAAAAATGGAAACCACTGCCAAGCTAAATTTCATCAACGCTGCTTTTTATATAGTGAAATAACCTTAACAAGTTTGGTTTAATTTTAGTGCTCTCTAAATTGTTGCTATAAAAGTGATTTTCTCACAGTACCTGCGGGGGGGGACCAGATGTGGGGTTCTTTTGCAGAAGAGAAAACAAAGCATAAAGAGAAACACAGGAAGTTCATGTGCAGTGTTTTAACTCTGAACCAAAACAGCATCGTAACACACCAATCTGAATGAAAACACCGCATTTGCACAATATCTCCATTTATGAGGGCTCCACTTGCTGCTTAATGTTTACCATCTGTACGTAGAAACTGCATGTATCTTACAGCAGCCGTTTAGCTGATGTTTGTTCTCCTTTGGGAAAAAAGAGCCATTTTCAACCGGAGTCATTTTACTGTTTTTTATCTGAGGGTTGTTTTTAGGTGCATTTCCAGAGGAACAGATGTCGGTATGGACCTTCTGCCTGGTGCTCCTGGGAATGCACTGTTCTGAACATGTAGCAGAACAATAATATTTTGGACCACCCTTTATTTTATATTTTTATTTAACCTTTATTTAACCAGGGAAAAAAAACAACTCGTTGAGATTAAAAACCTCTTTTGCAGAGTGTCCTGGCCAATACAGCAGAAGTTCCACCAAAGAGATATCACAGCCATACATCCACATTAAAAATATACATAAACCACAACAAAAATCAGTTCTAAAACCATATATAAACTAAAAACATACATATAAAACACCATCAACAATTTAAAAGGGACTAAAAGTATAACAACAATGTTCCTTGAAAGCGTCTCAAAGCAGAACCCTATTCAATAAATACTGATTTCTCCTTTTCCCATTCATTTAAGATGACATTGAATGTACTTAAGCCTTTAAAACCATTTGTATCATATGTGCTACGCCAGGGTCTGAGACCTCTATCTTATCAACAAGATCAAAACTTGCCTAAAAAAGTTGTTGTATGTGACCCCATACATTTTTTTTGCCCCCCATTTTCAACATCCTTAAATCGTCCACACACTTAAAAGGTCTTTGGTCATTTTCAAAGTTATGTAAAGAAGAACATTTATATTGTTATTCTTTTTTGTTTTTAAATAACTACTTCATGCACTGAAACAATGCATAGTTACTTGATAATTGATTCTTTATAGTACAGTTACATTGTTTTAAAATTGTGTGTATCAGATTTGATACTGCAGGTATATAAGGTACTTTATAAAAATGCCCAATGTATCAAATGTGATACAAAAATATATCATAAACAAAATGATATGGCAAGATGTTTTGTTTGGATTTTGTTAAAAGGTCAAATAAACATCTCAGTTCCAAAAAAGATTGAATTTTGTGGTATGTTTTTGATGGGTCAGGTTTTACGGGGTTAAAGAGTCTTCTTATGAACTCACTCTGACATTTATTCTGGGGACTCTGAGTGATTACTCTGAACTAAAGTTCTTTATGGGGCTTCGCTGCTAAATGACGGAAGGTTAAATATTTTTGTTCTGAACTAAAAAAAGAACAGATTAGATTATTCACTGAGCTGTCCATGTTCCAGCTCGCAGTAACGCTGGTTTGGATCCTCTGCCTGGAGCAGATGATGATTATCACGTCCTTGTAGAAGACGGTGACCTCTGCACGGCCTCAGGCTGCTGAGGTCAACGCCAAACCAAAGAACATTTACCGTCGTCAATAGCAGCACCATTTTCCATCTAAAACACGCTTCTCTTCTCTGTGTTGCTGACTGATTTCACACCTCTGACTCCACCGCTCCATTCTATGAAAACATTTACACTGTTCACTGCTCCAATATGTCAGGTAAGTCTATCTCCATCTCCACAGGAAGTCATATGTTTTTTGTTTCCAGCAGCAACAACACTAGTCTGTAGGAGATAATTAGAAGAAGATGTTATGGCTACTGTGAACGAAAAAGAGAAAAGAACAATAAACACCTGAATCACCAGGATAAAATGTTGCCATTGTACGTTTAATTAAGGAGAGATGAATAAAGCAGAATGAAAAGAAATGGACAGGACTGTTTATGGGTGTGTGTGTGTGTGTGTGTGTGTGTGTGTGTGTGTGTGTATATTACCTTGACCTTTCCACTTCAATTCTAAATTACAAGTGTGTTGTGTTCAAGTGCTTTTGGTGTCATAGCGAAATGAAAAATGGCAGACAGTTTATTGTTTATTTGGATGTGTTAATTCATCTGCTACAGCATTTTTTTTTTGCAAATTGTGTATACTATAAATGTCCAAAATCATCAGCTAACAGCAGAGGAACATCAAGATTAAAAATTCAAGAATGTTTATTGTCATTATGTGCACATAATGAAATTTTAACAGGTGGTTCTCAGCTGCACTGAAAATAATTCCTAATAATTAATAAAAGTATCGTTTATCATTTGCGATGAATCCCTCGTTACTCCCTGCCATGTTGAAAAGTTCAAAGGTTATTTTCATCTCTGCAGCTCGTGTATCAAATTGTTTTTCCTCAGTTCTCCAATGGAAAATACAACATGAGGGAGTGTTCATGTGCAATTTTCGAGTTTGTAACTAGTATTTACCCTAATTCCCATAGTAAGTGAAGGCAGGATCAGAGTCATCTAGTGTTAGAGATAACGTTTGCTCGTCTCCTTCTATTCCAATGAGGAAAGTTGATACATGTTTTACAATGCAACGTATTGTCAAGCACATCTTAGCCAAGGCCTTGTGACTCTGGAATGTTTGCATATTCATAAGTGAAGTATGAGTGATGTAATAATGAGACTCAGAGATGAAGCAGAGGACTATAATCCAGGGTTCACAAAGGAGCTGCTGTTTGAAGAACAAGAGATAAACCTTCAGCCAGTTCTGATCAACTGCAGCCAAGAAATAACCTGATCCACTGTGACTGTAGATAGAGTGTTATTCACCTGCTGGATGTCTAACGTTACAGCAGCTTCACATCACCTTCTACTAAAGACAGTCAATATGTCTGTGAGTTTGTGGTTTGTACGCAGTATTTCATCATTCTAATACAGGCGAGAACATTAACTGATGAGTTAAAATGACTGCAGTAAATCCTCTAAATAAAAAGCCTGTTCCTCCTACTGTTATTTCTGTTTCAGACGGTGACTTTCATCGAGACAAGTCAGATTTACTGCCAATTACATTCACACTGAATTTCAATGGACAAAGATCAGGAGTTAATGAATAGCTGTGCAGTAAATTTGGGAACGGAACTTCTAACTTGAAAATCCTTCACCTAAAAGCTGTGTATATGCTGTTACCAAACCACTGCCAAACAAAATTATAGACATCGACGACTGTGTGATATCACTGAGTAGACAATTTCAGTCAGTGAGAACTTTTGATCATTTTAATGACCTCGAATCCAGGACAAAAAATATGCACATAGTAATATGTCAGTGTTATTCATTTTGACATTTTCCACACTCTCTCAGAGCTGTGAACGCAGCATGGTGTGTTCAGGGTTGGTTTGCTTCAAGTCCTCCTCAGGCAAAACACTAAATTTAGAAATGCTGCTTATAAATGCCATGCTACGGATCCCTGGAATATTATTAGCATTCAATAAAACTCAATGCAATTGTACCTATAGGTGAGTTAACTACTTCACTTGTGAGTGTTAACTGGTTTTAATTGTGTCCATTTGTTACCATTTTTATGTATTTATTTATGATTATATTTTATTCAGCTCATGACATGACTGAAAATAAGGACACGACCTTGATGATTCCGGAAGATTCAAGGTTCAGGGATTGAAAATGTATTGTTTCATTCACAAAAAAAAAGTTGACTGAACACTCCCTTTAAAACAATACTTGGATTTTATGGGAGGAAAAGTGTCTCTGAATACATTTCAGTTTTGGATAAAGATATTAAAGCTGCGCTGTGTTGTCTCACCTATGCTGGCAGATGTGTCGCCTGCAGCTGGATCCAGTTTGATGTCACTGGGCTCCACTGGCAGAGTGCTGCTCATGTCGGCCAGCGGAGTGCCGTTATGGGGGGGCGCAGGGAAGTCATCGGGCTGAGAGAGGTCAGCCAATGACAGCAGGCCTTCGTGCTTCATCGCGGTGCTTCCACTGCTCTCCTCGACCATGCAGTCCAGCTGCAGCTCTGAGGCCCCGTTGAACACCTTACTCTCATCTGACACAGGGAAAAAAAACAACGCACTTTTAGTCAATAACACTATGATTATTATACTAGAAAAAACCCTGTGGGAGTACGTTTCCTTAAGTAAGAAACGCATGGTAATACAAAGAATACAAAGAGAAAACCTGATGTGTTTGCTCTTACCATGACCAACATCTGGGATATCAGTCACAGACAGCGTGGACATCTTCTGCACAGCAGCTTGTCATTACGAAATCACCGTTCACCTGCAATAAAAACACATTTTCATCATCCCTCTAGAGAAATCCAGTGACATAAGAACTTGTGTGGACTGGTCAAGGACCTAGTGTTTTCCTCGGGGGAAATTCTTTAAATGACTGCACGTTTGATGGTAAAAGGATCTGAATGCCAATTACAACACCATGGAGCACAAACTTTCCCTTTAGGTTTGTTTTTGTGTTCAACTTAGTTTTAGTTTTATAAGTGCAAGTATAGTATTAATAATAATAATGATAATAATAATAATAACAACAGTAATTGGATTTCTACATTGCTTTTCAAGGCACTCAAAGCGTTTTACATTCTTTATTTTTAGATTATTTTACTTTCATTTGGGGAATTGAGTAGTGTTTGCTCAGAGTTTATTTAGTTTTATTGTTCCATTTTGAGGAGTTACAAGGAAATCCCAGATGGATTTGATACTGGGAAGCATCAGCTGTTTCATTATGTGGCTGTGATTGGTTCATTAGCAGGAATTAAAATATTATTAGTACTAATAACCACCAACCAAAACCTATAAATAGTCTAAATAACTGAAAGGAGAACAAGCTAATTTGCTGAAACCATAATTAAATGTGTCAGTCAAAGTTGGAAAAGGTATTGTGATGATATTTTTTCCATATTATCCAGTCAAACCGAATTAACTGGACTCAATGTACTATGTTTATTGAAAAAAAAAACCCAAAACCTATGTTTAGACTTTCAGCTCCTCAATTTCCATCAAATATAACAAAAGCCTGGCACTGGAAACCAAAATGAACCTCATCTGGAATGTAGAGAACAGCTGAAATTTGGATTTAAATGTTAGAAACAAACAATATCCATTTTTCTTTTTTCTTGGAGTCCATAGAGGAGTCAGTCAGTCTAGTTAGTCAGAGGCTGTTTCATTACAAAGATTCTGATTGAAATAATGTTCAAACTGAGCTGAAAGTAGTAACACATCTCTGAGTTGAAGTCTTATCTAATAATATTCTCATATCTTAAACCAACCTGCTTATGTTTTTCATTTGTTTGCTTTATACTGTGCGTTTGTTTGTGCTGCAAATAATTAAATGATGAACTGTATGGTTTGCTCTTCAAGTTCTGCAAATTTGACAAATTGATGAATTCTTTGGTCTATTTTGCTGCATTTTTAGTTATTTACCTGTGTTTTTTGGTTCAGTGTTGAGGTTTGTAGTAGTTTTTTGTTCCATGTCAAAAAATAGAAGCTACATCTCCAGGGGGAATCCTTTCAATAAATTCTAACTGAATTAAAATTAAAAATGCGCCAGCCTCCACTTAGTCATAAGTGTTGATCCTCTGAGCCAGACACTTGCAGCGATATGTTCAACTGTCAGAGTGACAACGTTCACTTCCAAAGCCTTTGTACAAAGCAGACAGTTCATTTTCCAGGAGTGCAGTGACAGTGTGACAGAGACAGATGCCACGCTGTCAGTTAAAGAGCACTCACTCAACAACTGAAGACTTCACTGTGTGATAAACAGGGAAATAATTCAATCTCACTGTCACTTTGAGTATGTTGTATGAGTGAATTCAATTGAGTGATATGAGCGTCTGCGCTAAGTGCATAATGACGGGGCCAACTGACGACATAATGCAGTTATTAGGAAGACCTGAAATACTGCATGGCATGATAAACAACTACTCAGGACCCCCCCCCCTTCAAAAAGTCATGAACAGGAAAACCAACGGGCTGCAAAAACAGAAATGAAAGTAGTCATGTGTCACTTATGGACGCATTTCAGGAAACTGATTCAGCAGACACACATGCAGGATATTCAGCTATTTTTAAGCAGCCTACTAGGAGAAAAGACTGCTCTCCAAATATATAGCCTTCTGTTGAATTTTATCTGGCAAATCGTGAAGTATCTGCAGTCAAAAAAAACTCCATTTCCATTATTTTGATCATTTTCCCTTTGTGTTTTGTAACGTGATATAACTCATTAATGTAACCGAGTCTGTCTTCATATTTACAACAACTACACCTTTATTTGTACACTAGGGCTTCAACACCGAGGAAACTGTTGATTGTTTTCTTTTAATTCATTTCTTAATTACTGATTTTTCACAGTCTAAGACATCATCAAGTCTGACTGATAGTTTTACTGTCGCACAGATGAGAAAACATTTAAGAAGCTGCAATCGGAGAATTCAGAATCAAAGAGTCACATGTAAGATAAACTAAACAAACACAGGAACTTCATTATATTAGTCCACAAAAAAAGAAAGAAATGAAAATACCTGTGTATTCTTAGTGAATTCAAAAACACCATGACAATTGTGAAAAAAGTTGTATTTTTTTATGCAAATTCCAAAAGCAAATCTGACATAATTAAAGAAATAACAATATGATGGTCAATGATCTATGATGGTAATTTATTTTATTGAATAAGCAATAACATAACATTCTCACAACTAAATTATACATCATTGTTTATGTGTATTAATTTCATTTATTTGGGTTTGTGTGTGTTTCATTCCATGCCAACTCACTTAAAACCTCTTTTCATAGTTTCCATATAAAAACTAAACTCATTGGACCTTTCAAACTCTTGAACCTGTATACGTCACCAAATTCATCATTTGACAATGACTGAGTTGAATTTTTTTTTTTACTGAAAATCCAAGAAAAATTTAATCTACAACTTGAAAGCTTTTAAATAATTACTGATGAATGTTGACAGTTTCAAATTAATTAAACATTATTTCCCCACCAATTTCTAAAAATTTAGATCACAAGTTTTTAACTTTCTTGCTGTTAGATTGGGTAATATAGTTTTATTAGATCTAGAAGTTATTTGTTGATGCAGAAAAAGTCACAGATCTGATAAATAATCTGAAAACTCACTTTAACATATTTTCACCATTTTCTTGTAAACTTCATACCAAAGTGTTATTGTTTACTTAAAAACTAAAAGTGTTATTTTACTTTCTCCCACTCATAATTTTTTTTAAGAATCTAAATGGTTCAGTGCAGGTTTTTGCAAAGTCCCATGAATTTTAGAGCTACATTGATTACTACTAAATACTAAATTAACTGACAAATATTTGGTTGATTGATAATTGGTCTGAGCAATTTCTTAAGAAAAATGTGGTCAGATATTCGCTGATTACAATTTCAGAAATGTGAATACTTTCTGGTTTCCTCCCTCCTCTGTGACAGTAAACTGTAAAGCTCTATGATGTGGATAGATAGGAGATATTTGAGGACATCAATGGTTACACAAGTAATCAAGAATATAACAAAAATATTGAATGAACTATGAAAATAACGGCGAGCTCCACTCCTAATGCATACAAGTTTTCACATGAATTTCCATGACATTAAAAGTGACAGCATTAGTGACTTGACATGAAACGACCCATGAAACATAGTGTTTAGTGGCATCACTCATGTGTTTAGGTTTACCTGTAATGTGTACTGGTGTGACACACAAAGACAAAAGAACCACAAACACTGTTTGTATAGTCAACAATGTGATGCAACCTCAGAGATTTCTTTTTTGTAAGTTAAATATGCCTTATGATTGAACTAAAATGTGGAAACTGTTCCCTCAAATTCTACCACTAAAACCAACTGTGCTAAAAGTCACCAGTGAGGTTAAAGAATATTTCCGCAATCAAAACAAAAATATATTTTCAGTCTCAGATTGCTTAAAGTGCCTGAAAGAACAATAATGAGTAGACTGCTCCTCATTACATAAGTGACTGCGTTGTGTTTACAAGAACATAAAAGGAAATCCACAGTAAAACGCCTACTAGAGCGGTAATGTTCACAGCACCACTGATAAGCTTTTAAATGGAAGAGTAAACTAATAAAGTGATATTTGTTAAAGGCCTATGTAAAAGCTTAATGAATTACTTTAACACATAGGTGCAAAGCTGACTTTTGACAACATTTATAGGACATAATACTGTCAGTAAATAGTCACTAGTATGACTAATCACATGTTTGTGATAACTGTATCAGCATCTAAAACAGCACTGAAATATGTTAAAGAGGGAACTTTAAATGTAGAATACAGTCCTTTAAGTTTACAGTATTTCCTTTTTGCTCCTACATTTGTCTTATTAATATCTAAATAAAAGCCAAAGCACAGCAACACTATTAAGCTCAAATGAACGACTCCCAGCTGTTGGAGCAGTGTCGGACTGACCTTACCTCGGAAGTTGATGTCTATTTCTTTTATCGTCTATCCATCTTCCCTCATGCGACTCCACAACCTCAGAGTGCCGATCCCCTGATTAGCCTTAAAGGATGCAAAACCCCGGTGACTTATTGAGCAGGACTTCAATGACTCAATATGTTGTGGAGAGTGAGAAGGAAATAAGACAAGTGTCTTTCTGCAATGCCCTATGGGAGACAACAGGGAAAAC
Organism: Apogon talboti; assembly: GCA_037367365.1. Classification (NCBI taxonomy): domain Eukaryota; kingdom Metazoa; phylum Chordata; class Actinopteri; order Kurtiformes; family Apogonidae; genus Apogon; species Apogon talboti. Next base: position 21,344,336 of record JAPQRQ010000018.1, on the reverse strand, counting down.
AGAGAGGGAGGGGGGAGGAGGAGGGTGAAAGAGGGAAGACAAGAGGTTACTATTGGTCATTTGCATGGCTAAATCTCCAGAGGGCCGTGGTGCTCCTGCCTTTTACTATCTATGTATTTAAGCAAACCCTTATGGTGCAAACAGCTTTCTGCCAAGGCACCGCAGGTAATGCCCCTCATCAATCGAGTCTTTTCTGGCAAAATATGACCAAAATTGCTGCCCAGCCTGAGTTTGGAATCTATGAAAGCTGAGCACAAACTTAACTTTGCGTGGTAAAACAGCTCTCATAATCGCACATTGAGAAACCACAAATCAATAAGTCAAATGTCATGTCAGCACAGAGGATGGAAGAGTTATGGATGGTAGCTTTACAAACAAGTCCAAACAAACTGTAGAACATACTTTACTGACATCATCTGTGCTAATCACAGGTGTTACATTTTATTGGGTTAATTCATATTGTTTGGTGGTAAAACCATTCTTGTGTGTCTGTGTCTCCGCCCTGATCTCTCTGTTCAAGTCCAATGTCCTGTATCTTATCAGTCAGTCACCTTTGTCCACGTACATGATGGGAATGAATTGAAACACTGACAAAAATCGATAAACAACTGAATAAACCCAGAGCTTCAGTTGGATTCAGGGTTTTCAAAGGGGCCTGGAGCTGTGTAGGCAGGGGGTCGGGAAGAGACTTTTATGGATTTTAAAATCATTTTTCTAGATTGTTTCTGATCATTAGACTTTCTTTCAGAGCATTCTTCCTATGATTGTAGAAAACATCGGTGAACTTCTGAGCACTCTGGGCGTCATTTTTCCAATTAAAATTATGTATACCTGCACTTTGTTTTGGACCATCATTACTATCTCGACCCAGTATCAACAAATGTCTTGTCATTTCATACCTCATTTCAATACACTGGGAGTAAGTATCAATGTCTGTAGCAAACACAAATAATATTAGAACAGCCAATTTCAAGTCATGACAGATGTGACGTGACTTAAATATACACAACTGGCAATATCATCACTGAAGTTAATGTAAGAGCCATAACTTAATTAAATGTATGTTTTTATTGGCAAGCACAACTTAATACTTTATTAGCCCAATGATATGGGCTTAATGTGCAACATTCATTTATTTAACATGTTTATCTATTAAATTATTAATACCAACTATGACAGAATTCAAGCTAATTTAGTTTGGAAAATCTTCTATTATGGTAACTAAAAATATATTTGTTATGAGGTCTGAACAACAGCTTAAGACAAATGAGAAAGCAAAAATTATTCTAGAAGTTTTATAAGAAATATTGCTGCCATTTAGTCCCAGTGACATATTATTTGTATATAGAGGCATTATTAGTGTAAACCTACTGTAATAACGTTAAGTTTTGTTTACAATACACTTCACTACAAATGAAGGCTTGCAGTCACCCACAGAAAGAAACATTATTAACAGAGGGAATAACTCAGTGGGAATTTTTATTCCACTTTATTTCTTTGTTATGAGTGTAATGTGAAAATGTATAACTTGACTTTTATTGAATATTGAGAAATGTTTTAAGTTATGGTTAAATGTGTGAAACAAATAAAAGCTGATTCAGGCCACAATGTCCCACAACGCCCCCGAATCCAACTGATTGAAAATCTTGGAAATGATAAATAAAAAAGCCAGTTTACCAATGTATAGTTCAAGGCTAAGTCCTGTGTTTGCAGCTCCATCTGCAACATTTTTACTTATACTGCAAAAATGGCAGAAACTGAAACAATCTCAGTGACAGTTATTTCTTTTGTTATGTTTGTTTGGAACCTCCTCCCAATCATTTAAGAACATATTGATGACCAAATATAAAACAGCATGACTTTTAGAAATGCCCCTTTCTCACACTCTCATTGTGCCAACGGATGTAATTCTCTCTGGTCAAGCAAAAACTACTGCTAGAGTCAGCATTAAACTTGGTGTGAAAGCAAAGATGATAGTGTTTTCAGGAGTCACTCCCTCTGAAAACAAAAAGTTCCCACAAAAACACTGATGGAAGAAGAAGTTCCTGTACTGTACATGCAGTAATTTAAACCCCGCATCCCCTCCCAGGTGCTTTCACTTCTTCAGACCAGAGACAGGCTGGAGATGGGTGGGGATGGAGCTGGAACAACTGCACGTGAGGTCACTACTAAACCTAATGAGCTGAATAAAATGACTAAAATGTCACTACACTGACAGCAGGTGCAACAGATGTCAAGTGTACAGATGTACGCACAAAAGAGCGGGTGGAAAAGCTTTTTGGGTGGACCCAAAGTGACTGACAATGGGATTTAAGTTACAACCTTGTTTAAACACACAAAGATCCGATGGAAAATAAAACGTCGTACTTATCCAAAACCTTCCGCCAGGCTGAATTAGCAACTTTACACTTAGCCTGAGTGTGTTTCTCTGTTTCTAAAGGTTTCCAGTTCACTTCAGAAGCCCCAGTGCCATTTCGCAATCGTGTTGTGTACACTTGAAAGACCACCTTTAACATGTTTGGCAAGTTTCCAGTTGACACATAGTCACTTGAAGTACATTTTTCATGGTTGTGTAGAGCTGTGTAGTCGCTGCTAACATTAGCCAAGTTAGTCCACCGAGGTTAACCACAGTTTACTGGAAGTCACACAAACGTGCAGCTGGTCAACATCAGCCACAGCATTTCACCAGCCTCGTGAAAAAAATGCTCGCTTTCTAAAAATCCAAACATTCCTATCGGACTATATGTCTAATAGCTCGCTGAGATTAGCTTTATAGTCAATCCAAACAAGGCCAATATCGTTAGCTTAACACCCCCGCACACCAAAGGAACTCCCTTTTGACAAGTTCGACTTAGCAGGCGATTAAGCTAACTTCAAAAACGCAACGAACTCGTTCACAAATAGCAGCTCAAATGGCAGGAAATGAAAAGAATTGACTTGCCCGTTAGTTTACGACTTGCGGCTACTTGTGTGTGAGGGTTTCCCTGTCGGGTCGTGGTGCTGACAACAGCTTTGACAACCGATGGTAGCTTGTTAGCTTGCTACTAGACAGCGTAGTTGTATCATGTGATGAACGGGCCGAGCGGCTCAGACTGCGGCTGCGCAAACGAACAGGTTTGATCAGGATGAGGATGCCAGAGTTTAGGCCCAGGTTTTCGTCTGCCAGGCAGGCCATTAGTACAATTAGGATTGAGCCAATTACAAAATTCTGGCTCGATACTACTATCTGTAATTAAGTTGACAATTGATGTAGTTTTGTATTTTTTTATTTTACAATTGTTATTTTTTATAACCCTTTTTGTGCCAGGAAAACAAAAAATATTCATTAAAATAAAATAAAAACAGATAAACTTTCAGGCTTTAATTTCATTTTCAATTTCAGATGAAAAGAAAGAAAAAAATTAAAGTGACGCAACATATAAAGAGTTGAAATTATATCTTGGCATATCAGGCAATACTGATCAATGGTCAATATCAGCAAATTATTCCACATTAATAATTCTAACAATTCATGTTTTCATTTTGTTTGTAATTTCTCTGTTCTCTCTATAAATTAATATGAATAAATACATTTTAAAAATACATTAAGAAAATTTTCAATAATTGATAAATTTAATTTGAATCTGAATCTAAATAGTTTTCTCCTTTTGAGTTTCTTTTGAGTTCTGGAGAACTTTGAAGAAAAAAATGATATTGCAATAATAATAATAATCATCATGATATAAAGTTATCAATTGAGAATATGAGTTTTGATTTCTGGGGCGAGTTTGTTGAATAGTTCCATAGTATATGAAACACTTTATGAAAAAGTGAGGTTTTAATCTGAATGCTGGTGCTCACTGTTGATTGTGCTGTATGTCATTGTTTCATCCTTGTCCTGTCAAACCTTGTTTTGTAGACTTATTTATTAGTTGCATTTTTCCCATTCACCAAAGCAGGTTTTGAATACATGACTTAAAGATCTAATAATTTTCTTTTCTTTTTTAAAAAAATATCAACAATGTGAAATCTATAAAATGTTCATTCCAACTTTATTCCAATTAGCTCAGCTATTGACCTGTGAACAACACACAATGTTTTCTGTGTTAATTATATGACCGCTAGAGGGCGAACCAACCCACGGCGGCAGAGGACATTGAACCGGAAGTCGCTGTTTTTACCACCGAGGAAGATACGTAGGAAACAAACACACGCCGTAGGGTTCTGATTCAGTTTCTTTTAGAAATTTTACCGCTCACGTTTTTATCCCACAGTTTTTAGAGCAGCGACGTCATGCCAGTGATTTGTGCAGCGTTTGGGTGTAACAACAAGTTTGTCAAAGGGTCAGAAATAAGGTTTTACAGGTAAGTTTTCAGCGAGAATGAGGAGATAATGGAGCTTTTATTATTAAATGACGCTACATCACACTGCCTTACGAAATCATCTTAGACAGTACAGCAAATTTTGCTCTTTTTAATCAAGGTAAATTATTTGGTGCAGGTTTTATGGTTACACCACTTAGACATTTTCATGCAAAACTCTTAAATACACACCCAAAGTAAATTAAATCTTTGTATTCTCCATTCAAGACTACTTTAAAAAGATGTCTTTGAGCGTTCTGTAAAGTTATTTTAAACTTTCAAGTCCTTTAACTGTATATAAAATTACTGGGAAAAAAATAATGGGTGACTCGTCACTGACTCACTACGTATTTAGTGCTATATATAATATTTGTGTGTGTGTATTTAGAGCTTTATGTGTGTTTCTACTTTTTTTTTTTTTTTTTTTTTACTTAATTTTCTATTTTTTTCTTATACCACATGGAGCAACTGTAACCAAACAATTTCCTCCGGGATTAACAAAGTATTATGAATCCGAAAAACTGTAGATAATAGGTAAATGCTACTTAACCTTCAGTACTTTACTCTCCAGCGTTGTTTAAAAAAAACAAAAAAAAACGCACCAAAAAGATTATTAGGTTATGCCAGTTTCTTCTGAACTTTTGGCAGGAGATCATGCTCAATTATAATTTTATTTTTCTTGATTTGACAGGCAAAATATGCATAGCCATATTAAAAAAGAATATTGCAAATAATGTCAGATCATTATTCTGTTAAAGTTTAAAGGCTGAATTGCGTCCCTGATGAAAGAAATTAGATTTACTTTTTGTATAAGTCTGAGTTTCATGATTATAACATCAGAATAAACTTGACAAAACTATTTTATTACGTGTATTATACATTAAAATATACATGGCTTTTTGTGCCATTATTGACACCATAAGAATGTGGAATCCAGTAAACAAGAAAGTTGAACATCACTTGCACAGGTGAGTCTCCACCAAGTTGTATTTTTTCTAAACATAGATAAACATTTGTCAACTGTATGTTCGCCATGTACACATTCCCAGCTCTGGGATTGCTCTGTCATCTGTTCATCCGACCAAGTTACCAGGAGTGTTGCTGATGAAATGCAGCCTTTTTTCAAACTTTCTTGTCATTCTTCCACATGGCAGGTTTCCGCTCAGTAAACCTCAACTCGCAAGCAAATGGGTGCAAAGTCTGGGGATGAAAAACTTCATCCCGACCCCCAACACCTGCCTCTGCTCAGAGCACTTCAGGACAGACTGCTTCAGGGACTACAACGGCAAACAGTTTCTGAGGGAAGACGCCGTGCCCACCATATTCTCTCATGACTCATCAAAGGTGTGACTTCACAACAGTATACACACTGGCAAGAAAAGGTTTGGAAACACCAAAACATTTCTATATTTTTAAAACAACTTGATAGTTTTAGGCACTGAAATGTAAATAAATGAATACCACAACACAGAAAACACATTGGTTATTTAAATGCAACAAATAAATCAGCACATAAACCAAAGACTTAAATGATTACCTTTCTTACATCATACATAAGATATCATACATAACTACTTCCAGAAATGTATGCATGTATTCGTGATCATGCATCTCTTCCTATGACTTGAAACACTATACAATAAGTTCACAAGTTTTTAGCTTGTCCTACACAGCCAAATTTACATCAGTCTTGTCAGTCTGTACTTATGTTCTGGGAAAGAGGCATTATTTCATGCAAGAATGACCCATGAAATTAAAAATGTCTTTTAAACGATGTATTCTGTAGTGTCATAAAACTGGATGTAGTAAGGACAGAAGTTGCAGCGGAACATCCAAACAGTGCTTAGGAGTGTTTTTGTTGAGATATAAACCTCTAACTGCTTCTGAATTGTCAACATCATTACATAAAATGAGAGAAACTAGTGAGTACAGACAGAGTTCCCAAGAAAAATCCATAGAAATCAGAAGAAATGGCCTCAGTGAATGCTTGACCATCTCAGTCATCACATTTGAATCACATCGGGCTGGAGTGGGAGAAGCTGGAACGAAGAGTTCAGGAAAAGAGGCGAAGCAGCACAATAAACCTTTGAGAAGTGCTGCACAAAGCCAGGGGGAAAATCACTGATGGATATCCATTACAACTCATAAGATGAATGCCTTGAATGGATCTGGGATTTATTGCAGCTCATTAAATGTAATCATTCTGTACTGGAACCATTTATGACTGACCAATGAGTGTAAATACATTATTGTTTAGGTTTTTGCATTTTGTTATCCATTTGCAAACAATTGATTGTATCAGTCCAATAAAATATAATAAAAAAGCATAAATGTTTAGCTCTCTCTAAACACTTTCTTGCCAAGGTTCATAATGTAGTATTTTCACACAAGTGTCCATTTATTGTGTCTTAAAAGAAAACCTGTCAGTGAACAAGTGTTTGTAAAATATCATCAGATTGAACTTCGCAAAAGAGTGACACCGAAGGAAACAAGTGTTCCAAATCCAGTTTCAACTCAAGCGGACAGAGACAGAGTGCGAGATGCTGCAGGTCTACGCAGAGAGAAAAGAGGTGGAATGAGGGTGAGTTTTCTGCTGGTTCTGTCTGTTATGAATGTGGGTTCTCCTGGGATTTTGAGGGGTTTAGGCTCTGTGTTTGCAGTTGAGGTAATGGGGTGACATTATTTGACTAAAAACTGCATTTTCATGAGTTTATTTGTTATAATGGCAGTCACTTACTGTCACCTAGGATTTACACAGCTGCACTGTGTAAACCCTAACACTAACCTAGCATTAGTGGTCAGCTTTCCAAATTTGGTTGTTTATTAGGGCCCGAGCAGTGGCCATGCAATGGCCGCGAAGGCCCTATTGTAATTGTAATGTTTATTATTATTA
>JAPQRQ010000018.1:21318523-21332898 GCA_037367365.1 Apogon talboti | reverse complement strand
CCAGCTCTATATGTAAAGTGTCATGAGATAACTTCTGTTATGATTTGGCACTATATAAATAAAGTTTGATTTGATTTTGATTTGATTTGATCAGGTCACCAGCCATAACAGTGTTTTGTTTTGAGCATCTTCAGCATTGATTACAGGATGTATTCACTGTGATTTATGTCAAAACCTGTCACAATATTTATCTCTGTCTGGATTTGTGTGTATATAACCAAATGTGTTGCTGATTCTGCAGAACTTTGACCCCTTAATGTTCACTTTATGTGTCTGTTTTAGTGTATTTTTGCCCATATACTTCTTTACGTAGCAGTACTGTTCAGATTTATAGAGAACAGGACCATCCAATGTGCAAAATTACAGATCTTTTAACAGCACTAAGTATAAGATGCTGATCTAGTGATGCTATTATTTGGGATGATGATGCTTACAACTTAAAGTCAGTCAAAGTCAGCTTTATTGTCAGTTTTACCATATGTACATCGCATACAGAAAACTGATATGACAAAACTCCAAGGCTCCACAGTGCAAAATGAAAATAATAGGAAAAAATACTAAAAAATAGGGGGAAAAAATTTGAATAGAATATAGCTATAAACAGCATGGGCGCCAGAAGCAAAAAAAAAAAAAAAAAAATGTGGGTGGGACAATTTAAAGGGGGGAGTCTGGGGGTCCTCCCCCAGAAAATGATGTAATGAGTAGATGATATTTCCTGTATTCTGATGCATTTTAACATGTGGTTTGATACTTTTATCTAGTTAAACCAAGAGAATAAATATAGGTGCCTTTGGTACTTTCCCTCTGAGGTTGGCCATAGTCAGATCACATATTTAAAAATATTAAAAGGACAGAAAATGATCCAATGACTCATGTAGAGGATCTCTTCATGTCTCTTTATGTCTACATGTAAATACAAATAGGATACTTTAAATCCAACACGTAGAACCTACAAATCTATTAAAATATTGAAATGTTTATGGCACACTTGTTTTTTGTTAACATTATTTAATCGACTATCTTTTAAAGTGATAGGCTATGGGGCTCTTTGTGTTTTGGGGCACTAAAAAATGTTCGGACAGACACATACACACATGCGCATGCACACTCAGTAGTTAGCATGCTAGATATCTATTAAAACAACATATTGTCTACTAGACATCTGTAATTCAATGCTGTAAAAATCACATAATGCTTTTAAAAGCAGCAGGCAGACACAATTTAGCTTGTAGTGACAGATGTCATGTGACGTCACAGAGCAATCCCACCATCATCTTTAGGACCGTAGCTAAGGTACACAACATGCCTTCTATCTGCTGTGGGCTGTAGCAACAGTAAGTCAAAGAAAACGGGCCACAAATTTTACAACATCCCCAAAAACCGTCAGAAGAGAGAAGTGTCTGTCTGCCATCAGGAGAGACCACGGGACACCAACAAGACACTCCAGACTGAGCAATGACAGATGATCTGAATAGATGGCTTTGTATGTCACGCCAGTTCTTATGGCATTTGGCCTGCTATACCTATGCATTTTTTACCTTTCCTGTGTTATTTAATGCTGTGACGCCAAGATCTCCGGTTCACATAACCCTAACCCTGACCCCCTAATCCATAACCCTCTGTGTGTGGTATTTGATTCAGGTTCGACAGGAGACTAATAATAGTTTGTGTTCCAAAGTGGCGTGTATATTTACGCCTGTCATGATATGACGTTGCAGAGATCACTCACAGCTATTTCATTACCAACAGCTGAACAATCTTCTGTCCTGGTCCTAGGACGTAGACGTTATTATTTTAAACGCCCGTGTACACAGCTCCCTCATTAATGCACCTCCACTTGTTGCACATCAAATGAAAGCTAACAAACTGGTCTTTCCGAATATTTAATCCCAAAGTTCCGAAGTGCAACAGCACCTGTGCACTAGGTCCCAAAGATGGCGGCGACAACAAAAAAGTCACATGACTGACTCCCATAAATTGATTCATTCAATGTTAGCCTACCTGGACTGACAGAGTCACAGAGTAGTGAAAACATGGCATACGGAATTTTATTGCAACGGAATGGATTCGAGTCAGCTTGGTGTGACTCGAGGTAGGAGCAAAAACGTGGTATGGAGTTTGTTTAACCATTCTCATAAAGATCAAAGGTAATGGAATGGATGAGTTATGGAGTTAAAGTGACATGCAATATGTGCAATATGCAATAACTAGCACGTTGACCTGTGGGGATCCACGGGTTCTAGATGTGGTAGTTTTTATGCTGTTGTGTATTCGTGCATGCTGTACCGCATTTGTCCAGGAGTCACTGCCAAAATGTTCTGGCCATAGCAACGTGATTGTAAGGCTATTGTATTCCAAAATTACTAATACCTCCCAAAATATTGGTCCTATCAACTTACCGTTTTTGCTGTGTTCCTTGACCAAAAATACATAAGTATGTCAAACTGCAGCAGTCAGCTCTTTCCGGATTTTGTTTGATTCCCAAGACACACACACAAACACACGCATGCATGCACACAGAGGCCACTGGGCTTTTAATATATAGAAGTGACAATGTTCACTGTGTTTAATCTTTAGAGAGCTCAGTCCAAAATAAGACCACAGAGTCTCATGCACTTCCTGGTTCCTGGTTCTATCCAAACATTCAGAACGACAGACTCATCAAGAAACCTGATAAAGTGTCGGTGTCGGATGAAGAGGCCGTCAGGGCAAAGACACACCAAGCAGAGGTTCGGTCCATCTCCACACTAAAGGGCATCGATGACTGTGTCCGTCAGCCACCGTCTCTGCAGCTTCCACGTCCAACTGAAGATGTGACAGAGGCGACTGCATGGAAATGTGAACAGTTAAAGGCTGAAACAAAATCCATATGGAGGCCAATAGATCTGAGCTGCTGAGACAGCGCTGGAAGTTCATGGAACTGTCATATTTCTTCATAATGATAAACTGTCATGAAACCAAGACTGATATTTTTAAAAAAGAGTATTAGTTTGAGCTGTGGGGGTGGGAAATAGTTTTATATCACATGGCAGTGGTGATCAAATTCATTAAAGGTCAGCAGCTCTGAGAAGGGTTGTGTGTGACATCGCTCCTGGGTGATTTATTAATTTTTTTCTTCCGGTTAGAACATGTAGTTGACAATGCTTATATTTGGGTGTCAAAACCTGAACTCATTTTACAGACGTACAACAAAAAAAATCCACGGCCATGGTGATCTGTCACTAGACAGTGTGTAGGTAAAACCATAAGTGCATTTTCAAAGGTTTAAACAGTGAAGTTTTAAATGAGACTTAAAAACTACAACTGAATCTGCTGACCTAATGTTTTACTGTTTTAAGTCACAAATATTTGTTTTCCTGTTTTGCAATAAATGGAAAATATAGGATTTTTAGACTGAGATACTTGCAGAAATATGCACTGTTTCTTCAGTATATCACCAGCTGTAAGTAGGTTCCTTTCTTTGTGGAATCCCTGTGCTCTTTTTGTTTCCTGTGCTGGAGTCGGTGCTGTTGGGACGACGCTGCCTCATCACATCTATCTCGTACTCCCTCTGCTGGTTCCAACCGCGGGCTGTTTGTGTTGGAGATGTTGATGCTGTGATAAAGTGGAGGACAGACAGGCCAAGGAAACGGCAGCGTCACAGCTTCAGGCTACAGTTCATCTCTACATGCCAGCTTACATTGTCCTCCTTTCCTCCTCCACTTGGGTCGGAGTTGCCTCTGGGGTCAGTCACAACTCTGAACTCCTGTTTCCTCCTCCTCTGGACAACAGGAGCAAAAATACTTCACCTCTCACTTACATGTTTCCTTCCTGTTCAGACTTCAACAAGTACAAGATATTTCACATGTATAAATCACTTCAATTGAATATCATAAACCTTTTTGTTAATTTGTTCACTTGTGATGTTCTTTATCTTTCACGCAGACTATAATCTGAAATACTGGCTTGATAAAATATTAAATATACATACCTTTACATTATTATTGTTTTTGTTATTTGTATTACTAGTTGTAGTATTATTAGTATTTATTTATTTATTTAAAATAATTAATTCATTTTAGTTTTTCTTGATTACTTTTAAATTGGAACGAGACAAAAGTTTTCATGTATCTCACTTTGTAAGTTAAGATAAAGAAACAATCATAATAATAATCATAATCACTTTGTTGAGTAATCTCTTGTGTTTTAACTAATTAAACTAGTTTTAAACTTAATTTGGATCCAAACAAACTAATTTGCTTACCTCTTGTTTTCGTGTCAGGTTAAATTCTTTTTTCTTTTTTTTTTTTGTCAAGGGAGTCCAGTGACTTTGAAGAGAATAATGTAGTTTATGTTTGCAGGTTTTACCAGATTTTTAAAAAGACTTTGGACATGTTGAAGGTGAACACCTCTGTGTTGCATGTGCTAATTATGATTAGTCCATAAGAATGCTACTGCTATTTGTTTTTTCAAGGAATTTACAGAAAAACTGCAAAATATAGTGGGCAAAGGACCAATAAAGCAAAAACAGAACAAGTACAAAGACAAAAACATGTTGAAATGATGATAGAGGATTATAATTCATAAATACAGAAATTTTTAAAATGATAAAGGATAAATTACAATATTAATCGCAAATTACAAAACACATGATACAACACAAACTCATTCCAGTGAACTAGACATTGTCCAAGATAAAGGTTTATCTTACTGGGGTAAATCTGTTTTGTTGCCAGTGCTGTATGTTCTAATTAACAGCCTGTGATATTAATGAGGGAGTTTTCTGTTTCCAGCTCCTCAGGTTTGTATGCGTCTCTGGATTAATTAAGTTGTTCCACTAATGAGCTGTAGGAGGCGCTCAACTCCAGCTGCTTTATCCATATCAAAGAAACAGTGACAGCAAAGAGCTGATCTGTTATTCCTCTCATTCCCCATTAGTTCTTCTTTAGTCAAATATTGGACTATTTCCTGAATTTTAAAGCAAAAATTTATGATAAAATAATGCAGCAGTTGTGCAGAGGCCAAAGCGTGCTGACTTTACCGCTCAGAGTTTTGGCTCGTCTGCAGAATATCTGTATTGTGGATTATTGTTCTGTGGTTGCAGGTTGTGTTGCTCGAGGTGGCTGGGTGCCTCATTTGCACTGTTAACGAAGGAAAAGCCTCTGCCTGAAAACTGCTAAAGTGCAAGAGCCACCAATATTTGGAGAATTAGTCGAGAGAGAAAAGAGGATGTAAGAACAAGAACATTAATAACAGTGTAGACAAAGGTCAGAGGCAGCAGCTCCGTGGATGTCCTGTTGGAATAATTAGTCCCATAGCATGCAGATGCAATTTAATTAGGCAAGCTTCTTCTTTTTTATTATTAATTTGACAAACAAAACAATATATGGATATTATACATGATGATAATCTTAACAATTGCCTGTCACATTTTAAAATGGTTGATAATTCAAGCTGTCATGTAATGATTTTAATGCTTCGCTCACTAACGTTTGTAAACTGAACATGTTGGTGCTTTGTTTTTATTGGTTTTTATCAGTGGTAATGGTTGGATGCATTGTTATATAGTGGCATTTTAAGTTCGATATTAATGAAACACATGAATTCTTCCCTTGGTAAAGTGGATAACAAAAGAATGAATAAATTAATGATGAAAATGTCAGACTAATAGACAACAGCATCAGTTGTCCTGATTTTGTGCATATAATTAACGTCATAGTCTGGTGAATGTCTTGGTATTGTCTCAGTCTCAGATAAGGAGGAGTCTGCTACAGGGTATATGTCCATGAATGTCTGGAGGTTTTTCTGGCTTATTTTTTTTAACATCAATACTGTTGTTTGTCAAAAAACCTTTCAAACATTTCTGTGAGGTCTAAAACTTTTTGCCAGTTCTTTCCACATCCTGCCTCATTCTGCCTCCTGATGCTCCTCATCCTCTGTCATATCTAAAAAAAACCCAATGTCTTTATGTGTATCTAGTCTGGTCTCAACTGTCACTACAATGGTACATATACTATGATGACATGGACTAAATATTTTTCAGTACATTAGAGCTGCAGCACTGTATTGATGAATAGATGAGTTGTCAGCAATTAAATTAATTAACAATTATTTTGATAATCAATAAGTGATCTGAGGAATGTTTTAAGGAAAAAAAACATCCACTGCAGTTTATTGAAGATGAATATGTTAGCTTGTAGTAGTGTACTGTAGTTTGTAGATGTCATTTTGATCCAGGAAATACATTTTCTCCATTTTATGACCCTTTTTAGGTCCAACACAAACAATTAATCAAAGATGAATTGACAATGAAAATAACTAGAGCTGAACTGACTAATCGACTCGAATCGATTAAAAAAATTGCTCGATTACACTTTTCATGAATCTAAGCTTTGTTTCCTTAATTTCGCTTTGTTCCACTGTTGTGTTTCACACAGATGCTTATTGTGATGCACATGACGCCAGGATGAACCCAAACAATATGGAGAGTAGCTCAGAAGAGACGAGGACAAAAAGGCAGAAAATGTCTATATGTTCACTTTTCTACATTGAAACCATCACACACTCCTTTAAACGTTCACATAAACATTACAAATATTTATCTATTTTTTCAATTGTGTTAGTTCCATCTTAAATTGTTAGTAAGTTAGTAGGTTGGATATAAAAGTGAAGAGTGCAGTGCACATATTGTTTGTAAATGTCACTTGACTTGTCTATTGTTTATATTTATAGATATTTTATATATATATCTATACTGTAGTTATTGTTGTTATTTCTATATCAAATATTTTTACCCCCTCTGCCTGCCAAAGGGGAGTATTATTGTCTGTCTATCTGTCTGTGACACATCTTGTAAACACTGTAACTCTGGAGAAAAAAACAGCTGGAACCTTAACATTTTTTACTATGCATACTTGATGTATAGAGCTTGGACAAGTTCTGAAATGGATGACCTTGACCTATTTTGTGACCTACTTTTCCAAGGTCAAATGTCTGAGAACACCATGAGGGGGCGCTCCACTGTGTGCGACCCAGCGGTTAGGTGTGGATTTGGAGAAATAGGAGAATCTTGTCCTCTGGGATTGACGGAGTCCAGGCTCAGTGACTCAGACCAGAACAAGACCCTGTCAGTAAGCAGGTTTAGGACCCCGATCTGTCTGGACCCGTCACCTGAAACCACAGGGGAAACCAGAGGAGGAAGAGTATTCCGTTTAGTGATAGGTGGGTGGTGAACAATCCGGCTCTTTGAAGTAAACAACGGGAGCTGGCTCTTTTTTCTGTTAAAGCAGCACATGATTCATCAAGATGTGTGGTGGCGTTCATGTGTCTGAGCCAAAAGAACTGGCTCTCCGAAAAGAGCTGGAATTCCCATCACTAATGCTTTTATGTCAATGAAAGGTACTGTAAAACTGTAATGGTCAGAGAAAGAATCTGCACTGCAATTTAACATTTTGTCAGGCCGAGGGGGTCTTGCTATGCTTGGGTTTATACTGTATATCCTTTTACTTTTACACTTTTTTGTGGTTGTTGTTTCAGCTGGTTCTGGAATAAAGGTTGTTTGTCATTTTCACATTTTTATGATTTTTTTTTCATCTATTGACATAATCGTTGAATTGAATAGAATCGAAAAAAAATATCTATAGATTAATCGATTACAAAGATAATGGATAGCTGCAGCTCTATCGGTCGTCACATCAGTCTCCATGATCTATTTGACCAGACACTTAACGGGAAAATCTGACAATGCACAGCAAACAGCCCCCTGCTGGTCACCGGTATGGACTCCAGAACCTGTATGACCTTCCAGTCATCATGTTTGCTGGGACTCCATTAGACTGCTGAACTCAGTCCTTGCTTGTGTTTTAAAACTGTAGAAACTCGACCTCAGCTAATTTTCAAAGAGGTTGTTGGTTTCCATTTCATCTCTCCGTCAGCCTTATACTGTAAAGTCACCCTGTCACCTCTCTGCACTTTGGACGGACGATTTCCTCTGAAATGACTCATGACATGTCCTCTGTGTCTGTTTCTATTACCACTGACTGACTTTAAGTCCAAAATGTCTGGATTAAAACATAAAGTGTCAGACATAATGGTGGGAATGAGAAAAGACGGAACCCACCACTGAAGTGAAAGCTGTTTATTAGTCATGTTTCAGGAGAGTAATGGGGTGTGGGGGGGGGTTGTTTAGAAGGACATGCAGCTCTGGACGTCTCCAGCGAAGGGACCACAGAACGTGTTTTCTGTGTTGCAGGCAGAGCATTTGCAGCTTCTGGCCACGGGGTAGGTGACTCCGATGGGGCAGCCTCTAAAGTGCTTCACCTCATACGACCAGTCGCCGTTGCATGTCTTCTGTTCAGGCCAGTCGTGGAGGCCGATGTAGACCGGATCCTATCAGAAAACAACCAAACAAGCACTGGATGAAGTTAGACATGTAGTCACACCAGCTCCCATTATGGATCTCATACTTGAACAAATGTGAATGTGTTTAGTTTTTATTATCTGAGGTGTGTTCGATGGTTTGCACACATCAGTGCAACAGTGAGCCATTATCTACTGATCATTTCACAACAGTCAATGTTCCATATTTAAGGGATTTAGCAAATATAAAGGAAAAATTCCTTCTCTTGAGTTTTATATGGAATTGTGTAGGATTTAGTGGCATCTAGTGGTGAGTGTGTAGATTGCAACCAACTGATGACATAAAAACTAAAAAAAAACCTAAAGCCAGTGTTTTTGGTTTTTTTTTTAAATTTAACCTTTATTTAACAAGGAAGTCCTTTGAAATAAAATCTCTTTTTCAAGGGAGTTGTTGGTTTGTTGGCGTCCATGGAGGCAACATTAGATATTAGAGCTGATAGGTTGAATTGATCAGTCGTCTCAAAACAATTAAAAAAAATTATTCAATTACAATTTCCCTGAATTGAAGCTAAATTTCCTTAATTTTACTGTTAAGAAATTAACACTGCAGTAAGTACCCCAGCACAGTAGTAAATTCACTTTTGATGTCTCTTGAGTTTGACAGTTTAACATACATTACACATTACATACATACATTTAACTAACACATAGCATGATAAATTGATCAGTAAAAATGATGAACAGAACAAAGAACACATTAATGATTCAGATTCAGTAATGTCCATAACTTGTTAATATAAAGTGGGAGAACTCAGACACACTCTGACCCAGATCCACCTCATGACATTCACAAGACTTAAACCCACCCGTTAGCTTAGCCACAGTACTGCTAACGACCAGTGATGCAAAATAGTGAAACCTCGATGCCATGAGTGAAACTGATGATGACCCTCCTTTGTAACAACAGGATGCACCTTAAAATCTAGCATCAGAAACACTCTGTGGTGTCAACACCTGCTATATCATTTTTTTAATACAAGAAAAAGGAAAACTGAATGTCTGCTAACTGCATAAGTAACAGTAACTCTATTAACCCTGTTAATTATGAATGTTATATTCCATTTCTGCAAAATAAATAAATAATAAATTGCACACACTGGACTGTAATGCTTGTGTCAATGCATCATAAAGTTTCCCTTAAAAATAATCTTTCAATGCAACATATAACATATTTATCTATGTTTTTGTTGTTATTAAAAAATGGAGAAATTACACTTTTTAATCAGCAGTATGATTAAGATGATGCTTTTTGATGGTCTTTTTGAGAAATTCACCTGAGTTGACCCTGATGGAAATAAAAGTGTGAGTGATATTTAAAGTCAGCTTTGAGTTCAGCTGTATTCACTCATATGGCTGTTTGGATTATTTACAATATTAAGACCAGAGTCACAAGTCTCTGAGTTAAAGGTTTAATGGGTGATATTTAGTGACCTCTAGTGGTGAAGTTGCAGATTACAGCCAACTATACACCCTCCAACCCCAAACCAGGAAGTCATTCCTCATTTGTTTTGTCTGTTTTTAGCTGTTTACTTAAAGGGATATTAATTGTGGGTCATAACAGGTGATAGTAATTAATCTAAGCACTGGATACACACACTACACTTCTGTTAATACATGGCTGCATAAAAATGGCTCACTGTATGTTACCGAAAACACAAATATTCTTAATTTTGACAGATTATGTGCTAATGAAAACAAATAATTATGAATATTGTATTCATCATTTTATTATCCAACACCCTGGACCTTGAAGTATTTGAGTTCATTTAGATTAATTGTAAAAATATGGCATGGTGCCTACAGATGAGCACGATCCATTTTGTTAATTACAAAATGTACTGTATAATACATTTTCAACGACCACTGCAAAAAGTGTGGGACATTGCATTATTACATTTTATTATTACATTTTATGTTCAACCTGTGTGTTACAAAATGTGGCAAATTGCTACAAAACAAGGAGAAATGAAAAGTGAAAATTTGTTCCACTTTGTGCATTATTGTAAAATTCTGGCTTTAAATCTTTGATTAAGTTGTGTTAAGTTTAACTGGGCTAATCCAAGAAATTAGAATCACCCCTAAACAAATCACAAAGTAACAAGTAAAGTTTGGGAACATTTATTCTAGTTATACTGAACTGTGACAACTTTATTTTCCACCATCATGATGAGCCTAAGTAGAATAAATGTAGAGGCTTTGTTCAGTCTCATTCGTTCTGATGAAGTGGAGCTGTTTCTGTTTCCTGGATCAGAGTCATTCTGGGATTGAAGCGTCACTTACCTTGTGAAAACACTGTCCTGCACATATCGTGGTGTGGATGAGCTCCACGCTGCCACAGCTCTCCACGGGGATGCTGATGTTGGTTGGATGACAGCCGATGCCGCAGTCATGCCCCGCCCCTGCCACTGCCAACATTGTTGCCATGACAACCAGCTGCATCGTCCTCCGGCTGCAGCGCGGACGCCTGCCACAAGAGGGGATCAGGTCCCATGACAACAGACACCGAATCGACCGTTGTGAGCAGAAAGAACACGCTTTTTAATGACCCATCAGTGGACAAAAAGGTTGTGGGTTTAATCTTTAACCAAGGTGTGAGCTTTTTAGCTGTTAACCCATAAAGATCCAGAACTATTTTTTGTGATGGCTTCCAAATGAATTTTTCTCCACATTTAACCATAAACCAAGTGAGTTATCAGTATATTGCCATATATTATAATATTATCCTTTGAATTTTCGCTGTGAAAATTATATATTTTCTTATATTCAATTCACTGTGTAAATGTTCAAAAAAGCTCAGTAAATTCAAAGGTTATTATATCGAAAACAGAGAAAATCAAAGAAAACATGATATTTTGAGCAAAATATATTATTAATTCTACTTAATTCTAGTTATTTGTCAACCCGCATAGGTTTTATTGAACCAATGTTACAGATGATGATGGGATGTTCACTACAGAGACTATGAATGCATCTGACAAAGACATCTGATGCTGTTGAAAAGGCGACAAATTGCATTTTACCTGAATTATTTCACTGTATTGATCACATTAGAGCATTAAAAGTTATTAAACACTTTAGATCAGCAGATGCTTTTGGGTCTTTAAGGTTTAATAAGACATGAGCTCCCCTGATAACAAGCTCTGTGAAGTTTTGGTGAATCATTTTTATCATGTGTTTCTATCTTTATGCATCTTCATCATTATATATCATTTAAATGTGTAAGATTATTCATGCTTAATTCTTCTTAACACAAATAATGAACAATTAAAATCTAAGTCCAGTGCTTTATAAATGTATCTATCCATGTTTTTCGAAATAGAAATGGATTGAAATTAGAACGGCACTTTATTTTTCCCAAACTGAACCAGCACGCACAACATTTATATAAGTCCTTATTTCCTTCTTTGTAAACTAGTAGATTAAATGTTTCTTCTTGGTTTTCAGTAACAAAGCAGTGAGGATTTTGTTGTAATTCATCATAAATGTTAAATAAAGCCACATGTTTGTTGGTGCTAAACATTAGTTTGTACATTTGTAATTCAGTTAAAAATTTACCCCTTATGGAAAATTTAGTTTTTTTGATCTCTATCTTGGTCTTCCAGTAGGTAAATGTGACTCAAAGACATCCCAAAATATCTGCTTTAGAAATTTAATAAGGAAATAGGCTGTATTTCAATTAAACAAAACCTCAGTTTTCTTAATAATAAGTAACAAAAGTAGAAGATGGAAGAGGACAAAAACTGTGTCTAAGTTATGACAAGATAAGAGCGAAAGTCACAGTAAAAAGATGAAAAATGTAAAAGACTTGAGACAAAAAGGACTTATCACAACCATTAAAAGACAAAAATGATGCAAAACTTGTAACAAGATGAATATGACGGAAGTGGGAACAACATGAAAATACTGACTATGTTTACTATTCATACTAATATTAAAGATTTGTCCTAATTCCTAATGCCATGGCCAATGAAAATGAGTATTCCTCTAATTTTCCTGTTTAAATGAATACTCCAATTAAAAATTATATTTTTCACAGTTTTTCACAGGTAGCAGACATTCCACCTTCTGGAAAAGGTCTGTTTTTCCATATTTTCTCACACCTACGAACCTGTTGATTTCCTCAGTTATCATGTCCATCTTTTGGTGTGTTTGTCCATCTGACCAGAAATATGGACTTTTCTTGGGATCAATCCAAAGACTGCCAATTTATGTAAAGACAGATGATCTATGAGTAAAGACAGATGATCTATGTTTTTACCTCTACTGAGTGTAAGCACTCAACCTGCATTGAATGAGATTATTTTTCCAAATGCACTGTATACATGTCCAAAGAATCATAATGGAACTGATATAATATCAGTATATCCCACATGCTGAACTGGAAAATGCTCCATTTGGAAAAAGGCCGAATTCAGAATATCCAAGCAGAATATATCACCTGTCAATAATAGTGCAATATTAGTGTGAATGTAAATGTTTTGCATTGTTTCATTAAAAGTTAGGTATTTTCCTATATTTAATTATTGATCATGTAGGTATTCATAAAGATCAAAGGTAATTATACCAAACCAGAGAAAACTGAAGAAAAAGTGACATTTCAGCAAAATCTATCATTAACTGAACATAAACCCAGTGTCTCCATCCACTGTCATTTATCAAACTCCATGGGTTTTACTGGTGAAATAAAACTAAATATAAAAAAAGGAAAATTCTCATATGCCTCCACTATGAGCAGTTTAATGTGTTTAAAGTGAATAAAGAACATTAGGGAACGTTAAAAACGTTGGAGCAGAGGTGATCAGGTACAAAACATAACTGTAATAAATGGTTATATTGAAAATCATCAGCTATTATAAAGATCTATTTATATAAGTATTATTGTTACAGTTTATATCTTTAAAATATTACTTTTTCTCATCCATATCAATGTTTTATAACCTATTCATAAGATCAGATTTGTATGTGTGTGGTATTTTTTACCAGTTTGTACATAATTGTGTTAGTCTTGTCTAAAAACCTACCTCTGGAGCTGTGTTTCTTTGGTCCTCACTTGAACGTCTTGTCTTTTCTGTTAGTCTGTAAACAGATGCAGCTGTTTTCAGTCGGCAACAGGCCTTTTGTAATGTAAAAAGGGCCGCTCATCAATCCCTTTAATCTATTCAGCCTTGGCTCAGTGCTATTTTTCTACCTGTTTTGACTTAAAAGTAAATCCGAGGCTCAACAGATCAACAGGGACAAGGCCTTTGGTCCCACAGCGGGGGAAGATGTTTAGATTACACAAGTGAACGGCTTAGATGGACCTCACAAATATAGAAATATACCTGGCCCTACAGCGGCAACACAGACTCTGACAGGAACACAAGTGATTAATTTTCCGAGCTCATTGTCCTCATTGTTTTGAATGATTTTCTCTCGTCCATTTGTACAATATTATAATGACAAAATCTCTCAGATTATACTAAATGTTTGAGTCACTAACATACAGTAGCTGCTAAAAGGAAGAAAAAGACAAATAGTCGGTTTCTTAGGTATAATTATTTATGTCTGAAATAAAACTGAAGGAAAAATAAACTGAACACAATAAATCAGAGTCTAGGTTTGGAATTCATAATAACTGCAAGAGAGGGATCGAATGTGCGCACATATACAAACAAAAAATATTCAGTCCCGGACAAAAGGTGATTCTAAAGGTCACACATAAAAAGACAGTAGAAAATGTATGTATTTATTTTAAAACATCTACCTGATACAGAAAACATTTCAGTATAAAAGAACTCGGGGCAGATATGGCAGATGATAATAGATCCTGTAGCTATAGTTACTGGCAACAGGGAATAAGGGAAAAAAAAAAACACATGCTGACGGTGATCAATTCTCCAAGAAGATTAAACAATCCAAAAGACACAGCAATGTTAAGGAAGTTGAGGGGGAAAAAATAGCGGCAACAGATTTTCTGCAATTTTCCCAAAATTATATAT
>JAPQRQ010000018.1:21286928-21318423 GCA_037367365.1 Apogon talboti | reverse complement strand
AATATTAGGTTTAATACTGACTTTTATGGAAAACAACATGGAACTCAAAAGACAAAAACCGTTCTTAAGTAGTTTTTATATATATATATATATATATATATATATACAGATGATGTTACACATTAATACTAAGTGAGCAAAGAATATTAAGGGCCAGTATGTACAGTATATTAATCAGCACCTGGTTGATTTGAGTATAAAGCGTCATGTAAAACATTGACAGATAACAAAGACCTAAAATGTCTTAAAACATGAATAAAATTCCTGAAACTCCATTTTAAAAACCACTGACAAAGTGCGTAAATCTTCATTACTGGGCCTTGTCTGTGGATTTCAATGCTCATTACTCAATACATTAATGCATTTTTAATTGCTATTTTTAATTGTAATGCCTTGTTTGAGTAATAAATACCTGAGCCCAGTCATTTGTTTGACGCCTTCTGTCTCCAAAGTGGCAGCTGAATTCTGTCAAAAACAACAGGGCTAATTAGTATTAGATCTGAATTATTGATAACCAAAGTAAAAGGCGAGTGTTTAACCCTTAAAGACTCAAACATTCAAGCATCTACTGGTCTAAACTGTTTAATACCTATTGATCCACTAATCCTATCAATACGTGTAAATAATTGGTTTAAAACGTAGTTTGTCATCTTTTCATGGTCATCAGATATGACCCATTTGGAAGTTCAGAGGCTCAGTAGTGAACAAAGAACACCGTCATCTTCTACAACACTGATTCACCAGTAAAACCCATGGAGTTGGATCACTGACAGTGGATGGAAATGCTTATTTTATGAACATCTACATGACCAGTGAATTAAATATAGGAAATACCTGATTTTCACTGAAAAAATGCTAAATGCAGAGGATAATATCAGGAAATGTTGACGAGTAAATTACAAAGGGTTAAATATAGAGAACATTTATTTGGAAGTTACCACAGAACTAGTTGAAGGTGTTTAAGGTCAACATGTCATCATTTCTGAGGAGCACAAGGTGTAACGTGTAAAATGTATAGGTATTAAGCAACATTTAATAAAAAAAAAGTTATATTCAAAATTATGTTTTTTTTCTGTATAGTATAATAACATGAAAATTTACATTAAAACTATATTAACAGGGACTTATAGTGCCAATTATTATGTTTCTATTAGTGAATAACTCCATGAAAATAAGAATTGCACTGTTTTTACCTACAGACAATTTGATGAATAGCAGTGGATGGAGACGATTGCTATTATGTTCAGTTATTGATATCTTTCCTGAAAAAGTTACTTTTTCTTCAGTTTTCTCTGTTTCCGATATAATAAAGTTCAACTTTAATCTAAACTTTTATGAACATCTACATGATCAGTGAATTAAATACAGGAAAAGACCTGATTTTTACTGAAACATGTAAAATACAGAGGATAATATTAAAATAAGTGGTGATAAATCACTTAAAAAAGGTTAGAGAGAAAAATTCATTTGGGAATTGCCACAAAAGCAGCACTGGGTCTTTATGGGTTAATAACGCTAAGGTTTTTTCCTTTTTCTACACCAGTTTACCAGTGCAGATTCAATAGTTTTCCCAGTTTGATGTGGAAAACTGGCCCGTGGACAGACCTCAGCCCCGTCGACTCCACTGGGACGATACTAATCCAACACCAGTGTCTGACCTCAGTAAAGCACTGGAGACTTAGAAGAATCGAATCTGCAGCTGGGTTCCAAATTTGGCCCAAAGCCTTCCCAGGATTGACTGAGTGGTTTACCTACCACTAGACGGGTTAAAAAAATATGATTTAAGAGCCAGTGTGAGAAACCTACACAAGAGCAAAGTCTGAGGCCTCTTTAAGGTATGGTACAGCGGTTGTGTTGAATTTAAGCATCAGGGAGAATCAATAAGTGGAGTTGTGTTTGACTAGACTGGAGAAGAGAATAGAGGAAAAGTCAGTGAACACACACTTCAGCTGCAAACACACACCTTTGTACTGTTAAGCATCACATTTTACCTGCTGTTTGTAAAATGGTAAAGTCACTGTCTCTAGTAACAATATATGTCTGACCATACTTATACCCCTCTATCTTAAATATGAATTTACATCCATAAGTTATTTAAATGATGACGGCACATCCATTTGTTTATGTTCTAACTATTAATCCAACATGTTAAACTAAAAAGATGTCAGGAAGGACTTTAACAGCAACAGCTCATCCGTCACCAGCCTTTGGCCCTTTAGAACAAGATTAAATGGCTCCTGTTTTGTCTTAAATTTTAATCTTTAACAGCCTTCATGAAAAGAAAATTGCTTCTGTATCTTAAAATATTAATGTTTCTCTGCAACAACACTAGGAGGTGTTTTCTTTGCCTTTAGCAAAGAACAATATTTACAAGAAAAATTTCATTCTCTGCATTTGGGATTTTAAATATGATGTGATATGATTTTCTTTTGGTTTTTTTTTTTACTTTCTCACCTTTATGACTAATAATGGTGTTGGTTATGTATGTTATTGTGATGTAATGGTATGTTTTTAGATCCAAATTAGTCTGACCAGCTACAATGGATTTTCTCACAGATTTCAGGCTTCATGACACATTGATCTGGAAGGATTAGGACTGGATAACATTATGAAAGTGGTGCTGTTTACAGTGGTTATTGATACATGTTCATTTTTAACTCACAGGAAAATGTTAAAATATCAAGACCTTTGAATAAATGCAAAATGTTCATCTATAGACATTTAGAAATTGCACAAAAAGTTGTATTTATAGGTTTGAAGTATTCCCGGCTCTCTTACTTTACTGATCATTGAGGCTGGTTACTTCTGATTTTCCACAGATAATAGTGTTTTTGTCTTTTGAAGGTGACTCCATAGGTTTGGACTCAGGCCTGTGCAGGTTCCAGTCACATCTTACCCCATAAAGACCCAGAGCAATTTTTTGTGGCGACGTCAACATGAATGTCTCCAAATGATTTCTCACCGTTTATTTTATTTTAATATTATCCTCTGTATTTTGCATCTTTTCTGTGAAAAATCTGGTATTTTCCTATATTTAATTTAGATGTTCACAGCTCAGAGTAAATTGAAAGCTTATTATATCAAAATGAAGAAAACTGAAGAAAACATGACTCTTCCACCAAAATATATCATTAATTCTACAGAAAAACATAAATCTCCAACTACTGTCACTTATCAAACTACAGGGGTTTTACTTGTGAATTCCACGATCACTACAGAGACTATGGATGCAGCAGAGAAACACATCTGATGATGCTGAAGAGATGACAAACTGCATTTTACTTGAATTATCTACATGTATTGAAAGGATAGCTGAACAGTTATTAATCATTTTCGATCAGCAGATGCTTTCGGGTCTTTCAGGGTTAACACTGTCCTTCTTGCTCCTATGGGTCAGAAATGCTTAGCAAATATCTTTTTTTTTAAACATCACTGAAGTGCAGTTAAGTTAAATGGAGTATTTTTACTGAATATTTTCTGAAGATAAAAATATCATTGTAGGGAGGTGGCTGTAATTGGAGGTGATAAAACCGACCGTGTGAGTTACAAGAGGACAGTGACTGTAAGAGAGTAATAGATCTTTTTTTTTTTTTTTTTTTTTTTAATTTTTTGGAGAGGGCATCGGTTGCCACCCGGGCTGGGATGCTGAAGGGCAGAGGAGGCTCCGGTGTGAGACTGCAGCACGGTGCGCAGTGACCGGCTGCGTCCACTGGGGGAGGACCGAGCACCGCCTTCACGCGCTGCGGTACACGAACGACTTTCTCTCTGAGCCTCTCTATCATCACACACACAATGGGAGGGATACAGGAGTAAAGGTAGGGCTACAGCGGCAGACAGACAGATGTGTGATGCTCACACTCAACCATGGGGCCGTTTCCCCTCGCCTGTGTCCAGGTAAACTTTTACCTCCCCCGGCGTCCTCCCCCCGTGACCGCGCGCAGCTGTCATTGATGCCAACTCGCCTCTTGCTTTTCGCACACCTGCCTTTTTCCCCTCTCTTCTTAAATGATTATTGGTGCCAGCACCCGGAGCGATGCAGCAGAAACGGGGGCTGAAGTGGCAATAGGTCCTGTTGAATTGAGACAAGAGACGTCGAGACGCAGCCAAAAAAGTGTCCTCCTCAGAGTGCGTCAGACCACGGATGGATTTAGTGGATGATATGGTCGCTCCTTGGATACGACGAGGGAATTGTGATTTTACCCCCAAAAAATCAAGACGGGAATTTGGGCAAAGCGAAGAACTGCATCCTCACCTAGCCTACCTCCTCCTCCTCTTCCTCCTCCTCCTCCTCCTCCAGCAGATTTGTTTGTAGAGGAGCTGAGGCGATTTCGTTTGGCCCCTTTTCAGTTGTAAGTATGAATGTTGGAGTGAACGGAGGCTGTTTTATGAGCTGAAAATTTCGTGCGTAATGCGTGTTTGAAACATAAATGTCTGCCATGCGTGTATTTTAGAAAGCTTGGCATGCTCAATAATAATAATAATAATAATAATAATAATAATAATAATGAAGTTTTAGCCCCTGTTATTGCAGTACATGCGTAGTATGTTGGACTGTGCCGTCAAACAACGGACATCAGTATGAATACATGTTTTTTTTTTCCTGAACCAACTGCTGTTTTCTCTTGTCTTCTCTTTTCCTCGCAGCTCCAGAGAGCGTCACAGGAATAAAGTCATTCAGATTCACTGGAGCTCCATGAAATAACAGCAGAGATCCGTTTCTTTAGTCCAAAAGAAAACATGTTTTTTCTTTATCTCATCACATAAAATGGCATCCAGGAGTGACCACGGAGCATCAAAAGACGCATTTGGGCGCGAGGAGAGATTAACCACCTGATGGGCGCCGGAGAAGCCGAGGAGGGGAGGTTGTTTTGGTGTTGTTTGGTGACTTGGTGATTTATGATGATGAACAAATAAAAAGGACGCCGCAAGTTTGGACCCTGAGCGTCTGCGTAACAGGCTTTGGCCACCGGCCCGTACATTTTTGGTTATGGTAATGATGTCATAAAATAATGGAGGCCTGTGTCTAATCGGGAAGATAGGCTGATCAATATCTCCTATCATGTAAGTAAACCCACGGATTCCGCTCAACATGGACCTAAATGAGGTGTGTTTCTTATTCTGACATTCTCGTCTTCACATCTGATTGGTCGAACCAGTTGATGCCTCATTTTCTGTTTTTACGCGCCCCGAGCTGCAACTTTTCTCCTCTGGCCTGCATCCACACCGCCCCGAGGCGGCTGCTGTAGAACCGAACCGCTCACTGACTGAAAATGGAGTTTGCTATGGTGGGTGCGGACGGCGGGTGCAACAGTCACCTGCCGTACGGATATGCCCAGGCTCGGGCTCGAGAGAGGGAGCGCGAGAGGGAGCGTCAGGCAGCCCAGTCGCGAGCGGCGGCTGCTGCGGCCGCTGCCGACGGAGGCTCCGGTGCCGAGGGAGGAGGAGGAGGAGGAGGAGGAGGAGGAGGCGGTGGTGGCGGCAGCGGCGGCGGCGGCGGCGGCGGCGTGGGGGGGTCCACCTCCACCTCCTCCTCGAGCGCTCATCTCCTTAACAACCGCCAGCATCAGTCTCGCGCCGCCTCCTCCTCCTCGAACGCCAACATCAGCAGCGGCGGTACCGCCTCGCGCCCCTCCTCCTCCACCTCCGCCTCCTCCTCGCAGCCGCCACAGCACCAGCAGGAGCCCGAGCAGCAGCAGAGAGTTCTCAGAGAGCGGAAAAAACAGCGCGGCGTCGGACGGTGGAGGCGCAACCGGAGCACGCTCGGCGGAGACCTGCGCCACTCGGAGCTGGCGCTGCTCGGATCCGAGGAGGACATCATGATAGAGGAGGAAGAGGCCGAGGGCGCCGAGGAAGAGGAGGAGGAGGACGAGGGGAACCGGGGGAGCAAGAGGTCGAGTTTTCTGTGTAACATGGATGATGAGGAGGAGACGGTGTCGCTAACGGACCGGCGGCCTCAGTCCGGGTACGAGAACGTGTACAGTGAGTGCGGCTGCTGTGAGAGGGTGGTCATCAACGTGTCCGGGCTGAAGTTTGAGACTCAGCTCAAAACTCTGACTCAGTTCCCGGACACCCTGCTGGGAGACCCGGACAAACGCATCAGGTACTTCGATCCGCTGAGGAACGAGTACTTCTTCGACCGGAACCGACCCAGTTTCGACGCCATTCTGTACTATTACCAGTCGGGGGGACGGTTGAAAAGACCCGTCAACGTCCCCTTTGACATCTTCTCCGAGGAGGTGAAGTTTTACGAACTCGGGGAGGAAGCGATACTAAAGTTTCGGGAAGATGAGGGTTTTGTCAAAGAGGAGGAGAAACCTCTGCCGGAGGACGAGTTCAAGCGTCAGATCTGGCTCCTGTTCGAGTATCCGGAGAGTTCGAGTCCCGCCCGGGGCATCGCAGTCGTGTCCGTCCTGGTTATAGTCATCTCTATTGTCATTTTCTGCTTGGAGACGTTGCCGGAGTTCAGGGATGAAAAAGAGTACCTTCAGCCGCGACACAACTCCAGTCAGCCCGACCACGGATTTACCCCCTTCAACGACCCGTTTTTCATCGTGGAGACGGTCTGCATCATCTGGTTCTCCTTTGAGATTATAGTCCGCTTCTTTGCCAGTCCGAGCAAACCGGCGTTCTTTAAAAACATTATGAACTCTATAGACATTGTCTCCATTTTGCCTTATTTCATAACTCTCGGCACGGACCTGGCGCAGCACCAAGGCAACGGGCAACAGGCGATGAGCTTCGCCATCCTGAGAATAATCCGCCTGGTCAGGGTGTTCCGCATCTTTAAACTGTCCCGGCATTCCAAGGGGCTGCAGATCCTGGGTCATACCCTGCGCGCCAGTATGAGGGAGCTGGCCCTCCTCATATTCTTCCTGGTCATCGGTGTCATCCTGTTCTCCAGCGCCGTGTACTTTGCCGAGGCGGACGAGCCCACGTCCCAGTTCACGAGCATCCCCGACGCCTTCTGGTGGGCCGTGGTGACCATGACCACGGTGGGCTACGGAGACATGAAGCCCATCACGGTCGGGGGGAAGATAGTGGGTTCACTCTGCGCCATCGCCGGCGTCTTAACCATCGCGCTCCCGGTGCCGGTCATTGTGTCCAATTTCAACTACTTTTACCACAGAGAGACCGATAACGAGGACCAGACCCCGGTGGTGGAGAGCATGCCCCCGGGCTGCCCCTACTTCCCGGACTTTCTAAGGAAATTCAAAGGCTCGCCCTCTGGCTCGTCTCTGGGTGATAAAGCGGAGTATATGGAGATGGAGGAGGGGGTGACGGAGTCGCTATGCGGACTGGATAAAAGCCCCAGTAAAGGAAACGGGACAGACATAAGTAGAAAAAACAGCACTAACTCCAAATCCATTCAGACTGACGTGTGATAAACAGTAGAGTTGTTTTTTTCTTTTTCTATAGCAGAAAACGCCCTATAAAGATACTGTAAACCCAACAGCAGGTGGTCACCCTAACACAAGTTTTACGCACGCGTCACAACCCGCGCGCAGGTGCACACACACACCCACAGGTCGACAATTGGCAGATGAAAATAATCTCTCCTATGGCTGCATTCGGGGAATACATCACAAATGTTAGTTCTCCCTCACTTGAAAACCAATAGACCAGATGTACCTAATGATATAATTGATAAAAGTATTCTTTAACCTGTGCGGGTTTCCAAATCTGACAGAAAATCCAAATTCTAAAGAAAACAGGCTATGCATTCGCACTTTATGAGTTCCATCTGTCAATAACAGAAGGTGTAGGGATGATCGTTTTGCTGTTATGCAATAAAGTCACAATTTGTTTGCACTAAAGTAGAATTTTGTGCGGGTTTGGCAGATTTTTATTTTAGAGACAGAAACTGTAGGCCATGCAAATGGCAATAATTTAGTCATCATCTGACCCCTTGGCTGAAGAAAGTTTGAGTTAACTTTCTCAAAGAAAGCAAACGAAGGATATTAACAACCCCTTTCATGTGCTGCCAGTAAAAATTGGAAAGGAAAAAACAGACAGATAAGACTATTTTCTTTTGTTATTGTTCCAGTTCTTAATATTAACAACAAAATGTCATTTCTAAAACGCAACATTGAGTCAGTCATTAAATAAAGCAGGGCTAGAATGATTTCTACGACATCTACACAAATATGCTTTTCCACAACAGCAGGCCAAAAAAGCCTTGTGTTGACCCACCAGAGAGCTATAAGCACAGGAATCATCAGTTAAAAATGGCTGGAGAAACGGTTTGCCTTGCCAGGTTTTGTATGGACAAATTTGGACCCTTAGTGACAACAGTTTCCCCAGTGTCACTGAAACCACCTCAAAATGACACTATCCCTTTACACGGACGCAGATGGAAAGCTATAGCAAAAATGACTGTTGTGGAAACTCCTTTGGAATGGGGGAGTTACGAGCAACTTCCTCTCCTGTCCGCTGGACTTCGTGCACAATTTTTGTTTTCTTTTTCTTTGTTTTTTTTTTTTTCTTGTCTCAAGAGGACTATGATTATCTCCGAGCTCAGAGGAACTACGGGATGTGGATGTCTTCCAAGGTATGTACCCTCCTTTTCTCCCTTGACAGTGATTTTTATCCACAGATTATTACATTTTCCACTGCCACGATAATGTTAATAAGATCCTTGAATTGAAGCTACAGTCATCAGTACATCACTCGTGACACGAAGTTGGGTTTTCCCACCTCTGGACGCTCAGTCCATTAGACAATGACGCATTATGAGCCGTGCGTAATAGTGCGTAAAACGCCGTATATGGACGCTGGCCGAAGATTGTGCACACCTCTTCCATCATTTAGTATCATCAGCAACTTGATGTTTTCCTCTGTGTCTCATTTACAACGCGCTCACATGTGGCATAAACATGTTTTAGCCGAGCTTCAAGTGTACAACATTCCATCCAAAGGAGCGCTAATTATCTAATGTGAGGTGACACCGGGCTGGTAGAAACCACTGGCTGCTGTGCTTCATTAACAAACATTATCATTATCCTTATTAAACCGCTCTAAAAATGGTTTCTCCGCTGTTATTTTGTTATGTACAGTAAAATGTGAGGCAGAAGTCTTGTGCTCACTGTCTTTAGACTGTATTCACATCAGACGAATTGATTTTAGTTTAGCGTTTCCTTGTGTTGTCTCTGGTGTTCATTCTTATCGATGGGCTGTCCAAATCATCAGACCGCAGTCACAAATAGAGCCAAAGTATGTGTTTGATATTTTAAACAGCTTTTGTGTATTTTTATGCCTAATTCTGTTGTATGTATATATATGTGTGTATGTAGTGAAATATTTAGGCCACATGGAGCCGGAAGGGGTTTGTTTTAGTTGAAATCAGTTAAATTGAAATGTGCAAACAGTTTAGTGTATATCCCGAAAACTCTACTGTTGGAGTCAAGAGATACTTGAGCATCACAAAAACATCACAGACTAAAAAAAATGTGTAGTCAATGCTACAGTAGTTCTTTAAAAATCTGAACAAAGCATTTGACCACTAACTAAGTACTTTTATTCAAGTCTTTCCAGTACAACGCTGAGGTATTTGTACATTACTTAAGTAGATGAATATGGAGGATCCATCCCCTAAACTAAAGTTTTTACAAATACAGTCATCCTTTGTTAAATTTGTTACAATGAAAAATTGAATAGTTTTACCTAAAGCTATGAATGTTTAATTTAATCCAATATGACCAGTCGATCAAAGTATGGAGTTTGCTAATTGTAATGTATATTTTGTCTGCAATTTCTTTCATGTCTAGGAGCAATACAATGCCGTACATATGCACAGATTAGAGGTATTTAAACATTATTTGTCTAAAAACCATGAACACAGATGCAATATGGAGGATCAATCCCCTTAAATGAAAAGATGTTTTACTTTATACATACAGAGTTCTAATTTAAGGTGCTAGCACTTTACTCAAGTATTTCTATTACACAGTAGTTTAGATGCTAATATTGTCCTTTTTCTTCCTATAAGTTGTACATCTTTAGTTCATTTTCATATTACGGTTTGTCATCCTCTACCTGTCCAGTTAAATCCATGTATCTGTAAATGTGGTAAAGGTCCAGAGTGTTTTAGGAGGATGGAATGTAATGTTAACAGTTATCTTTTCATTAGAGTGTGATCCCCTTAAAGTGAGCTGTTTACATCTACAAAGGGTGTGAGTCACAGCCTTAGAGTTCAACATGTTGCATCATCATGTTTCTACAATGTCTACAAATGGACTTATTCTCATATAATATCACTGAGGGGCATTAAAGTCACCTACTTTGTTTGACTGTGGATGAATTACTGTCCAGTTAACTGAACAAAACAGTGGCTTATGAAAGGCCCAACCAGTACCACCACTGTAGGAGACAATGAGGATAAGCATAAATATTATGCACCGAACCTTTAAACCAAATAAAGTCATTACAAACATTCCTCTTTTTCTGAGCTTGTGAAAAGTTGACTTTTAATGATATATGGTTGTCACAGGACAGAGACACTTCAAACATATAATGACCTCATAGAATATGATGCATCACTCTTATAAGGGCTACTTGTACATTTTGCTGATGATACTTACACACCTTTACTCTAGTCATGTTTGGAATAGGCTTGACCCACATTAAATAATCATCATAGTTCAGTTACTTGAAGTAAAAATCACAATATTTATCCTCATTCACAAGAATAAAAACAGCTGGATAAACTAACAGAAAACTATGAATTCTAAACTCACAAACAGCTTATTCTATCATTGTTTCATCATCACTGCAAAAGAACTTCAATAGCAAACTAGTGCTGTTGAGGTGTATTTTTATTCTGTCTTCTGTCTCTCACAGAGAAGAAAAAACACACTGATGTTCACACCTGCTCATTCATTTTATTCAGGATCAGCTGAACTCAGTATATGGACACATGACGTTACTGAACCCAGATCTGCCCTGAACCAAACCCCAGATCAGAATGCCGATCCCACAGGCTTGGACTGTAGACACTAGGTATGATGGGTAATCACTGACCCCATAGGCTTATACTGTGGACACTAGGCATGATGGGTAATCACTGACCTCATAGGCTTGGACTGTAGACACTAGGTATGATGGGTAACCACTGACCCCACGGGCTTGGACTGTAGACACTAGGCATGATGGGTAATCACTGACCAGATAGGGTTGGACTGTAGACACTAGGCATGATGGGTAATCATTTCATCCACCTCTGGAACAGGGTCAGTCTGGACTCATCAAACCACATGACTTTTATCCTTCAAACACGGTCCAATCCTTATGCTCTCTATCCTTTTTCCATTTAACATCACTAAGTGGAAGGCTGTACAGCTGTTTCGTCACAACCTCACCAGTTCTCCTCACATTTTGTGTGTTAAACATAGCCATGAACTGTAATGTTGATTTTTTACAGTTTGATTCAATCCTTAGTGATGATAATTCGACCACATTTTGTCACTGAGGGGGCTCACCTCTATCCTTTCAGATTTTCAGTATGCATCAGGCAGTTTTTAACCCATTTATAGTAGCTTCAGCTTCTCCCCAGTTGTTTTCCTTAATCGATGCAGGCCAAGAATTTGACCTTTCTGAAACAGTTACATCTTTTCCACAAACACAGGATACGTCTCCTGACAACGAGAACCTCCTTGTTGCTTATCGGGTTAAATCATTTGTTTCCAGTTCAAATATTATCCACTGCAGTAATTCTCCAATGGAAGGCAAATACCGATTTGCTCAGTTAATTCCAGGTGGCAGCCTTTTGTCTTGACGAGGCTGTGTATATGTTGATAAATGTCTCTTCTTTATAAGGTGCATAATTTATGACACTATAGTGGTGGCATAAAGTTAACTAAATAGACAGTGAATCACAATTATATTTTGGTAAGTAACCTTCACCTCAAATTGGACTTTTGTGACAGCCCTAGTTCTGAACACAGAATTGTCAGTGTTTTTTCACCCTGTGGTATTAGTACTTGAATATTTCCGTGCTTTTGTTTGAAACTGTGCAGTGCCCATACTGTAGATGTCCAGAAGGCCGTAGACGTCACTATAAGTACATTTAAAGTGATCTCATCTCCTGTCACTCACTGTCAGTGCTTCTCGGCATTCCTTAGCACTTAATCTACATCAGCATATAATATTTCATTGCTGTTTATTTATATTCTCAGAGGAACTATTCATATAAGATATTTTCAACACCTGCACCCACAACCAAACACATGCAGCACCATCATGGCACAAAGCCAGCTTCTCCTGATACTTCACACTTAGCACTTACATAATGTGGCTTATGGCAAGAGACACAATCCCAAACATTTTTTTCACAGCGGAGTGTGCGGGTCAGGCACATTCTTAGGCCCGTGGTTGCTGAGCCGACTGTGAAAACTGCACATATCATCCTGGGCAACGGGACATAAGCTGAACGCTTCTGACTGTTTATTGCGTCCTATTGTCACGTGCATTGCGAGTCTTCTTTGTAGTGCAGATTTAGACCATATGGCCAGTCCATGTGACAAAGTGAAAGTTATTTATGGTTATTTCTCAAAAGGTATTCCATGCCTGTCAAAGGACATAGAGGAGAGGTGGAAAGAAAGTGAGTGTAAAGTACATAGTGTCAGACGAGGTTATGTTATATTGGGAAGAGCTGAGGACAAGTGTTAGTGCTCTGTTGGCCAAGTAGATCAAAACAAAACACAAAAACAGCAATTTAAGCAGAGACACCGCTACACATTTGTTTCAAACTATTTGGAGCTGCATTATGATACCTGGTGTTAGGCATTTTTAGATTCATGTAGACTAAAGCATTAATCATTTTATTTAAAAACTCTCACGTGTGGAGGAATGGAAGCTTCTTCTTTGTCGTATTTCATGTCCTTAGCCTTCGTCCTGTACTTTGTCTTGTGAGTTTGATTCTCTTCACACAGGATGAACTTGATGATGCATCTTTGCGTGTTATCACAGGGTGATATTCTTGCAGATGAAGTGATCATTGATAAAGACTGATTCAGATAGGGCCGGACAAGCTTATGGTCTTAGATAGTGATCAATCTTAATTTGTTAATGTTCTACTTTTTCGAAGGATTGTGCAGATTGTGTCATTAAAAAAAAATTAATTACAGTGCTGTCAAAACTTTCCTGTTCAGCTAACACTTGTTTTAAATGGTCCATTTATCATTGTATCATTAATGCAATTAAAATATAGTTTATAATGTCTCTAGGCTAGAAGTTTATAGAGAGGAAAATGTTGTGTTGTGTTTACTTCATTTAGATATTGTTAGTTTTGTAATATTGTCAGTCCAAAATGATACCAAAATCCAGAGTTTCTAGGCAGACACCTCATCACAGACAGACTCTAGAAAACCAAATAAGACTAGATAAAAGTTAGACTTTAGGTGTAACTCACTTGCATTTTATAAAAGTTCAGAAAATTGTGATTATATCATGGATTGTGATTCTGTTGTCCAGTTTTAAGTACAAACTATCATTTTCTTGTGGCATGAACTTGACCCGTGACTCAGATTTGTAGGACAGTGGACAGGCTGTCTAATGAAGATGATTAAAGATGTAGCATTCCAAATGTAAGTGGAACTATTAGCATAAATGAAATAATAAAGTTATGTTGTCCCAAGAGCCTCATGAGGACAAAGCGGTTCTGAAAATGGATGGATGGATGTCTTCATTAGTGTATACTTTCTGTAAAATAAGAATTGTTGTGCTTTCATTGCCTTACAATGAGTGGTTTATATCAATACTGAGCCGGTATTGGGTCAACTTGCCACAGCTTTTTCACTGGAACATTTCAAACCAAACCACAACAGCAGATCCACCACTTTGGATTTGGATCAGTTTTTTTTTATTCAATCGCACAAAATTGGCAATATGAATGTCAACCCCGTGATTAATTGTAGGGGACACATCCTTTATCCAGTTGGACCTATTGGAGCCATAAGGAACGAAAAGGTGTCAGAAATAAGTCCTAGCTGTCACTGGACAGAACAGCAGTACAGGTATAAACATAACGGACCACATGGATGACGTGGGTCCAACTCTCACCACATGTTTATGTAGTGTCACAGAGGAAGGTACAATCTTGCTGTAGAAAAACAACAACCTGTCGGCCAAACTGAGCCAAACTGAGCCAGGCTGAGCCGGTACCAGCTGTGGAAAACCGGCATAAAATGAGACCATAAAAAGGGATGTGGCTTTGAATAAACTTTCTCTGAATTCTAAAAATTGTCGGAAACACTTGACATAATGGAAATATTAAAGTCTGCAACTCAAAGAACAAAAGGATTGATAGTTGTAAATAGTTTAATATGGAAATGTTGAGGTCGCCCAGTAGAGGATTTTTAAAGGCTGATGTAATAATCATAGTGTGGAACACAGAAAAACCACTAACTGATCAATCTGCTCCAGTCACCATCAAGATACAGATCTTCAACACCAAATTTTGACGAGTCAATAAATAAATTGATCCTAGCTGGATAAATGTTGAACAGAAAATCTAAGACAAAGCACTAAGTACCTAATTAAAAAACCCAAATGTTAAATACTGAACATCAAAATTCTGCAGTTATTCAATAAATATAAATTACAAATAAAAAGTAAAAATCTGTAGCTGTGAAAATGTAGGTGGCACCAGTTTTTGTCTTTTGAGCTGTTATTTTCTCTCCAAGTCAGTATTTCCAGTTTAACCTTCCAGTCTAAAAGCAGCCATTGACCACTATCGACCCCGACTTCTGCTGATACCAATAAAAGGTTTATTCAACTATCGATCACATTTAAAACTACAGATAACAGCTGTGAAAACTTCTCTGTGTTTTTTGTCGTCTGTTCCCATCTGTGTGCTTATGTGTTAGTGTATACTGGGTGTAAATCCTAAAGTAACTCTAGATATATATTATATCTGTCATGTCTTACATAATAATTGACTTTAGATCCACAGTTTATAGACTATTCTTTGTCTGAATGGTTTAACAGTCATTCATGTCTTAATATATAGCGTTGACTTCCATTGTGTCTGTCACTTTGACATTTGCACTCCCAAATGTTCACCTCATCACAGCCCTGATTCCACTGTCCACACTTTATGAGACATCTGATTCTTTGGGACTGAAACAACCTGCTCTGCATAACAGAAGCCAAAATGTGCTGACAACTATAGGTCAAAGTCACGGCTGACCTTGCTGACAAATGGCCCATTTAGCTGTTGGGAAAATGACGCCTACCTGCAGCCAAGACATCCATCCATCTTCTGCCACTGCTTAGACCTGCTCAGGGTCAGGGAGGGGCTGGAGCCTTTCCCAGCATGCACTGCAACAGAGACAGGACATAAGTTGTTGACAGCAGAGGAGGCATAAACATTAAGAACACGTATTAGTGTTATAAAATACAACATAAAACTCCACAAACTGCAGGCTTCTCCCTACAACACCTTCAACAAATTATTATAACCACTATAAAGGGATTCAAGTACAGTTGAGCGATGAGGGTTTTTTTTATATCAATCAACACTGTTCATCCTCTAGGTCTTCTAAAAAAATAACATTTAAAGGAGCTACATGTGATATTTCTGATTTAGAATATTGTGTGTTCAGAATAAAGAGTTCTAACATTGTGCCAAAGGTGTCCATGTATTTTATTGCAGATGTATCTAGTGAATTTATACACAGTGGCCACTAGAGGGAGTATTGTGTCATTGCTGGTCTCCTCCGTGTTGAAAACTATCGACACAGGGTCTTGACCAGTGTGATGAGGTGAGGGTATGAACTGTTAAGAAACATCATTCAGCCAAAAGTGCTAAAAAAAAAAAAAAAAACACAGAGTCATTATTGTTTGGAGAATGAAGCCTGAGGCTGAAATCACTGCATTTTTTCCCCCACTGCTCAGTTTGATTTTGAGACTTACACTTCTGACCTTGTTTATTCAATTCCAAACAGATCTTTAGTAGTGCTATTGACAACATAAACCCAACAGAAAACAGAGGTGATTTGTGGTTTTACTGTGGCTGTTTTCTGTCCAAAAACAGAGCTAAGCTAACAGAGCTATAATGTAAACTATCGGCTGTTGTGTTATGTGACCACCTATTAGTTTTTGTTTGAAGGAGAAAATTTGTGGAGATGTAACGATAATTCTATGGTGGTGGTATATTTATATATATTTTTGACTACATAATAGGAATTGTTAAAACTCGGCAGGTGGTTTTAGTTCCTCTTAATTATTCTGTTCAGACGATGGACAAAACAAATGTTGGCCTTGTGTCACTTGCTTTTGAATTTCATAATCATTGATTATTTACTGCAGGTGGTGCATGTATGCTGTCTGCCATGTTGTAATATTGTGCAAATTATTGGTGAAATACATGTATATCCAGTTGGTACAGATGCCCAGTTGCATGTTTCCATTCATTCTGTATGCAATATAATTCATTTCCTATCTAGTGAATGAAGGTTACTGCGAGTAATGGACTCACTTTTTTTAAAATATATATGTTCATTAAATTTTCAAGATATAAAACATATATGACAAAACAAACAAACATACATTTGGCTCACATATACATTGAAATTTGAATTCATGCAGGCAAGAGAGATTCAGGAGATGCACACATGAAGTAAAATAAATTGAGGGCACATCTCCATGCATGATACATCCACATGATCAGAGAGAATAACACCAATACATCAACCAAACGGCAGGGTGTCATCTGTGGGGCATAGCATACGGAGCTATGATACAAACCCTACTGCGAGAATGGTGGAAATATTCAACCCAATATATGACAGGAAGGGTTCTCATGTTTTATGAAAAACATCATCTTTGCTGTGTAGTTTACATGTCAGATAGTCCAATGCAACATATTCAAGTGTCACTCTTTGCCACTCAGCTTTAGATGGAACTTTATCCATTATCCAATTCAGAAGAATACACTTTCTAGCACAGAAAACAAGTGTTTGATGAAGTTTTCTTTTAAACTTGTCAATGATGGACAAATCAGATATGCCAAGTAGCAAATATAAAGGGTTGTTGTTTCTATTAGCACATAGAATCTTATTCATTTCCTGCCCTATGACCTGCCAGAACTGCTGTACTTTCCTACATTGCCACAAATTATGTGTAAGACTACCAGTTTCAATTTTACACTTGGGGCACAGTGGAGATGCATTAGGGTTGAATTTATGATGTTGGGAGGGAGATATGTGGGCCCTATGCAGTAGCTTATGTTGCATGGCTCTCACTCGATTACACACACTCAACGTTTTTGCATTCTTCCACGCATCATTCCATCCTTCGTCTGTTATTACAACATTGACTTCTCTCTCCCTTAAGCCTTTCAGAAAACAGATGTTTTTATGGTGTTATATTAGTTTGTAGAATAAACTAATAAACCTGCTAGATTTCATTTAAAAAAAAGCTGGCTCTCCAAATGTGAAATATTTTGGCAATGAAGGATTGTGGTCTCTTGTGACAAAGTTTCTTAGTTGCTAATATTGAAAGAAATCCCGTTGTTGAATGCTATATTTCTTTTATGGCTGACTAAAAGACATCGATAGTTTGTGCAAAGTAGATATTCCTTTGTTTGCCCAAACACGAAAGTTGTCGTTCACCCCCAGTGAATACAGAGGTAAATTCACATCTACCCTCTAGTTTTGTAATGACACACCATGCCTTAATTGTGGAAACTGTAATTGGGTTAAGCAGACTTCAAAGATGCACTTTTTCTAATAAACAAAAGATTACTCAAAGGGTTTTTGGACATTGCACTTTCTACATCCAACCAAAGAAATTTGGACTTACTACACATCCAGTCAGCTATAGTGAGCACTAAGCTGGAACTTTCTAATGTCTGGGAGATCAACACCTCCTTCTGTAGAAGAAAGACATAACGTAGCTATTTTGAGGCGTGGTTTCTTCTTAGACCATATAAAGGATGGTCTAAGCTGTTTGATGGTCTTCTGGAGGAACATGACTGGAATCACTTATATTGGGTGAAGTAGCCTGGGAAGGATGTTAGTTTTTAGGAGTGCAGCACAGCCTAACCAGGAAGTTGGGAGGGTGCTCCTTCTCTCTAGGTTCAACCTTATGAGCTCGAATATGGGTGGGGAATTTGCTTTATATAATTGGTCAAAGGAGAGTGTTAGTCGTATTCCTAAATAGACAAAGCCCTCTGTTGACCATTTAAAAGGAAAGGGAGATGGAGTTTTGTGCATTTGTTTCAGGCTGCCTAATGGCATTACTTCTGATTTACTGAAATTTATTCTGTAGAAAAAGTACTAAACATATTGATAATCTCAGTATGTTGGGCTGGGGTAGATATAGATGGATTTCACTTTTGGATTTCGCATCAAGCGCTCACCAACCTGTTTATACAGATAGTCTATTCAGTGAAATGTCTTTCAACCATTTCAGAGGTGTTTTCTGTGTTGTATTCATACGACTACACCAGGTCTCTCGATTCATTTTTACCACTTTCACTGTGTAAAGTGATCACCAGTTACAAGTTCATAATAAGACCTACTGGATATTTTGACCAATTATTGACAAATTACTGGTTTAAATATTGAAAAGTAGTGAATTTGGTGGTTTTGGTTGAGGGCACTTTTGTATTTCATGTTGTCAATAGAAACATTAATATTATTCCTCCCACCTGCACTTTTCATACCATGACTGATTAAAATGTCTGATTCCCTTGATAAAGGACCATTTGAGCAGGAACGTGCAGACACAACCCTGTTCCAGACCACTTTTCCAAACACATTTTACAACATGCTTACATTTGTCTGAGAAAGGTTTAAATGTGTTTTTATTTCTGTAAACAATTTGTTTATAGAAGATTCATTCATGTTACGCCTTACTGATAAAAGTTTTTTCCTTGGAACTAACCACAGAAATGTCAAGAGAAAATCACAGAAAAGCAAGTGGAATTTCAAGAGGCTGGATAGTCTCACTATGCATGGGTCTTGCCAATACATTAATCAGACCTGATAAAGGGCTGTCAGCTCTCTGCACTGCCAATATACACAACAGCAGCCCCAGCTGTTGTCACACTTTTTTTTTTTTCCAATAATTGCTGTCTGGTTTAAAAATGAGCATATCTGATCTAGCTTCTCGTGAAATCATTAATAAATGTTATAAAAGGCATGAGACTGATTTATCAATTGAACCGGTGACTTGGATCAGTGCTGAACTTTTGTCCAGAGAGAGATAAGATGGGAAATAACAAGACCAACACAGAGCTAATTGACTGCTAAAAGCTAACAAACCTAAAACATCTCACTGATGCAAACAAGTACATAGTGGGATGAAAATGCAGCATGTTCCTGTCAAATATACAGTGTATTTATAAGAGATTTCATGCATTATAAATAGACACATTATGTCTCACAATTATAAAAACGTTTCCTATGTGGATGCTTTATTTGCAGAGATGATCTTGTAGCTTCAAAGATTTGCATTCCCTATTGTTTATAGTTGATAGTATTATATGCATAAAATTCTCACGCTTAAATTAAATAACCCAAAATACCATCAAGGTAAATGTCACAGGATCCTAAAAATATCAATATCATTCAAACAAACAGTATGTTATTGCATTAAAACACCTAAAAATGTTGTATATTTTGTTGGCTTGTTTGCTTACATCAAATCAAATATTTCTAGTAATGTTAAAACTTGGAAAAATTTATAAATTATTCATGGTCATATTCTATTCAATTGGTGACCTGTTAATGATGTCATATCCCCTTTATTAAGTTATGACTATCCTTTACTGTTAACAGTTAATGTAACTCTCCACTGTTGTTCTGGGATAGGGCTAAACTCTATTGGTTGTTTGACTGGCTCTTTAAATGAAATCCTTTTAAGGTTGTAGTTGCAGCTACAGTGTTTTGTTCTGTCATGTAGTGATGTGGATTTTCCAAATGATAACACACTGACTGAAACGGGCTCATTCCAGATTCCATCCTGTGAGCCACACTATTGATTTACCTCTTTGTCAGACACTCTGAGTGACTAACTTCGGTCTGTTGACTATATGAAGGTGAATGTTATCATGCTATTTCCCTCAGATGAGTAGAAATGAAGGAGAATGTCTCAGATAAGGCAGTCACTATGTTGCTTATGTAACACGATTAACACCAAATATGTTTATTACAAATGGACTGATCAGAAAGATCAAGATAATGAAAAACTTATATTTTGGGATCATTTTCTGAGATCTACAACAGTGTCTAACTTTATTAATATCTATATGCTTAAGTTAAGGCTTTTATTATGAAAGGTAAAGTGGATAAAAACAGTAAATTTATGTATTTTCCTCTTGTTTTAATTAAAAGATATTTTTTTGTTTGTCTTTGTTTAGTTATGGTATTATGTAATTTGTACATTTTTAAAAAAAATTTCCTGCCAATGGGACTCAAGATGGAAATTAGCTGCATGGCTATTATCTGTTGTATTTACGTGTAAATGTTCATTAATATGAACTTTAAAAATCAATCAATCAATCAATCAATCAATCAATCAGTAGCAGGAATCACATACTGTGCATGTAAATGTAGTCCGTTATTTGGCAAGTCGGTTTATCACAAAGACTATAAATGGACTCATCACACCTTCTGCTCTGTTGGACAATAAATTACTAGTGACATTTGTGGGGAAATCGTTTGTGAAGATACATTATTCCAAATCTAGACATGCATTGTTCTAATACTACATATTAGAAATATGCTGCGTATTTGTTTGACAGGTATGTTTCACATATACAACATAAACATGCATTTGTTCCTTCAGTGTATTTTACCACCGACTGCAGTACATTTGTAGGTCATATTTAGTTTGTTAAGTTTTGGCCTTGAAATGAGCTCCAGCACTTTTTGGCACTTTGTCTGCAGGAGCAATTGGACAACTTACCCTTTCACTGCCCATTTAACTGGTCCAAGTTAACGTCTTAATTACCATGGCCGCTTTGCACTTAACAAAAAGTACTTGCCACTTCTCATTTTCCACGTAAACTGGTGTCCACAGCCCGGACTGATGAGATCATTTATTAAAGTACACTGGGGATTACAGCTCCAGTGTAAGTTTAAACCCCCTTGTGGTTTCCACGTAGCCGTTACATAATGTCTCTCTATTGAAGGCTGGAAACCTGATTCTTTGCACCCTCCACTGTATCCCCTGTTTCCATTTAGCTGCATTAATATGACACTATCCTCGGCTTCATTGTGTTACTTCATTCCAGGCGTGGAGATTGTTTTGCTAATTACACATAGGCCTACGTGTTGTATTTCTCCAAATGTAAGTGAAAATATAGAATATCAAATCAACATCTAAACTAAGATGATGTGATCCGTCCTGCTCTGTCACTTTACCTGCGCTGTTCACTATGAGTGGTCGAAATGTTGATTAAGTTTGCAGCCACATGCAGACAATCTGGGCCA
Organism: Apogon talboti; assembly: GCA_037367365.1. Taxonomy (NCBI): domain Eukaryota; kingdom Metazoa; phylum Chordata; class Actinopteri; order Kurtiformes; family Apogonidae; genus Apogon; species Apogon talboti. The sequence goes on along the minus strand of JAPQRQ010000018.1, from coordinate 21,296,986 downwards.
ACAGAGGATTACAGATTTGTAATGGCATTGGGAAAGGTAAGCATTTCAAAGATTTGTCATATCAAAGTTGGGGCTTTCCCCCCCCCTCCCCTCATTTTGCAGAGTGCTATCTAAAACCCATAGCGCTGCAACTTTTTATGAACAAGCTTGAGATTTGATTAAATGGAGCAGCTGCTCAATGCTAAAAAATGTTTTTCTCTCCTCTGTCTGTGAAGATGAGCTGGTGAGTCCTGCTGGTCCTGCAGATACTGATCATCAGTTGTGGAAATTAAAATACAATACACTCATTTTCAATAGTGATTATCTGAAATGAGAGGGCCTTTTAACCCTTTACAGACATTTCCAACAGAGAACTAAGAACTGGCTGTGAAGTCAATGATATAGCGGCTTCAGTTTCCCATTGGAAAGGAGTCTTTGACAGCGAGGTAATGGTAAGGCATAATATTCAGGCTATATCACACACTTCAACTGGCTTTTTTTAGGTTTGCCTTTTTAAAGTGGAAAAAATTAATGAAATACTGTAATAAAATACAGATCTAAGCAGGGGCGGCACAGTGGTGCAGTGGGTAGCACTCGTGCCTCACAGTAAGAAGTAACCCTAACCCTAACCCTAACCCAACACCAGTTCTGTATGGAGTTTGCATGTTCTGCGTGGGTCCTCTCCAGGTACTCTGGCTTCCTCCCACCATCTAAGTTAATTGGTTAATCTAAAAATGGCCCATAGGTAGTAGGTTTGTCTCTGTGCGATGAACTGGTGACTTGTCTAGGGTGTACCCCGCCTTCGCCCTTAAGTAGCTGGGATAGGCTCCAAGCAACCCCCGCGACCCTAGTGAGGATTAAGCGGGTTCAGAAAATGGATGGATGGATGTTGTCAGCAGTTTATGGCTTTCTAGTTTGTAGTCACGTACTGAAGATTTTATACCTGTTATCAATAACTAACTCCTTCAAACATATATCTCTGGGTGGTATGTTCAAAACTATAATCAAAATATGAATTTTCAGTCATATCAATAATATCAATATCAATAATTATTATAGCTAGTGTCAAAGCATTTTCGGCAAGTTTAACGGCAGAGTGTTGGACCTAACTCAAAGTTTTATTTGTTGCTCTATTGTCAAAATACAACACACGCTTATGTATAATAGAGTTGGGAGTCTTAGTTGTAAGGCTGATACGATATACATCTCGATACAGCATCTCCGAGCCGATATGTTAAAGATACGTGTGAGGCAACTCACGATGCGATACATATGATTCACACTCAAATCACGATACAGAGCGATTAAGCACATTCTGATTCAACACATACATTCTGTTATAGAAAATGCAGTGTAATTCAATGAGCTTGATTAATTATTTATCAAATGAAACCATGACTTCACAAACTGGCTTTTGTGCAGTTTCAGAACACGTGCCTCTCATACAGTCACGTGACAAAGTTAAGACGCCCCCTTTAGATCTTTGTTTTCTTTACCATAAAAATATATGGGATTCAGATTTTTATTATAACAATACTAAGATATGGAGCACATATACCAAAAGAGATGAAACTAAAGAAATGCTTTTTAAAATATGTTGGTAAATTCAATATATTTGGGAGGAAAAGTTGGGACAGACTTCTGTTCATTATTAATTCCAATGCCTAAAATGAAGATTGAATGCACCTGGTCAGGTGCAAACCAGTTGATGATTGGTAGAGAGGCTTTTCCAGGATTCTATCTTTTAAATTATGAAGACAAGGGTGTCCTAACTTTTTCCTCATAAAAATAAAATCCGTAATTCTGCCAAACTCGAGATTTTAAAACAAGAGGAGGATAAATTTATTCTTCTGACAAAGTCGTTCTGTATGTTTCTCACGCTCAACTTCTTGCTCCTTCGCCAAATCAATACAGTATTCATCTGCAGGGCATGTGCCACAGTGCATCCGCGGAGCTCATACTGTAGTGTGCAGTGTCCACATGCTCGAATCTGTGGCACAGGTTAACGTGGGTCTTCAGAAAAGAAAAAACTTTACCCAAATAGTAACACTTTTAAATGCAAGTAAAAATATATTCTATTGAATGGATTGAATTTTATCGATATAAACATTCAATAAGTGATACATCGTGATATCACTCCGAAATGTTCATTTACTCGCAGCTTCCAGTGGATTCTGCTTGGATCGTGCACGCGAGTGTCGGTGTATCGGATGATCTTCCCATCCCTAATATATAATGATTGAATTATAAGAAGAAAATGTTACGAGCTGAGAATATAAACACAATACAACCCTAAAGATGAAAGAACTGTGTACACTGTATCAAGACAAATCTTCATCATTATATATCACAATTTAAAATATCCCTCTTAATCCATTATTAATAGATAAGGTTTAACTCCTACAACCAAACACCAACCTCCAGGCCTGAACGTGCATGTGCCAAAGCTGTAGTTTATTTAACCCAGGTTTGTGTGTTAGCATAACAGAGCATTAGTGTGTTAAAATGACTAGATAATGCATCTCGTTTATGTTTGGATATTATCAGGGTGAATATGCTTGGATCCATGTCATATCTGTGTAATGTGTAATGCAATGTGTGTAAGAACTCATTACTGAATTTGATTCCAGGTTCTGCAGTATAGAGTCTATTCACAGAACAGTTCAGTGTAATGTGTTACTGACCTGAGAAACCGGGCCTCTTAGCATCATTGGCTTCATTACCAAATAGTATAAGTCATATATTTTCTTTATGAGTATCATACCTGCTTTTTCTCTTTTTATTTGATTTGCGAACATCCTACAGAATTTAGTGTTGTATTATTTAACACGTTGGCTTCATTTTGCTAATACAAAAATGTCACATTAAGTTAGCTAAGCCCTAAGTTAGCATTAGCTCATTGACTTTCACGCATATACAGTTTACAGGAAGTTGACCCATTGGTTTCAGAACTGTCTTTGTTTTTGTTTGTTTTGATATTTTGTGTTGTGGCTGTCGCTGTGAAGCTGGAAAGGACAACAGTTGGACAAAAGAGGCTATGTGTGCTATCTTTCCTGATGATCCTTTTAGTGTAACCTATTAACCACCATGACAGTAGGGCTGTCTGAGGTAAAACCGTGGGATGAATTTGCAAAGTGCAAAAATTACACTGAAGATATTAACAGTCAAGGGTGTTGAAGTCGTTTTAGTTCAGGTTCCACATATAGACCAATATGATCTTAAGTAAAACAATAGCATAATAATCTATAATGACAACTCCAAATTTTTATGAAAATATTTACATAATCAAACTATCCTTTAACAATAAAATGTGACTAACTTGAACAAATATAAACAACTTCAAATGTCTACAGAAAATTACGTGCAATTTTAACAATATTCTGTCTGTTACTAAATGTTTTGTGCCTTTGTAGGTCTGATCTGTACTGTACATGTATAAATGATAAGTTGAGACGTAATATTGTTAAAATTGCACTATTTTTCTTAAGAAATGTCACTTTTTTCAGGTTAATCACACCTTTTTTTGATAGTGTGTAAATTTAAATATTTTCATAATGTACTGTTATTTTTCTGCACTAAAACAAAGAGATTTGGAGTTGTCATTATTTGTAGGCTTTTATGCTTTACTATTATACTGTATGTGGCCCCTGATAGAAAATGAGTTTGACATCCCTGTTCTAAATAATCAGGACTGATCCGTTAAATACTATCCACATATACTGCAGCAACAATCAGCTGACTGAAGTTGGGTTCTTGAGATTCTTTCCCTTTGAGAACAGCTTCATGAAAACCATCAATAAAAACAAACAAAATTGTAGGGTCAAGAAAAGAATCCAAGTCCAAGAATCTGGAGAAATACTTTAGCTTTTTTTTTTTTTTCCTCAAGTAAAGTATGTGCTCTAAACATTACTTTAGAGTCACATCACATTATAGAGTGTGCATACTTGGATGAGATTAGTGAGTGCGTTGAAAATCAGTGAATGCGAACTGCACATCCACACATGACATCGTACATGTACTGCTCTTATGTAATGCATGCATGAGGCCTAAAAGAGTTCTGTCAGTCACATCTATTCATCTCTTATCATCTGCAGCTGCATCAGTCATGGTCAGAACTGCAATAAAATGTCGACTGCATGCTGTTAAAACAGTTTGTCTAAAAATACCTCAGGCTACTCATTATTAGATTAGACAACAGACCAGTTCCCCTTTTCCTGAACACCAAGGACTCGTGTAGGACAGAGCAAACCTGATGACATGGGCATGGGGGGGGGTCAGACAGTACATCACATTAATACACTGTCATTGCCTCAAAAACACATTACTCTGGATGTGATCTGACACTTGTGCACTTGGGCACATTGTGAATTTTTAGTTTTGGAAGATAAGACATGGTGAGACACTGTGAACCACAAACGCATCTATAAAATACACGTGTTTCTGTAAATGTCTGACTCATGATAGCCTCTTAAAAGAAAGCATACATGACAAGCTGATCTGATTCCTCTATAAATTTCATGATTTATATTTTTTATGTATGTAGATCAAAAAAGAATGAACTGCAAAAACAAATATTCTGCAACTGGCATACATCTTTTTAAATATTCAATCAGTATGAACAGGTATGTGCAATAATTAGTTATAACTCAAAGGGTAAGAATCCCATCTCCCAGGTGACCCCCAGTGTATGGGGTAAGGTTGCTGTCAAAATGTTCCTGTGCATAAAATAGAATAGCTTGCATATTAGTCTATTGTTGTGCAAAAAATAAACATTTGTAAACTCTTGAATGAGTTCAGTCGTACATAAAATGTATTGTGTGTATTATATTTGTTAGAATACGAATGAATACGTTTCGACAACAAGAATTACAAACATGAAATGCAACTTTATCATTGCGCTTTCTCCATCACGAATACGAATTCACCAATGTGACTCTACTGTCAAAAATATGTCACCACTTCACAGGCGTTATTTATCGAGCAGAAGATACATTGATTCCACAGATAGCGCATGTGTTCAGGTTCCTTCTCTGTGGTCAGAACAATGTACAAATGGTTTGATTTGACCTGATTTTGTTCTCTGACTTCGTCAGCCGTCTTGCACAGTGATCGTGCCCGATATTGGCTTGATCTTGCAGCGGAAAGGGAACCTGAAGTCATGCGCAGTCTGTGGAATGGATGTATCTTCTGCTTGATAAATAACGCCTTTGAAGTGGTGATGTATTTTTGACAGTAGAGTCATGCTGGTGAATTCGTATTTGTGATGGAGAAAGCGCAATCGTAAAGTTACTATTCTGACTGATAAAATACACACAATACATTTTATGTACGATTGAACTCATTCAAGAGTTTACAAAGGCTAATATGCACGCATATCTGTCTTATGCACATGAATATTTTGACAGCTTCCTTACCCCATACCAGTACAGAAGTATCTTCAAGTGTATTATGGTAAATGTCTTTGCCCTTCATAATACATCACAATCACCCTTTTTTTTTGGGGGGGGGGATGTCAAACATACGGCCTGCGGACCAAAACTGGCCCACCAAAGGGTCCTTTCTGGCCCGTGGGATGAATTTGCAATATAACAGTCAAGGGTGTCAAACTCCGTTTAGTTCAGCGGCCACATACGACCAATTTGATCTCAAGTGGACAAACAAATTTTTATCTTTGTTTTAGTGTGAGAAAGTTTAATTATCTCATGAAAATGTTTGCATATACCATTTATTATCCTTTTACAAAAAATGTGTATAATGTAAACAACCATGAACAACCTGAAATTTCTAAAGAAAAATAAGTGGAATTTTAACAATATTCTGCCTGTTGTTTGTGTATTTGTAGATCCACTGTGATCTGTATGTTGTAATGCACATGTGTGAATGAGAAGCTGAGGCGTAATATTGTTAAAATGGCAGTTTTACTTTTTTGCACGAAAACAAAGAGAAAATTTGGACTTATTATTTATGTTATTATGTTATTATTTTACTGGTCTGATCTACTTGAAATCAAATTGGACTGAATGTGAAACCTGAACTAAAATGAGTTTGACAGCCCTGCTCTACACTTCAACTTATGTCTAATAATACCAAGTCAATAACAGTCATTCTGGTCTAATTTATTTATTTATTATATATTATGGTATTAATGTCTAGTAAATGGGGTGGTGCATCTTCAAATTATCATTACATTAATATGTTGATCGAACAATCCTCCCTGACAGGTACTGCGACTGTAGCTGTGGTTAATACGTTAAATTAATAGACCATCTGAGTAAACATTTTCTGTACCTTCATGTCTTAAAAGGATCCTCAGTAAAATATTAAGTAATGATTGTAAATTATCAGTGTGTATGTAATGTGACCAAACTCTGTTATAGCGACACACGAGGTGGGAATGAGTTGCTAATGTTGATGCAGATGAGGTTTTGTTTGTCCCTTTCAGCCGGTGTCAGTTTGCGGCAGTGTCATGGACATCAGTGTGGACATGTGGTGGTCATACACCCTCCTGAGTCACTGGTGTTGCATCAGACATTCTGCAGCGTTTGGTTTATTGTGACATGTCCCTTCCAAAGTCCAAATATACGCCCTTAACTTTAACTTCTTCCCATTCCTTTTTGAGCAATACTTAATTTGTTATTACTAATGTGCGTGGAAATTTCCATAATGTATTGATCACTTTTATTTATCAACTTGTTTGCTCTGAACAGGGTGCTGCTATTGGGTCCTTGTACGTAAAAAATGATTTTTCTTTTTTTCTTCTGCTCGAAACAAACAAACAAAAACATTCAGTCTCAACGTTTGTAGTGAATAAACTAAATACCCATTGATCTTACTCTCTTTTAGTTAATTTTACAAAGACTGCAATAGTAAAGTGTTCTGTTGTACGACACGCTGAACCTTTTTGGTTTTCTTTACGTAACCACTTTATTTGACCATTTGCACTAATGTCTTAAACAGACTTAAAATCAGCCTTCTCACACCTGAAATATCTAAACCAAGGCTATTGTTTTTGCTTGATTTTATACATGGTGCCATACACATTAACATTATCGAGTAGATTTAAAGTGGTAAAATGTTAATTAAAATATACATAATTCTGGTCCAACATTAGGTTTGTTGGTTTATTAAAGTTCTAATGACAACATGTGCATTTGTCTCTGTATTTAGATCCAACCTGGATATATGTGAAGTATGAACAGCAGGAAAAACTAAAGTTTAAAGGAAAAATGGCCTCTACAAACCAAAGTGGTTATATTTAGTGTGACCTCCCTTTAACATGTCTTTAACCCTTTTCGTTCAGACAGTATGAGATTTATTGCATTAATTTACTGAAGTTTTATACCAGGTGTCATTCAACACATGTCAGATGTTTCTAAATGTTTGTGCCGCCTTGTGTTATGGGGTCAGAGGTCACACTAAATAGTGACTTTAACCTTTACAACACATTTAGCTCAGTTTTTCTGTGTGTTTTATCAGGCTGTGCACATATTCCCTGTATTTTCTTGTTGTATGTGAAGAAAAGAGAATGAGAAATAAATATGTATGTTCATTTCAACCCTGAAAAAGAGCGAAGCTAAAAAGGTGGATAAAAGGTTTGCACAGGACTGTTTTAAGAATGTTGATCACATGTGCTTAACAAAGTCTAGTAGAGTCAAACCTGGAGTCAAATTGTTTTACCAAATATCTAACAATAGTACCTGAATATTTAGAAGTTAAATCTATAGTTGTGGTCAAATCTTTTGACAGTGTAAAAAAAAAAAAAAAAGGATTTTGCAAGAGCAGTTTTTTTTGACCACATGGTTCTGAGGTAAAAAGATCAACTATAGCCACTTTATAGCTTTCAAAGACTTTTTTGACAAGTCATTCTTATACAGAATCAAATTAATTTAGTGCCAAACAGCCACAACTGTATCCTGAAATACATTATGTAAAAAGAGCAAAAGAGTCTGGTAGTAATTGAATGAAATCTTTAAAATATGTGAAATTAATACATTTTTGAATTTTCAGTCAATTTAATGTCAAGTCAAATGTCTGTTGTCATATTTGTAATTGTGTATTGTTTCAACCAAAATTAAAACAAATGTAATCAATAAATGTATGACTGTTTAAAATGATTTAAACTTTTGCAAAAATATTTTGCTATATAGAATAAAATCTAAGACACTATTTCCAACACTATTTTCAACACAGAGTAAAGCAAAATAGAATCACAGGTAAATTAATCTTAAATTTGCACAATATGTGAATGTGCACAAACTGTGGATTTGTACATTTTATTTGATGTCATTCATTCCTTAATCCTTCCTTTTTCAGATTCTGTCAACTTAAGATCATTACTTTCCTCAAAATGTCTGAAAAGCTCAAACTAACACAAAAATTTAACAAAGCCAGTCAATTTATCATAATACTACAGAGAGAAATTGAAGTGTACATAGACAAAATGAAATTGACTTCTTTTAAAAACTTTCTCCAATCTTAAAATGCAGTTTCCTTCACAGCATAAACCATGTTAATCACAATGTTATCCTGCTGACTTTGACATAATAGTTCCTCTATCCTGTGTGTTTTCCTCAGACACTCAGGCTGACGAATAGTTTCACTGATCACATCTTACACACTTTGATAGCAGTGTCAGGACGCACTCCGTCACTATTACCAAACAGACATATTACAGACACATGAGCTATTGAAGACAGAGAGCGTAGCTTCACCTCAGATGGAAGCATCACTCTCTGTCATTTAAAGGTGAACGTGAGCTTTTTGTCCAACTGCTGTCTTTACCAGTAGTGGTGGATGCTCTTACAGTTGATTTTGTTAAACACTGATAGGTAATATCCAGTTATGTAAGAGCCACGTGTGCAGTCAACATCAATTACAGTCAGACGACTCCAAGTTTCACCCTTCGGTCGGGCTGGCATAGACGTGGAAAGCACAGATCGTATATGGGGGCGTCTCCGCCTGTATTGATCATTGTTACGTAAACTTGAGTCCGGCGCTGAAACGTTGAAGCATTCTTGGCTTTTGTCCGGCCTCAGCGGCGTTTGTACATGAAGGAAAATGGCTGCCATGACCAGACCTCCACAGACCTCGTCTCCCACTCGTTCTTTCTGCTCTCCTGCTTTGGAGTGACTCGATGCTTTTATGTGGAGTGACTAATGCTCGCTTTAAAGGGCCTCGGGTGTATCGTGGCGTGTGTGCATGTGTGCGAGCATGTGCGTTCGTGTGTGCGCACGCCAATGCTGTACGCGACCAATCAGCAGGCCAGGGCTCGACTCGGTTACATGAAGATGAGTCAGTTTTGTGGTCTGCAAAGACCAAGATCCCCCACACACACTTCATCTTGATCCATACAAATGGTTTGATTTGTAAATTTGCATAAGAGTCACTGTGTAGAATAACGCTATAGCGCCAATTCATGCGTATGGACGGAGCCTCGGATGAGAGTTCAAGTTAGAGGAGAAGGTTAGAGGTTAGTTCATGACTGCAGATAGTGTTATGGAAGACGCAAGACGTGGATTATGTCTTAGTGTAGCTGAAAGACAGTCATATGGTGAAGTCAATTAGAAATGGACGATATGAAGATAATCTGCAACATGTTCAGTATTGATGGAGCACTGAGGGGGGAATATTACACCGAAAAAACAGAATACTCTTAAATATAACTGGGTTTTATGTCATTTCTCAAACTAAACGACTGACAGAAAGACCATGATGAGCCTTAAAGAGCTCTAAAATGTCCAGATTTGATTCAGTTTAAAACTAATATTTAAAGCATTTACAGACATAACTTACTTCCAAATACAACACAGAAATTGTTCTCAGAGAGAGAAGGGGGATACAATTAAAGAGGGAAACAATTTACAAATGCACTGTCTCTGATTATAACGGGTTAAATGATGGAACAGCCTAACAGATGAATTAAAGCAAAGTAAAAACAGAAATCACTTTAATGTATTAATTACTTTTAATCCAATTTTTAATCAAATGTAATTAAATTGTAATCTTTTATCTATCTATCTATCTATCTATCTATCTATCTATCTATCTATCTATCTATCTATCTATCTATCTATCTATCT
>JAPQRQ010000018.1:21273056-21286828 GCA_037367365.1 Apogon talboti | reverse complement strand
CTATCTATCTATCTATCTATCTATCTATCTATCTATCTATCTATCTATCTATCTATCTATCTATCTATCTGTCTAATGTATGTCTATAATGTATCTAGATTTATCTATTATTAAATCTAGACCGGTTCTAGCCGGACTGTCTTATTATATATATATATATATATATATATAGTATATTTTAATTGGATGCATTGAAACATGCTTTATGGCTACTGTATAATGGGTTGCATGCGTTTTAATATAATGGCCAAATTAATGTGATCATAACTGATGCTTCGCTGACTCTCCGTCTCTGCTGAATGTGTGAATGCTCAGCACATATACGTCAAATGATTCACGATGATTCATTACTTCAGTCAGTTGTTCATATCATGATGTCGATGAAAATAGGATGAGTCAGTGGCAGTGACAATATATCAACAATAAATTCATTTTTGTTCATCTCTTCACATATCAGTCCTACAACTACTGTGTCACTGAACTAATTAATCTTAACGCAGCTTGACCATAGACACTCAATGAACCATTAGTGTCCACCATGAAAGCACTGAAGCTGATCAGTAGTAGGATTATAATTAGGGTATTGGTTCATATGTCCATGCAGTAGCAGCTGTCAACCAAAAACAGCCACACAGGAAAGTTTAGTATGTGACTGAAGCATCAATACTGCTGATCCAATCAACACAAATCAGGAACATTATAATAAATGTGGAGTTGCTTCTTCATTGTCCAGTTGGACTATGGGCAGACAAGATGCTACAGTGACTCAACGTTTCTAGTTCAGTTCAATCTGAAAGTAAATACAGAGTTTAATGCCAGACCAAATGCACATTGAAGCACTTTTATTAATGTATTTTATCCTTTGTCGGAACAGGTAACACTGTTTTTTTTTTTTATTAATTTGGGGTATAGTGAAAAACGTTTGAGATTTATCTTATCTTATCTTATCTTATTTTATCTTATCTTATCTTATCTTGATAAATGACCTGTGTTGTTTAAATGAATGTACGCTGGACTCTTTCTCTTGCAAATGAAACCTTGATTTCACTGAGACTTCCTAGTTGAATAAAGAATAAAAAAGAAAGAGAAAAATGAAGAAAAACAGACCTTTTATATAGAAAGTAGGTTCATATATCCCTGTCGCTTCAGGTATAAAAGGAGACATGGAATGACATGGATGACGGCTCTTTATACCTGTCTTTCTGTTTACCGAATACTTTGTATTAATGTAGTTTTCAGTGGGTTAGTGCAGTGATTCCATACAGTACCTATAGTAGACCTGTGTCATTGTGTTCATGTCTTAATATTTGTTTGTGTAATGGTTACACACTGCTGCTGCTGTTACTGTTATTTGCTTGCCAAACTCTTCATCAACAAATGATGATGTTGCGTTTAATGTCAGCGTTTTTTTCTGGACAGGCTCCACATAAATTTCCTTCCACATCTACTTGTGTCTGTATGAAATAACTGAGTGCAGTCATCATTATGTCGACTGACAGCAGCTCATTGTTTACAGCAGGAAGGTCCAGCCTTTGGATGGACGTGATTTACTCTGCCATTATGGATGCTTTGCATGTTTTCAGTCCGCTGCATACTGTGCTGTTTGTGAAATCAAGCATGTAACTGAGTCTCGAATCGCTGTAATGTAATGTGTATTTTGGTACATTTTATTACCTAACATTCGGTTTGTCACCGATACAATAATCATTACCTTCTTTACAATAAAAGCGTCATATTTTATGCACATTGTTTATACTGACAGTGCCCTGTAGAGACATGTGACAGAGATCTCAGAGACAGGAAAAGCATTTACAAAGATTAATACAAAGCAGCTGCTGACTGGAGGCAAATCATTATGATTGAAATATTTACAAATATCATACATCTGCAGGAACAGAGGCCTGCAGCATGTTAAGGCCCATTCATGCTCTACATTAATGATGCATACGTATACGTACAGGGCATTCTGTCCGTCCTCTGCGTTCATCTGTATTTCTGTCTGTTCTCTGGGAGTTTGTGGATGTGAACCCCAAGGGAGAATATGGAGCAGTACCACTGGGAACCACAGGGGGCAGTATTGAAGATAATTTTCATAAATGGCGGGACTTTTCAAAGAGCAACTGTGTAAGTTAATGATAAACTACTGACATATTTATGACAACTACCCTTCTCAATATCAACATTAGTATCTACATTAGTAATACCTCCTCTGTCGCCGCCATGTTTGCTATTATTGACTTTTTTTCCCTTCTTCTCAAAAAACTTTACTCTTCTTCGTGGTATTCAACCAGTATGTTCATTAAGAGCAGTGCCCTCTGATGGAGTGATTGACAAACGCTCATTCCAACGCAATGGACGCATCTAAGTATGAAGGCAGTGACGTTTGAAGCCGTTTGAAACAGATGTACCTATTTCCATATGAAAAGTAAGCATGAATGGGCCTCTAGTGTGCATGTTTCTGCTGATGCAAAAACAATGTTCATTTGTCCCATTAGAATCCCACTGGAGTTCCCAGTTTGAAAATGTCACTAGAACGTGTCCTAAAGTCAGAGGAACATCACCAACACCAACTTAATAATTCAACATGGGTGCTCCGGTCACGAACAGTAGTGAAACCTGCGGTAATATAGGGTTAATTAGCACTTCTGTTGGATTGATGTCTCATTAAACCAATCATACACTCAGTGCGGGTCAACTTCTCTCTGTGTTACTACAGTATATGGTTAAAATAGAAGGCATGCAGCTCGTATTAACTGGCTGGACTTCTTGGACTTATTCAAATGTTGTGATTCCTACCTCTGACTTAAAAGTAAAGGATCAGTGCAACATTAGTTACTGTAAAAGGACGCTGATGCAAACATTTTGACCAATCTGTGACAGGCCTTCTCTGTATCTGGACCATATCTTCCGATCAGTTTTTTACACTAACAGACCTTTTTTTCCAGTCTGGCTGTAAAATCCGGCAAAGCACAGGTGTTACTGATAACAATACCTGCGGCTCTGTTCCATTTAGTTGTCCCTGGAGGCCGTTTCAGTGAACCAGCATGCACGGTTCCAAGGCCTGAAACTGACACACATAAATGGGATGCAGCCGTTTATAATAATACCAATTATACCTGTGTGGTTTCAGCCTTAACAAGTCAAAATGTCTGAAAAAGGTCTATTAATGGACATAAAGAACCGTGTGTTTGTTGCTATACTGATTATCTGAGGATGCTTCATCGATCTTCTGTTCATCTGTGCACATATGTAGGATTTTAGTGCTAACAGAAGCTTTGATTCGTGTTGGTGTTTGATTGACTTGTGTGTGATGGCACGACTTCTGTTAATTCAATACAATATATTTCTATTCTCACATACAGTTCTACTAGAGTTGTGATTTTTAGAAGTACACTGACAGGACATTTTAATAATACATTCTTACAATACCCGGTCTGTAGCTCTGTTACTTACTAATTATAGCATTAGTTTGGTATTGTCTAGTCCTATATGACCCATCAGCCAGTGCACCATTTAAAGCAGCTGGCATTAATTAATGTGTTTCATTAGTCACATTAGTGTTGTCCTACATTTTCTCTTGCAAATGTTTTATGAAGTTTACTGTTTTTACTATCAGTAGGCTTGTGTCAGAATTAGTTCACTCCAAACTTGAGCTGAAAGGATTAATCAACTGAAATTGAATAACAAAATTATCAGATTACAATTTTCCTCAATCAAAGCTTCATTTCCTTAATTTCACTGCTGCTAAACATTGGGTCCACTGTTGTGTTTCACACAGACGTTATGTTAGTTCCATCTTAAGTTGTTAGTAAGTTGGATCCAAATGTGTTGAAGACTGCAGTGTTTGTAGATGTCACTGGACTTGTTGTTTATATCTAGAGATATTTGCACATGTACTTTTATACTGTTGTTATTGTTGTTATTGCTATATTGATATTTTTTATATATCTTTTTACTTTTATATTTTTCGTGGTTGTTGTTTCAGCTGGTTTTGGAATAAAAGACGTCATTTTCAGACATTTCTGTTTCATAATTGTACAATATTTTTCACCTATTCAAATAATCATTTAATCAAAGCAAAGACAATAATTGATAGATTTATCAGCTACAGCAGGCAACATGGTGGTGCAGTGGATAGCACTGTCACCTCACAGCAAGGAGATCCTGGGTGGCATGTTCTCCCTGTGACTGTGTGGGTTCTCTCTGGGTACTCCGGCTTTCTCCCACCATCCAAAGACGTGCACTAATAGGTTCATTGGTGAAATCTAAATTGTCCATAGGTGTGAATGTGAGAGTGATTGGTTATTTGTTTCCATGTCAGTCCTGCGATGAACTGCTCGAAAAGTAGCTGGGATTGGCCTCTGACCCTCTCAAGGATAAAGTGGTTCAGAAGATGAATGAATGAATAATCAACTACAAAAATAATCGATAGCTGCAGCTCTGCTACTAACCCCTCATACTTCCATACATTTTTGTCTGAATACGGTCACCTTTGGTTCCAAAAAGTAAAGACAGTCACATCCAAACTGTGAGCTGGCGGCTTCCCATTGGTAGTTTAAAGTGGTTCTGTACATCCACCTGAGTCCGGCTCCACCCTCCGCATGATTCTGAAAACAACCAAAACAACGACAAAGTCGGAAACAGGCTGACATGGTTCAGTGTCAGAGTGTCCAGGTGTTGATGTTCATCCCAATGACAGAATCAGTAGACTCTTAAACAGAACCATATGAAGCTCTGAAAGAGTTAGAGTATTTGTCCTGGTTTTACCACCTAATAAATGCCTGTCTGAAAATCCGTATCTGTTTACATGTATACTATATTTAGAATATTCTTGCCGTCATTTAGTCTTTTCCCACAAGGAACTAAAGCCCTGAAGTCTCTTAAACAGACCAGAGTTCCCCCAACAAATACAACAATTCTACAGTGGTTTTACAGATTCAGGTCGACAAACAGATTAACCCATTGAGGCAGTGGTTTTATCAGGTGGTTCTGAACAGAATGACGACACACATTAACACTGATAGAATCCTACTCTACATTAGTAAGTGGCGAGTTGAGACATTTTCTCCTTGAAATGCAGTTGTTTTTTTGTTTTTTGTTTTTTACATATGTATATTTTTTTCTGCGTTATTGCCACCATTGACGCATTTCATCACATTTAGTTCATTTGAATCTGTTGAGAGCAGTTTCCAAAAAACATGTTTAGTGTTTAACCTGCTAGGACCCACTGTCCACGTATGAGGACAAGAAATTCACAGCTTTATACAAAAAAAACCAGAAACAACTGTCCACCGCAAATGACATTCCATAAAAAAATTTTAAGAATGCATCTGAAAAAACTATTGCATCATGATATTTCCAATATAAGCAATTATTTAATAAAAAAAAAAGCCACAACTCAAACACTTGTGGGGCTTCTGGGTCTTAGGAGGTTAATTTCATTTTAACAAGAGCATTGGTTCAGTCAGATATGCCCACTGTCCCTGCATCATAATCTGTTCATGCTGTTCTTTCAAGTTCAAGAGTCATGACCAAAACTGCTCTGAAAAACTTCCCTTTAGGCGTTCCTGAGATGCTACACTCATACGCAGACATGAAGTCACAATGACTATGACCTTTTCACTTACAAATATTTTCACTTCATCTTTGTGTCCAAATGAAGAGATTTCCTCAAGGCATTCCTGAGATACAGCTTTGGTAAGACATAAGGTTGAATCAACCCTGACCTTTGAGTGCCTAATAGAAAGGTTGAGCCAAATGACCCACCAACAGACAGATCCACCTTTTATGGATTTCCCCACTCCACTCGTCCACCTCTGTCTGTATCTGCAAATATGGTCTAATTCATTGTTTTTAATTAGTTTGGCTAACCGTGGCTAAAACTGCTGTTGATGTTGGTCAACCCCAAAATGACCTCCGAGGTGAATACACCATCAAGTCAAATAGCATTTTAACGCTAGGAGTCTGGAAGACAAATGTCCGTTATAACCATATCTGCTTATAATCACCTTTTTAGACCCTTTATATAACCTCTGCAGAGCAGTCTATCAGTAGAATAAAGACTCATCTGTTCTGGAAGACTGGGATGAAAATGTTGGGCCCTGAAGCTGAAAAATTTGAATTTGAAAGAAAAAAAAAGGGAAATAGCCTGTGAAAACACACCTTTACTATTTGTAACTGGAAATTGACATTACAGATTTCTTTTTTTAGCAATTTGTTTTGTTCACAAAAGCAATGTACTGAAGGAAAAATAAAAAAATAAAAATATAAACAATGCTTTAAATAAAAAACAAAAACAAAAAAAAAAACATTTTTGAGTCAAGTTGTTGTTTTTTACTTCATGTTTTTGGCAGGGACATGCGTCCAACTTCTAGGGACTACTTTCGGAAACCAGGGATTGATTCCAATACTGTATTAGGACCTTACATTCTGATCACGTTTCCACTAATTTCCACTAATTATGCACACATACTGTTGGATGTGTTTTACTGATTCTCGATATGTACTATGCACATTTCCAGGCTTACAAATACACTGCCCGGCCAAAAAAAGTTCCACATTCAGTATTTGGTTGGGCAGCCTTTATCTCTGACCACGGGACAGATTCATGATACCATCCAGGTTAATCCCAGTGTGAAAATGATGTCTGATGCTCCGTGAACCACTCTTAGACTAGACAATCTTTATACTTCTGTCGAACTGATGATTGTTTCAGAAATGCTACTGCATAAGTTAAAGGGTTAAAGAACTGAAACATATTCATCACTGCAAATATTATCCAGTGGGAGGATCTGAACTATTTGCTGAGTTAAATCCAGGTGGGGTCTTCTCTCTCGCTCTCTCTCTCTCTCTCTCTCTCTCTCTTTTTTTTTTTTTTTGCCAGGCTTGTGTTTATTACACCCTGAAATTCCACTGTTTCTGCCACAGTTGCTCAAATGAATTCTCTGCTCGTCGTCGGTAAATATGTGTCGAAGGTAAACTGGAGACCTGTGTGATGAACCAAACACACTCTTCCCTCGGTGGTGTCGCTGCCTCCATGTTTCCCTCTGTGATCCACCCCCCTTTTGATTCCATTTACTCTAGCAGGTCGGTTTGATTTTATTAACGCTCCTTCAGCTCTCATTTGTTATCATGCTTTTCTACCCTTCTATCTCTTCAATGATCTTATCCAATTTGGCTGCAATTACTGTGTTCTTGATGTCTGTTTTTGAAGTAAAAACTGGTCATTTTTTTTGTTTTCTTTGCGTTATTTAAATGAAAAACCCCTAAATATGGAACGCACCTTCTGTGTGGAGGTTTTTGTTACAGGTAACATTTTTTCACAAGTTTTTCACAAGTTTGTCACCTTACAAGAGCAATGAACTTACTGGGCTACATACTATTTTAATGAGGAGCGTCAGTAAAGATGTCTATTTCTAGTATCTTGCGTCATAACTTGACTAATAATTGTGTTTGTTTTGTTATTCTCTCATGGAGCTTTTATCAGATAATTATATGGCAGCGTGCCCATTTAAAAGTGCATTGAGTGGGTTTTTTTTGTCTTCTTATTTGGTAGTTCATTTTGCAAAGACTTTGACATTTTATTAATAAAATAATGTGGAAATAATTCTCCCCACGGACAGCCATTACCAGTTTTGGCTTCACTTGTACCTCTGAGGCTGAAAAACGTTTTTATGTTCAAGGAACTTTGCCGTTTCATTTTCCTTGGGCCAGTTCCACACAGCTATTTTGGAAAGCTTTCACTGACGTCTGTTGGATTATGCAGAGAAACCACAACGTCCTCTTTTAGGATTTTTGTTTTACTTCTCAGGCCGCTAACAGTAAATCCTTTCTTCTTCCAGCCAACTCTTGGTTTTATACAGTCATGGTTTTCTGCCTCTTCGTTAGATGGACTCTGCAGTTGGCAGAATGAAATTGCTGCCACAGCACTGATGGAAAATTCCATTTAATTTTTACTGTTAACAAACGGTTGATTTGTTGATTTTTCCTGCAGTCACAGTATCTCTTTGTGCGGGCCATAGATCTAGTGTATCGGAAAAAAGACACTGTCTCAGCGTTATGGATTAGATTTAGATGAGGATAAAGTTTTAAGTGTATTATGATGAACAGACATAATTATCCCAGAATGAGTATAAACTGAAAAAGGGATAAAGGGAGATCAACACTTGTACAATTCAACTGTTTCCACTAGACTTTTATAAGCTTTAAGGTTGGAGACACCTTCTCCCATCCTCTGTAACTGACTGGGATAATGACATAAATCTGTCATCAGTGTAGATAATATCATGCCTTCGCTCTAATCTCTTCTTTCATTCCGCTAGACCTGCTGCTGTATGAGAGCGGCATTTAGAGCTGCAAGTCATTTGAAAGGACCCGTTGGTTTGGCAGCAAATGAACAGGGCATCGAAAATATGAACATAGTCGACTTTTGCATGTGAACTAGTGACCAGTGACAGAGCTGACCTTTTCTTAACAGACAAAGGATGAAGGACTGGAAAAAAAAAAATGAATGGCCAATAGTATCTTTTACAGAGAAATGACAAATGGCTGATCAATGTCGAAAGAAAATGAAAAGTGTGTCTAAATGACTGAAAGGTGTGAAAAATGCATGGATTAGTTTAAAGCTGCTGCTATCTGTTATTTTTGTAATTGATGAATCTATTGATTATTTTCTTTGTTTTGATTATTTGAATAAGCGAAAAAAATTGTAAAAATGTGAAAAAGACATGTCTGAAAATGACACTGAAACACAACGTCAGCCTGTTTCTGGCTTTTTCGTTGTTTTGGTTGTTTTCAGAATCATGTAGTGGGTGGAGTCAGACTCAGGTGGACATAGACAAAACACAACTATTAATGGGAAGTCTGCAGTTCACAGGTTGGATCTGACTATCTTTCCTTTTCAGAGCCAAAAGTGACCGTATTCAGACAAAAAGTGAGGAGCTGAGGAAGTCTGAAGAGTTAGGAGTAGAGCTGCAGCAATCGATTATGTTTGTAATCGATTAATCCATCAATTATTTTCTTCAATTCGATGAAACGATTATGTGAATAGGTGAAAAAAATAGTAAAAATGTGAAACAGACGTGTCTGAAAATGACAAACATGTCCTTTATTCCAGAACCATCTGAAACAACAACCACAAAAGGCATATAAGTAAAAGGATATATAAAAAATAGCTATATAGAAATAACAACAATAACAACAGAATAAAAGTATATATAAAAATATCTATAAATATAAACAACAACGTACAAGTCAAATGACATCTACAAACAATATGTGCACTGCAGTCTTCAACACATTTGGATCCAACTTACTAACTAACAATTTAAGATGGAACTACCATACAACTTTATGTTGATCCTGGCATCATGTGCGTCGCAATAAGTGAAACACAATAATGGAACCAATGTTTAGCGGCGGTGAAATGAAAGAAACAAAGCTTTGATTCAGGGAAATTGTAATTGAACAATCTTTTTAATCAATTCGAGTAGATTAATCTATTAATCATTTCAGCTCTAGATTGTTTTTTGTATGAAAGAATAAATATAATGTAAGTCTAATCTGATCATATGAAGCGTTGACCACACACCTGTTAAAGGAAAGTATGCCATCAAAGCTGGATATGGTTTTTGATTTAAGAATGAAGAGGAGTACTGGTGTAAAATTGGAATAATCAATAGTTCTAGTAGTATTTCTGTTCTCTTGAGTGAGCTTCTGTGGTCCAGTTTTGTCATATAATGATGTAATACCTGTTTACAGTCGATACGCAGCAGCTAAACCCAAACACCAGCGGTCACCCACTAAACCTGTCGACTGTCCACTTGTTTCAGATCACCTCAAGGGCCTCCATGGCCTTTTTATACTGTGGGTACTTTGCACTTTTGTGCAGAACTTTCCGCGACGTGTCAGCCGCCTGGTGGGGTTCTGTTGGACACTGATTAGTTTGTAGATGTGATCACATCTCATGCAGCCTTAATTGAGTCAACGTCACCATTCTTTTATTAAATACAAACTCAATATTCAAGATTAGTTCAAATTCATGAAAATCCCACATTTTGGCTTTTTTCTGTTTAACAAGTTGACTTATATTTTTCACTTATGAACCCTCCAGCTTATCATTTTTAACTTTTAACTTACAGATCGCAATCAATATACAAAGGTATAAAACATTTAGTAACAAGCAGAATATTGATAAAATTGCACTTACTTCTCTTAAAACATTTCAGGTTGTTCATATTTGTTCAGGTTATTCACATTATTTGTGAAAGGATTGTTTGTAAACGTAAACATTTTCATGTAATTTTACTATGCTACACTAAAACAAAGAGAAAAAAATTGGAGTTGTCATTATTTATATGTTATTATGGTAGTATTTTACTGGACTGGATTGTGGAAGCTGAACTAAAATGATTGTGACACCCTTGACTGTTAATATTTCAGTAGAATTTTTACATTTCACAAATTTATCCAGCGGGCCAAAGTGGAGCTTTTGGCGGGCCAGAATTGGCCCGCGGGCCATATGTTTGACACCACAGTTTTAAAGTACACTCATCTGAGGTGTTGTCAGATTTCAGCTACTGCAGGTGTGAGATGAAGACAACATTTACACAATAAAGGCTCTGTTAATGATTCCTGTCCACTGAAACACTAAAGGGATTTTATTGGTTATGGTGTTGTATTTGTAGAAAAGTGCATTATTGTAATTTCAACATTACCAACATGAGCATTTCAAGAGGTTTGGTGTTAAATAGGACCATTTCTACATATTAAACAAAGGATATTAGAAACATTCCTGGTACTTTGTTGGGCTGAGGGTGATGAAGGTCAGGTGTAGATGAGTAAAACAAGTGGACCGAGATCATTTAGAAAATGGATTCATGGATCGATTTCCAGAAACAAACTCAGGAGCAGTTTGTTTCCAACGTGTCCACTGACCTCCCATGTTTGTGCCCAGGCGTCCTTTTCATGAGATCGACGGACAGAGCTCAGACTGTACCAGCATGAACTGTAAAGGCCCATTCATACTCACTTTAAGTACATAAATAGTAGAGCCCAACCGATTAACATTTTGACCAGTATTTATTGGAAACGTTGTCACATTTTTTCTGGGGATGCGTTTTGTTTTGCTTTGATATTTCAAGTGTAAAAAGAAACTGAACAAAGAAGGAAATGCACCAAGTTTATAAACTCAAGAGTAAACGTACAGTATCTATCACAACTTTGGAAAGACCAAATAATTTAATGGTCACAAGATTTAATTTGACAAATATGTAAATGCACAGATATTGGTATAAAAAGCTTAATAATCATCAAACTGTCACCTTAGGCAGTAATAGTATATTTTGCAGCTCTGTCATATTCAACTTCTGTTCATGTCAGGCTTGGAGAACATGTAAACAAACATGTAGGTTGTATAAACTTTAGACAATGCAACAAGACAATGACATGAAGTATTTGTCCACGTTCTAGAAGGTCATTCTGGGAGAAAACAGGTGGAGTGTTATCTGTTATGGAATGGCCTCTCCAATCTCCTGAACTAAATCCAACTGTGGGATGAACTGAATTGCAAGGTCAGAAACTTTGGTGAGTTGTGAAAGAGGCATTGCTAAATATTTCAGCTGAAGTCTGGAGAAACTTAACCATCCAGATGTCAAGAATGTGTCAATTTGTATATTAAGGGAGTATTTTTATTCCCTTAGTATTTTTCTGGGGGATTTTCAGTGAAAATAAAGTTTAATTATTTATAGAGTTTATGTACTGATATCTGTATATTTGTGAAAAAATTTGTATCAAAATAAATCTTACTAGTTTGTTGCCAACATGCAGTAACATGTCTGATCACAGTCACTGTAAAAACACTTCATCAGATCAAGGTTTATCTGTTACTAAATTAACAATATGCTGAATGAATAGATGGGAAACAGGGGAATAAAATGATTGAATGAATGGTGATAGGTGTGAGGTGTTAAGTTTGTAAATGACATCAAATGAATGGGTAAAGGAGCCATTGACCGGTGGAATTAAAAAAGGAGTGAATGAGTCGATGAATGAATAAATGAATGAATGCATGAATGAAAGCAATGCATGAATGAAAGCACAGTTAAACAATAAATCAATGAATGTGTGCTCCACGTCCTTTACTGTGCATGTATTACTTGAATGCATGTTACATATACATCCTGTTCGCCAGGGAAGGACTACCGTGTCTAAATACAGATAAAGTATTTAAATCTCATCTGGATTGTGTTGGTTTTAACTACAGTATTTTTCCTCCTCTTCTGTTTTCTAGACATGTTACTGTACCAGTGTGTTTCTCCTTTTGGTGCAGTGTGTCAGCATGTGGGGAAAGTCTTATTATTAGTTATCTCAGGGTTTGCCTCTGTGGGTTTCCTGTAAGCTAATTGGATCCCTCCCATGTGTCCCAGCTGAAAAACTGCATGTTTGTGGTTAAAAATAGGTGTAGCATTTCCTGCTGTCAGGGATAGAAGCTGTTTGAAAAAGACCCCACCTCGGTTTCTTTTTATTATTTCTGTCTGTTGCTGCTGCTGTATCTCAATGGCACAATCATGTAAAAATATACTGAATCATCTGACACGACAGATTATGAAACAAAATGTATTCAAACACTGTAGAATCTAAAAAGTAGAATTGCAGAAAAAAAAAACAGGAGTGGTAAAAAGGTGTTATATAAAGTAGCATATTTGATGTAACTACAACTTTGCTCAGTATTTGGAAACTGAAAAATTACTATGAATAACAAAACAGATACGTGTGTCACTTTCATTCTTATGTAAAACCATATGAGATGCAGATTTAAAGTTGGCATATGTTGTGAAACTTATATGAAAGAGTGTTAAAAATGGCTTTTTCAACTGGATTCATTCTTCTATGATTTAATTTGATACGTGACTGCAGTGTGATTGGAATTGGGATCATTCTGCTTTCCTCAAAGGGTTCTTTAAACATTCATTCCTCCAAATAAGTGACATTATGTTGGATTGTGTAAGATTATGTCACACTGAAAAAATAGTTACTTCTTTTCTGACTATTCCAAAACTGTAAGCGTGTTTGTAATTGTAAATACTACGACAACTTTTACTTATTTCAACTCCAATGATTCCAATGATTTTTTTTCCATTTGACTCCTATTAAGTTGGACTTCTATTTCTTTGGACATTTTAAAACATTAAAGTGGCTCAGATTCAAGTTTGGGAAAGAGTATAATGTGTATTTACCTGGATTTGGGTATCCTGTTTATTGCAGATTTTTCTGAAAGGATTAAATATATGCAGTTGAGTAGTCTGGTGTAAACGGACTCTACCAACAGTTTGCAAAGACATAGGGGCATCAAAACATAAGGCTGTCAAGGTCAGACACTAATGTCCCAAAGTACTGTACATAATCATGAAACAGAATATGAATAAAAGACAATAAATAGAACAAAAAAAAATACTGACACATGGCAATACTGACTCAAGGCTTTAAGAGTGATCAATAATCATTTAGAATCAAAAGGCAACAGGAAACCAGTGCAGAGACGTTAACAACAGTTGAATATGTTGAATAAGATGAGGGAAAGAAGGGAAAGTGTTTTTTTTCCTTCCAATTAGAAAAATCAGGGAAACTACTTATGAAAGCATGAAGGGCTGATTGCAGAGGGTTTTTTTGGAGCTGATTTCCAAAATGTTTCTGAGGTGGTGAAGGCCAGACTGAACCACTGATTTCATTCATTCATTCATTCATCTTCTGGACCCGCTTTTTCCTCACTAGGG
>JAPQRQ010000018.1:21237749-21271207 GCA_037367365.1 Apogon talboti | reverse complement strand
AAGCTCTGCAGAAGCCTGATAATGATGTAATGACGTCCAGGTGTGCTGGAAGAGGGAAATATCTAAAACATGCAGGACACCGGCCCTCGAGGACCGGAACTGCCCACCCCTGGTCTATGACTAAGATGAAAACACAAACCTGGGAACTCATTTCCATGAACTTTATTTGGCAGAGCAGCCCTCTATTCTATTTTCTTGTCTCTGAAGAATTAATCAGGTTTTCGTACTGATCTGCATCATCAATAAGCCCAGTTTTAAAACTAACAAAGAAACAGTTTGAAATGAGAAGCGCAACATCTGCATGGAGTGATAATTGGAGGTCTTCTATAAGTATGTCTTACAATGTGTTATGTTATCCCAGACATTCTTCAGATGTTTGTCCTCTCCTCTTGTCTTTTTTTGGTCTATTGTTATCCATCCCTCTCTCCTCCGGTGCAGTGTGTTCACCAGCTTCTCCCTGCATGTCACACTTGATCAATTGGCTCTATGTAATGTTGTTCCAGGGTTGCATTCCCATGCATTATGTTGAAAACAGTCTCCCCAAGGATGGGGTGGAGGGCACTATAAGTCATAAGAAAGAAACCTGTGTTTGGGGTAAATGTAATCATCGTCATGGCAACAAGGACTGGAATCTCTGATAGGGGCTATTTGTCTATGGAAAACGCTATCCTCCAGAGTGTCCCACTGTGCATGAGTGTGTTAGTTTGTGTGGCCATGTGTTTGTAAGTGTTAGTGTTAAAAAAAAAGAGAAAAAAAGTGTGTGAACATTTGCACTTTCTGAAATCTGTACTTTTTTCCCACGTCTCACCCTCAGTTTGGAAAATGTCTGTTTTAGAGAGCAAAGTTTTTCCAAACAGAGTACTGACAAACATTATGACTCAAAAAAAATCAGAATGTACAAGGGTTTTTGTTTTTTTTCCCCTGCGACTCAATCTGGTGAACATTCTGGAGTGAAATTCAACTGCTATAAAGCAAATGGGGACGTCATGATATCAGTGGAGGTTCAGGGTGGTGTTTGGCCTGCTACATGCTGTTTTTAAGTGGCTCTCTGTAACAGCTGGGGAGCAGGGTTTAATCCACAGTGCAGGGCTGAATTATGCATTATACTGTGAATGTTACACCATTTCTATTTAAATGCAGCACTTGTCCTGTCGTCTCAGTCGACAGTGTCTCTGCAGTTACTCAGCTGTGGATGCCACATGAAGAGACTCTGCCTCAGTCTTACATTCAGATCTGTTCAGTGCTTTAATGCACCGTTTTTATGCATGGTTACAATAATATGATGTATTTAACTTTCTTCTGTTGTTTTTATTGTCAAGATCCCTGTTTTGTGTGAATGTGTTACGCACTTTGACGTTCACCTGTCCTAGTTTTCTATCACATAGGAGTGTTGATTAGGAATCTATATAAAATGCCTACATATCCTCATACCTAAATGATGGGATAAGTTAGTGGCAATCATTCCCAAAGCAACATATATGAATGAAGTTCATTTCAGGCACAAAAAAACTTGGGTAGTGTTAAGAAAAGACCACTGGAAGGGGGAAAATTGTGAATCTTACAAAAATTGACGGAGCATAAATTTATCTTGAGTTTGAATTGGTCACAAATAACAAGAGTGTTTTTAAGAGAGTTTATCCAGCTCGACCTTATCTTTGTCCCTTTTTAATAGCATTTTATTTTATCTGCTTTTATTTACACCACCAGAATAAGTCCGCAACAGACACATGAAGTACACAAATACCAATTACATTAATGGTCAATTATGTATGATTTAGGGAGGATATAATTGCGGAAATGGAGTAAAATATACTTACTTATCTTTTCATTTTTATTGAAAATAAAAATTGTAGTTTTCTTCATGTTAGAATTAGCTGGTCACTGTTTCTACGGTGGTTCTGTATGAACTTTCTCTCCTTTTTTTGTTTAATAGTGGTGTATCTAAGGTGCAGTTTCCCCTGAACTAAAAAAGCCAGAATGGACAAAACAAACAGTGATTCTAATGATTAGCAGCCACTCTAAAGGATTGTTGGAGGATAAGGGTATTAAAGTTGCAAGTTCCAACTTCACTCCCTAGATGTCAGTAAATATCACATATTGAACCTTTAAATTTCTTCACAATTTGACCAATATTGTTGTTTTTTCTTGTAAAGTTGGTTTTCAAGGCTTTACATCCGAGAACCATCTGTTTAAAAAGCTGATTTGAATTTAAGACAACAGAAATTAAAAGTATTATTAATGTAAAACGTAAGCTTCACAATTAGTCTTTAATCGTTTTGGTTTAATTAAAAAACAATATACTGGAAATCATGTGACTGAAATCCAGTGGGGTGACATGGTGGATACAGTGATAGCACTGTCGCCTCACAGCAAGAAGCAGTGGAGTTACCATGTTCTCCCCGTGTTTGCGTGGGTTCTCTCCGAGTACTCCAGCTTCCTCCCACCATTCAAAGATAGGTTAATTGGTCAACCTAATCTAAAATTGCTCATAGGTGTGAATGCGAGAGTGACTGATTGTTGATGTCGGCCCTGCGATGAAATGACGACTCGTCCAGGGTTCAGAAAATGAATCAATGAATGAAATCTAGTGTCAGCCAATAAATTAATACATATATAAAAGTAATTAGAAAAATATACAGCACTACAGTATGTAATGTAGCCAATAAACTGCCATATATACATGTAGAAGGACTGTGTAATAACACTGTAGTTTGTGTAAACTCTAGTTGACACATTTGACATCAGTACTGAATTAAACTGTGATATCAGGAGGTTTACACATAAGTATGTTACATTGTTGACAGTATTCAACATAACCTGTGTACTTTCTGTGTCATCTTTAATAAAATGCATCAGATATTTGATCCAAGTGTAGTGATCTAAGACAGTACTCTGTCCATACCCTGATAATAAGCCTCACTCTCTCTTTTGTATTGACTTTATTGTATATGTTATTGTATCAGCAGCCCAGTAGTCAAACATGTTTCCATTGTTCACCTGGTAAAGCTGAAATCAACAAACAGAGCAGTTCTTCCCCTGACGGATCAGCAGGATCAGTTCAAGCTGCAGTTTGTTTTAAAGTATGTCTGGTGGTTATTGTGTATGAAGGACTGCAGCAGATGTAAATGGCAGCAGTTTGTTTTCTAACGGCTATGATACAAATAGTTTGCGTCGTGGCAGATTATTTGTAACATATGACGTCTCATGTCATTACCAGAGCCACTATCTGCTTACATAGTCAGATATGTTTACACGACCACAGAAGGTAGATAAGAAGAAGTTAGTGAGAGCCAGGTGTGTCCCTGTAATTTGAGGTGTTTATATTGGAAGCGTTATCCAGTTTCACATCCCATTTATAAAACCAGGTATAAATGTGGACATGAAGAGGTGTCTTTGTAGAATGGAGTCTAATCTGTACATCATCTATTAAAATGTCCTCAGTGAACATACTGCAAAAACTCAAACTTAAAATTGTCTGCCTCACAAAGATTTTTGCATTCACTGACAACAAAATAGTAAGTTACAATGTAAACTAGGCCAAGAATATTGCTTCAACTACGTTTTGAAAGTTTTGTGTAAAAAGTTGACCTGAATGCATTATTTAAATTGTTCCAACTGAGAAACTGTGGTAGAACCCTCACTGAGGCCAGGTCAACTATTTTGCGCATGCTCATATCTAGTTTTTGGTTGTACGGGGTCTACAAGGCATTCATTTCAGGGGTTTTCCACTTCACTTCGACAACCATCTCGATTGTGAACTTGTCAGTAGCGTTCCAAGTGCAAGTTCACATCAGAAAGTTAATTTAGTAAAGGGTGTTTTGGTTGCATAGTGTGTAATGACAAAACTTGTAGTTCAGTGGCCGTGCTTATGAGTTAACCACTTCAAAAGTGCTTGTAACACTAGCTAAGTAAAGCATTATCCTCGAAGTGACTGAAACATAAAAAAACATGTGCACAAGACTCACGCAGTGATACTGTGGCATATTTGCCACATTGCACTGGACATTTTACTCATGTGTTCGTTTTTATGTGCCGGGGTTCAAGGGGGAGTTTGTGTTAATGTTTATTTAGGTAAATATGCCTATTTTACAATGTTTATTGGCCTTTTTGTGTTTATTTAATTTTTTATTAATGTGACACCATTAGTCAAACCTGTAGGTACAACAATGGCTTTCATGTTTATTGCTGTGAAGTTGTTAATTTTAGGTTTTAGGGGAAGTTGTTGCTCTTTAAAGCATTTACTGTGATGAGTGAAACCCATAGCTTAAATGTTCTCCCTTCTAATTATAAGTGTAGCCACAATGCACTTAAACTATTGTAATTATCTCAGGGGTCACTTCAACCCCTGATCTAAACCATTATTATTATTATTTATAAGATATTTGAACTCAAATATTGAAGTTTTTTCTTACATGAAAGATTAGTGGCCATAAAGTTTAATTCTTATTGTGTAAAACTGAAAGCATGGAGTTTGTGTGAATATGAAGGCTAAGTTATCCGAGACCAAAAGTATAAGTTGGCACAACTTTCTTCAAAACTCTTCATTGTCATTTAAACTCAAAAATTCTGTGCAGTAAGTTGCCTTGAAATTTTAAGTTGTCGTAGCCTTTTTTTTTTTTTTTACAGTGCAGAATATAAACATATCTGCTGCACAGATTTGCTCCTTAAACTGCTTAAAGAGGATCAGCGTATGTATGTAAACATTGGACTGACCCTCTGTGATGTGGTATTGATGCCTCCAAATGCTGTAGATGGCTGTAAAGCACAGAACCAGAACAGAACTACATTTACTAACATACTGTTATATTAAACACCTGAAGTCATTTCAACTACTTAATATATGTCAGTATAACAATAACAGACCAGTAATGTCATGAAATGTTGTGGACACAAATTACTTTATAATTAATCATTCAGAATGAGTTAATACTGAAACGGGCTAATACAGCTATGTTACTTCATGACAGGACCCTCTGACAGTCTTGTCTGTGTAACTCCTTAAACACATCTAGTACAGAGCTGCTTGTCAGGGAGAAAAATACATTTTATTCAATAAACAAGAGTCTGAATGTCTGACTTGGCAGCCAAGCTAACGCTACCTGTCAATCAACGCCCACACAGACAGACTCACCTGTCAATCACAGTCGCCACACCCTTAATTTTAGAGGACATAATATAATTTAATGGGTCTATTTATCACAGACCCTGTAACTTTTGACATCAAACATAAAATGGACCACTGTCTATCATAAATCTTTGCATGAAATTATCAGTTAATTAAAGATCAAGACTTGTTACAATTAATGCAGAATCACTAAACAAACGTGTCTATATTCTAGGGGTGCAACGGTGCACGTCGTACCGTTGGACCGATGGGTACGCCCCTAGCGGTTCAATTCGAGCATTAATTGCAGTAGGGCTCATTTGTCATTTTCAAATGACATTTCCGGCACACAGCTGGGCTCCAGCCAGGCTCTGCGTCCGGCTCCAGCTGGGCTCTGTGTCTGAACCGTACCGTGAACTGTGACTCAAGAACCGCAATACATACCGAACCGTGGATAACCTGTACCGTGGCTGTGTCTGAAAAAATCACTATAAAGTGAAATTAGCTGTATTGTTTTGCAGACTGAATGTGTTGTGTGGATTCATTACATACAATACTGTATTTTGAGATGCATTGGACAGTTATGAATTAGTGTCTTGTGATTCCACAGTGTCTGAAACCTATTTACTGCTCATTACTGAGTAAACTAATGACTTTATTATATAAGGGGTTGTGAATGAGTGAATGAGGGAGTGATGTCAGAGACAACTGATGTATCAGTATTTTCTTCCACCGTACTGTGGTATAACTGAGTGTTTCCATGGTAACAAAGGCCATAGGCCTGCTATGTTTTTTAAAGTCTATTGTGTTAAATATAGGGGGATTGAGGAGGATCCAAATGCAGATACAGAATATAATACTACTAATTATGTTTAATTAGTGTATAATCACATGGGTTTTAGTTATTTTAGAATGAGGTGTTAATAATGTCTGCAGAGTGACCATGTTTCTACAGTGATAAATGAAATTAAAAAGCAGGTGCATTAACGTCATCTACTGTGTCTGTGAACCAGAGTTAAAAGACTTTACTGTCATGGAATAATAATAACCTACTGTAGACGTATATAAGAGCTGACTCTATGGACCAGTCAAAAACACATTCATTACAGCAGCAAGGAGAAAGAACAATATTAATGGTAAAAAGAGTAAAATAGTGTAAAGGAATAAATCATAAACATTATAAAAAAGCTAATGTACATATGAGTAATATTAAAATTAGTAAAACAGTACAAATAGGAGATGACAATATATCCACTAAAAAGCCAACTGTAACTAATAAAAACATGATTGCACAGAGGAAGGATGACTAGAGCGTCCATGTTTTCCCTCTCACATTCCTTTTAAGGCATAGAGATAAATGGAGAAATTCCCAACTGTAGGATTTACTTTTGAGTCCAGAATGAGGTTTAATGATGGTCTGGGACGCCGGCCCATAATCAGCCCACTAATCATGCCTACCTTTATACCACAGCAATTAACCTCAAGTGTCTCATCAAGCAATATTCGAGCACAGAAAAAAAAATCAATCTCATCAGCTGTTTGCCGAGTCCATCCTCCGCTCACACTTCCATTCACCTTTTCCCTCTGTTTAATGAGGTCCAAATGTTGGAACCAGCTGCTTGGACTGGACACTCTGCATACACAGCAAAAGAAAAAGATCACATTTGTCTATTTGAAAAAAAAAAAGATATGCTCAGAAATGAGCATATTATGTATAAAAAAAAGAAGTGTAAATGTTGTTATTGTCACAGTTCTGCATCCTTCTAACTGATGGATACACAGTCATTTTGTTTGTTCGTAATATTAAAAGCACATAACGGATGGGTTTTTGGTCACTTATGGTTTGTTGCTTGACTAACTTAAAGGCAACGTGCAGCTTATATATAAATGAGCTTTTGTTTGTTTGTTTTTTTAGTCTCAAGTGTCTTAATCTGGCAATAAATCTGCATTGCCTTCACAGAAGAAAAAAACCTAATTGAATTTTTCCGCTCTGAAACAAGTTTTTTCCCTCTAATTTCAGCTCCCCTTAAAATAATATCAGCTAATACACGTTGCTAAGTAGATACTTTTATTGCAGAGGTGATCGCTGGCGGGCTGTTGCAGTAGTTAGACGTTGATTCAGGCCTCATCTCAGGCAAGAAAAAGTGGTAGCAATTAAAGACTCTGCAATACAGGCAGAGCTGTGTACTATAAAGAGGTAGAAAATTCACCCGTACCTTGAAATGAAAAAGGCTTTTTGAAATGAGAGCAAGAAGAGATTCTACAATGACATTTCAAAGAGACAGAGGTATTTTTGAGGAGCTGTATCATGAAAGAGGCACAATGTCTTAAGTGCAAATACAGCGCGTGCACAGAAAGTGAAAAAAAAAACCAAAAAACCCACACACACACTTTGGACCATGAAAGAATTGTGTGAAACTAGGCACAGAGAGAGTGCTTTGACACTGAAAGACTGCAGAGGGAAAAAAACTGCAAGATAATTGACTGGCCTGAGCTCCCACTGTACAGGACTGACTGGCAATAAGGCCTGTCCTTTAGCAAAATAGTGATCGACTTTTCAACCTGTCACTTAAATCAACTGCAATGACACCTTCAACAAGAAAGTCTCTCATTTCTCAGTTTAATTCTGAGTTTCTTATGTGTTCTTTATCTACATTATTTATATCATCCCTTTAATTATAACTATGGCTCCATTTTATACCCACAGTATTCTAAATAAAAATAATGTTAGATAGACAGATGCACAGTAGAACAGTGGCTCCCAGAGATAAAACTGATGAGTAGCAACAAGATGATTAAATGCACATCCCTGCTTTTTAAAATATCTGTTATTAGCTTCACAAGCCAAGGGACTACATTACTGCTAATAAATTATAGCTGAATAGAAGGTTCTTCCAAAAGGTTATAGATGACCCGGGATAATTTCATCTCCGAAAAATCAATCTCTGCAGATTTTCAGAGCTTCTGCATATTGAATAAAACATTTTTTTCTTGATGGACAGCTCTGTAGTAGTTGTGGTTAAAATATTACACTATTAAAACTGTCAAAAGATTTTGATGCATTAGTGTTTCTGTAGCTGTAGTGCTTCAAAGTTTGGGGTTGAAATTGAGTTGAGTTTCTCCCTTTTCCTCTTCAGAATCTCTAACAAACCAGATGTCGATGTCCTACAAACACTGTGGAAATATCTACAGTACAATACACTGAACTTCTCTTTAAAGTACGAGGAGTCATTTGGGTCTCATTTATTTTATTTAGATCCTACTATAAATGTTCTGTTCTTCAAAATCTACCTCCATTTATAAGACCTCAGATCAAATACCAGATTTAACCCTTGTCAACCATGCAGCGTGGATTGACACACCGGCATGTTTCACTGTGTTTTGTTAATATTTTGTTATTTTCCGCTGTAGAAAATCGGTTCAAATCCTCCCATGAACGGAGAATGTCATCTTTCCATTATACACTCCACTGATGTCCCATGTGATTGACAGCCGGAGTTAGAGCCAATCACAGATCAATACACACACATCTTCACCTCTTACTGTACGGAAATGCATCAGTGCTTTGTCTATCAACTTGTGCAACATAATGGGTTGAATCCCTCATCTGCCAACTTTTACCAACCAATAGGCACTCTGGAATCACTAAGGTCATCTCTAATCCAGTTTTATGTGTGAAGGTATGAGGAGAGACAGGACAGAAATAGACCTGTCCAAAACGGGACGTCCCCCTCTGTGGGATGGACAACTGTTTTACTGCACCACATGAATAAAAAAGAAAGAAATGAACATACAGTATGTAAATGTTGTAGATGTGTGTGTTTGTGTGTTTAGTAACTATATATGATTTAAGGTTACTTTGTCATTTTGACACATCTAATGAATGTTGGTCTGTGATATGAAGTCATTATTCATTCTCATGTATCTCACATCAGAGACATTTGGTGAAAATAGACTGACATACATCACTTATGCTCAAAAGCAGATATTTAAAACTTCAATCTTAGACGCTTTCCTACAATTACCTATTCATATATTCCTCTAGTTTTGTGAAGCTAAGACTTTGTTAAACCTATTTCAACACCAAAACACTTCGTCCACATGAGCGAATGTGGGTTTTCACAAATCTGACTCCCAGTATTTAGACTGAATTATCTCTTTCTACAGTTCTCTAGTGACTGTTACATAAAGCTGAGATTGTCCTGAATATTTTGATATAAAACACTTGGGTTTTGTGTTATTTGTAACTACGTTAAAAAGGTGACTATAAGAAAGTATGTAAAAATCAAGAAAATACCCATGGAGCTCTGAGGGTTAATGTCTGCCATGTTGGACATTTGATACTTCAATTCTATTCTCATATTATTCTATTTAGTCATATTTAGCCAAATACATTTTTTCCCAACAGCTTATAGGTTACACTAACAACACTGTAAAACAAGTTTTTTTAGGCAAGTGTTTAATGAAGTTTATCGTTTCACCAAGTTATTAAGCTAATGTTTAGCATTAGCTCTCTCATGACCCTTTGCTCTGGCTCTGACTCCTCCCACTCCTGCAGCTCCTCCTCTTTTATCCAAGGTAGCCATAAAGCGAAAAAAAACACAAACTCCTGGCTTTAAAACAGCACTTCAGAAACCATCGCAGTTACAGCATCTAAATTGTTTTAAACAGCACACGAGTCAGACGAACAGGAAGTATCTGCTGCATGAAACCTTAACCTCTGGTACTTTTATGACACATTGAAAATGGAATGTTTTGATCAATATATGGATTATACAATAACGGACCTGCCTGAGTATTTGTCATCTTTCTCAACAAGGCATCTTTCTCCCTTACACTCTTATATCCTGTCCCTGCATCCTCAGCCTAAGCGTTATAAAGAAATTAAAGAAATATAAATGATCCACAGAGTATCCCACTGTTCAAGATGGATATTGGGTACAGTTAGACGTTTCTGGTAGACCGTTAAATATATCAAAGTGTAGGGAATAGGTCTGTCTGTGGTAAGAACTAAACAGTGCACATGCTGTACTCCGGCTGATTTAATATCTGTGGCCTGTGTTGAGTCAACTCTAACAGGTGAACAAGGCCAATGTGTGACTCATACTCATGCTGGAAAATTTTACAGATTGTTGAGAGCTAAAATATGTCAGGGTGCAGTGTAATGGCATTGAAAAAAGAAGGAATCCAAGAGCTGATACAAATCTGCCTGTTTCTGCAACTCAGTGTAAAGGATAGATAGATTTATGTGATGCATGACCACAATTGTCTATTTGGAAAAGCAAATTACAATTGAAAAATAGAAAAAGCTAAAACATACAGGCGGGAAGAAGTTGGCCATCTGGGAGTCAGCGGCCCTGTGAAGAGGATTTGATCTGAGGAGAAATGAGACACAATATGAGACACATTTCCTCTCAAGATGCCTTAAAAACATCAAAAGGAGTATATACACAAACTGGACTTATAGTTTTCACCTTTTACATTCAGGCAGACAGGCTTCAGAGCATCACTGGCCATTAGGCCATCTTTTCTGTGAAAATAAACCATCATTATTAGTCACCACTAATGAAGATTTCAGAAAAAAACGTGACTAAGGGCATCTATGAGAAGCTGTGGGACATTTGACAAACAAATTAACTCAGCAGTTTGACAAGTCATGGTTCTGTGGTTCAGCATTGAGCTCATGAGCCACTGGAGGCTCAGAGAATCAACTGAGCAAAAACAGAGCATCGCTGCAAAACCACGGTAACCATGTGCAAGTTTTTTTTTGTTTTTTTTTTATTTCCATGTGGAAATGTATCGGTGCTGTCATCAGCTTTTAACCCAATGCTAAAGCATCATCATAGGTGGACTTTACTGTGGACTATGATTTAACCATTTCAACATGTCTTCCTGATTGCACTGTAGGCTAAAGGTCACTTCGTCTTCATATTTTGCAGTTTTATATTTAGCTGTTGTCTTTCAAAATGTGTGTGACCCTGCAGGAAGCAACACCTCCGCCTCACGGGAAAAAAGTTAGAGTTAGGTAGAAAATTACCATTCTTTGAAACCCATTGTTTGTCAGAAAGTTGTATTGAACGGTTTCTTCATGAAAGTATGGCTTTTGGGATGTCGTGGTCAAACACTGCAGAGCTGCAGGCACATGCTTAAGAAAATCAATGCGCCAGTCATTCTAAAAGTTAGAAAAAAAACCAAAGCTCTCCAGGTCTTCAGAAACCATGCATCAGAGTGAGCAGATAGGAGACAGTTCAGATGTCCCTGTTACTGTTTATGCAGAGGTGTGTTTTTGTAGTGAAGACATGGATGGAGCCTCTGTCCATCCCGTCCAGGGGCAGAGACAGGTCTGCAGCAGCATGAGTTGTACAAATAGTAAGAATTGGCAGGAAAAGTGGATGTGTTCTAGTCATCAGAGGAAGGTCTGAAATTGTGAACCTGATCCTTGAAAATCTCTCTTTGCTGACCGGTAGAAGTGCATACTCACTAAAACATGAGTCAGCAAGTGTCTGTGCAGTATCTTTAAACAAGTGACTCCAAGAAGTGGGTTCAACTTAAATTCACAACACTTTTTGTCCAATTCATAAACCATTTACTAATTTTAACGAGGCGTTGTTCACACTTTAAATCCCATATCTGTAATTTTCTGTTAATAAATGCATAGTTAATTAGTAATAAATGCATATTAAAGTTAATGAAGCAACAAAAACCTTAGTAAGGATTTGACAATGATGTTAAATTCAATAAACACAGTAACACTTTCCATGAAGATTGTGTCATTGATGCATTAAAATGAGTTAGGAACAGGCTAATAAAAGGTTAAAAATAAGTTTCTTCACATTAACAGCATTTGTTAGTCTGATTTGAATGATAGCGTATGTCAAGTTATTTGCAACAGTTTATACAGCCAAAAATATGCAGATATGTTCTTCTAAAACCCATTTTCACTGTCATTTTTTGCTGATTTGTACTGATGTGCATGAAAATCAGAGTGTTGTAAAATATAGTATTGATTATAAAACCAGATGATAGTTAAAGAAACTTATGCTCTGACTTAAAAGAGTCTTTGTTGGGAATAATGACTTCATATAATGACAACAAGTATATTTTATGGAAAAAAATGGAGTCCGGGTAAATTCACACCATTTGCAGTCTGGGGTTTAAAGCTGTTTATAGTGTAGAACTATTTAATGCTTTACAGTAATGAAAGTATGACTTTATTTATGTAGCACTTTTTAAAACTTATGGTTAGGCACTGCACACACATAAAAAGGGCAAAAAGTGTACAAATAGACAAGGCATAAATTTCAGCATACATGATAAAAATGACAACACATAATAATATAGTACGAACAACATGGATACACACATACAACATACATACACACCCACACATTAGAACTTATACAATAGAACTGTATATTGTTGAAGTATAAAAAGGCGTGATAACTCATTGTAAACATGGGAACACGTTAGAATAAAGCCTTAAGAAGCTAATAAGGTTTTTATTAAGATTCTTAAACCCTTTAACTTGGGAACATGGGTCTAATAAGGCCTTAAAAACGTCATGTAATCTAATGACAAAACTTTTGCATTTATGATGTTATTATTAATACTTGAATTCATCTTTTGAAGGCTTTATTAACTATTAATTAACACCTTAAAAGAAGCTCACCATAGACTGATAAAATACGGTGTGTTTTGTGGTCTTACATTTTTTACGTTTGGCTTTTAATTAGATAAAAAAACAGAACATTTTATAACTTTAGAAGCAAGTGAGAGAAAATTTTGAAGGAAGATTGCTAAAAATCTTCAAGTTTGACATAAAGGTGTTTGATGCAGTTTTGTTCAGAGGTTTGTCTTTCTCCTGTAGGTTTCAGGCTGCTCACTGTGCGTCATGTAATGCTGTTCTCAAATCTGCTAATAAACATGTTGCTCAGCAGCAGTTTGCAAACTAATTGGCTGTTATTCGTGTATTGACCATAACTCTGACCAAATATAATTAATATTTGGTTCAACGTTTTGATCAATCTGTATCCAGCTCAGTTAATTTAGCAGGACATGAAGCCAATGCCGCTCAACCCCAGTCAAAGCAACAAACAAATCCAGAGTGGATCAAATAGTAACCTGGAAGCAGTAATGAAGAATTGACTGTTTAACCTCAGGAAGAAGAAGTCATCTGTCTGTTTAATACAACAGTAATTGGAGAAGAGAAGGAAAAAACCTGCTCTTAGGGTTCAGTCAGTTCTGCAGCTCTTATTTAACAGGTGCATAAACTGCTATATAGGTGCTCCTTTAATGAGACTTTTTGTCACAGTTTTCACATTAAATGTCAGAAAATTGGGTCCAATTATATGTTAAGAGTTAAAAGTGAAGAGAAATGCAAATTCAGCAGTGCTGTTATTATGCAGATATTAAGCAGGTATAGTACGGAGTTTGCACTTTTCTTATCTCACTTCTACGTATTAGAATACTAATAAAAATTAGCACAGAATATTAAAATGGACACGAGAAGGGAGCATGTTAAAGGTTATATTGAAGGAAACAGAAACATTTGCATCAGACTTTAAAAGACTGATAATTTTTAACTCATTGAATCTCATGACAGTGTTGGAGAAATATCCATTACTATCATCTCAAAACAACAACAGTCATGGAACCACTTACCACTACAGGTTGGTGCCTGTGTGTTGCATTCAAGGACCTCAGCTCCTAAATGAAAACAATAGGCAAGTAATTTAAAGCTGCAATACCACTGATAGCCACTAGATGCCGCACCAAAAATAACCGTTTTCTATAGACTTACATTGAACTAAATAAATAATCCTTTTTTTTTTTTCAGGACTCATACCAGTCTCATTTGTTTTATTTGTTCTGCCTAATAAGGGTTCTGTTCCATCTTTAAGTTTTTTCTCCATTAATTAAAATCTCAGGTTTCAGATGTTTCATGCTTTGATGTACAGGACTTTATGACATCTCGCTCACCTAGCGGGTCAGACTTTAGAAATTTCTTTTCATTTAATAAAAGAGTTTTTGAGTGTCACTGTAGTTGTTTTTAACATGTTCTACTAACAGGCCTCTAAAATGTCCAGGAATGCTTGATGAAATCCACTGCATCAGCTAGCATGTAGCATTAGCTCCCACATGGCTCTGACTCCTCAGGCTCCTATAGTCCCGCCCCTTTTGGCCAAATATGGCTAGTTTTGATTCCAAACAGCAGGTGACATCCAGTTCACACACCAGTGATTACAAACAGTTTATGGTTGTATTAAAGGTGTATGATGCTAGACTCACACATGCTTGTTAATGTGTGTAAATTCTATGTTTGAGTGCGTCTTGTGCAAGGATATTGTTTGTCACTGTGAGAAAACTATGTCTTTAAGCTAATAACTGCCTCGGTTTCCTATACCCTTGATTGAGCCTGATACCTAAGTAGAGGACTTGCCTTGGACTCTGCTAGCCACCATTAGCTTATAAATGGAGTTAGCTAACAACAACAAATGACTAGCACCGCAAAACAGACTCAAACACGTTCACATTTCACGTGCACATTTCTTACATATTGAAGCAATAATGTATAATCCATGATCTTTTCTTACGGCTAATCAAGTAAAACATAATTGAATATTTTATGGTTAATTAGATTCACTGATAGGATTAGGGAAAGATACAAGGACCTTGCTCAATGTAGAAAAAGTTGGCAAATGTGATTAAAGAAATACAGCAAATTTATTGATATTTAAACCAAACTAATCTATTACACAAAGTATTCCTATTTACTGGACCTAAAAACCCACATGAGTCATGAACCCCAGTCCCTCAGAGCAGTGTCCTGGGTTTTCGAAAGAATGTGGAAATCCTTCAATGACAAATCGTGTTCCAGGAATATAACAAACTCAAAGCACTGATTATGTTTGTATAAAGTGGACAGCCTCATGTTTATTCCAAAAGGTAAATGGATTTGCCATTTAGTTTCATATGATACTAATTTCTGTGAAAGTTTTTGCCTTTATACTTTGTGCAGTTTTAAAGTTGTTGCAGGACATTAGTATCCATGTCAGATACTGTGTCTCTGCAGCTTTGAAGCTTTTAATCAAATATCCACAACACAATTACATCAGGTCAGTTGTGTAAAATTGGTTCTAGTTTGTAAATTACTTTCAAAATTGAAGGATATATCGCCAGAAGCTCCCATAACCGAGAAAAATAACGTGGTAATTTTTATGCTTGGCAGCACCACTGGAAGGTATCTACATCTGGAGCTGGAAAAGTGATTGTAGGCGTTTCATTAAGTCACTGTTGAAGTGCATGTGTGAGAAGCGCCTGGGGGGTTCGGGATGGAGGGGGTGGTTGGGAGGCGGTGCGACGTTACTGACAGGGATGAGCACATAATGACAGCTTTCACTTTGAGGAAACAGTTTGGTGCTTTTGTTCACACAAATTATGAAATTGTACTAAATGTGGCATGATTACACTTCAAATCAATGCAGGAAATAAAGAACTGGCAACTGTATTATGTATTTAAAAACTATTCTGAGGTTATAAAAATGAAACTTGTAAGCATAGAAAAGATTAAACATTAAACAAATTAACACAAATTCATTAATACTTCTCAGTTAAAGTCCATATCTTCATCTAACAGCTGTACCCATTCAGATTTAGATTAAAATCTGGCCCAAATGAATCACAAATTTTGAACAGAATTTTCCAAAAATCAGCAAAAGAAAGTGCTTTTCTATCCTATTGTGAATATTAGTTTCAGTTTTGTGAATATTACTTTTGAAATGCAGAGTTACCTGGTTAAAAACAAGTAATGATAGATTTGAGGAGACAAAATGTACTTGTGTTTTTGATCAATAATATTCATCATAAATTCATTATATCAGAATGTTGAGTAAGACGAAATAAAGCCAAACTATAAATGACAATAAAGAAAAACTAAATACTTTCATAGTGATATGCTGAATGTAACTTCAAACTCTAAGCCCCTCAGGTGAAAACATGAATCACAGTGATCCATTAACTTTATTATCTTTTCTAACAACAAGTTAATAGCCTAAACCCAATAAGTAATCTGTTTCTTTTATTGTTTTATTTTAAGACAGACTGTAAAGATGTTAAAAAGAAATAAGAGGTCATAAGTAAACAGCACTATGGAAAAGTCCTAGTCCAACATTAGCTCTGTTGGTTTATTAGTTGTTCACACACATGCATTTGATCCAACTTGGATGTATGTGAAGTATGAACAGCAGGGCTCAGGTTAAAAACAGCTTCTATAAACCAAAGTGTTAGTATTTAGTCTGACCTCCCTTTGCACTTAACATGTCTTTGACCCTTTAGTTCAGACAATATGAGATTTATTGCATTCATTTGCTGATGTTTTACACCAGGTTTCATTCAACGCATGTCACATGTTTATAATTGTTTGTGCTGCTTCTTATCATGGGGTCAGAGGTCACACTAATTACTTACTTTAACTTTTAGTTCACTTTTTTGTGTCTTTTAAGGCTATGCTCATATTTCCTGTATTTTCTTGTCAAATGTGAAGAAAAGAGGATGAGAAATAAATATGTATGTTCATTCCAACCCTGAAAAAAGAACAAACCTAGAGGCGGCCTACTGTAGATCCAGTACCTGGACTACCTAGACCCACCTGACTGAGGATGTGCATGAAAAATCAATTAGTCGATTGGTCGAAATGTTAGGATGGATTTAGGATAACATTTTTTAAGGATTTAATAGAGACATACAATGAATATTCATAACAGTGTTTCATATGTTAAGTAAAAAGGGAAAAAAAAAATTAAATAGCACTTGTGATTCACACACTTGGTCAGTTTTTGACATCCCAGCTAATCGACTTGCTTTGGTTTGATTATTTGACTCCAAACACCAACCAGACCATGTTTAGAATGCTCCATATAGCCTCAAATCCAAACTCAATGCTGAAATGACTCAGGACGTGAACTGCTATTCACTCCAACCTCCTCATGCCCACTAAGGACAGGTAAAAATATAATTTCTCTTTCAGCTAAATTTCCAGACGTTCTACAAATCAGTAACTTGCAGAAATGAACAATGGTGACTGTTTTTCTGCCGACTTTGTGATGAGGAGTCAGAGATTGAGAAACGCTGTTCAATCCAATTTATAATCGTAGGACATTTAATGGCTGAGAGAAACTAGAATAAAGAAAATCCAGTCCATAATAAATGATGTCCCTGCTGTTTCTGACCAAAACAAAAAACAACTCTCCTCTATCCTCATCTCTTTAACTCCTGTTTCTGAAAACATGGTGGATGCATTTACAAAGCGCTTTATTTATCTTTTATTTATCCATCTGTATTCTTCTATTGTGTTCTTGTTTGTTTCTCTGATCTCTGAGTTAAAGTGTTGAATGTTTGATATTGCGCTGCCACGCTTCAGTGAAAACGTTCAAGAACATCCTGATGGTATCTTTATTAAAGCGAATTAATGATGAACTCCAGCCCTGCTTCAACCACACACCAATAACAGCCTAATTTTATGCACGATTGATGATGGTGAACACACAAAACAATACGAATATGCACGACAGTGTTTGAGAGACTCCACAAAATGTGAAGTGTTCCTAGGTGGATCGTGTCATATTACAAGGACCTACTTGTTTGTATTCTGATCACACTCATGCAGCCATTAACACCAGCTTTCGTTTTGCCAGTAAACATGGCATTTCAATTGCATTTGCATTTCTTGTTCTCCGTCCTATAAATCTCAGCTGTCATGATGTGTTTCCAAGGCTGCAAACAGTCCCAAGTTTGACATTTTGGACTCCAAATCCTTCGTTCTGTCAGTTAGTTGTGGGGCTAAAAGATTAGATAAGAGAGCTGCTGTCTATTCTGATCAATGTCACAGAAAGGAAACACATCTCAATTTATGGATCATTTGGCTGCCGGCGTGGAACTACAGTAATTGGTTGTAACCTACATTTCAGCTTTGTCTGCTGTCTCGTATCATGTACATAAACTGTACATTGTTATATAACTCAAAGACAGTACAGTACATTTGGACGGTGGGTGAGTTCTCATTCACGGGAAGATGGAGAAGGACATGACTGCAACTAGGAATGTAGAGTTGTGTTTCATTTAGAGAGCACAGGAGTGTTTTGTAGAGCTGAAATGATTAATTGATTCAAATTGATAAAAAAATTATTTGCTTACTATTTTCCTGAATCAAAGCTTAATTTCCTTAATTTCGCTGCTGCTAAACATCGGTTCCACTGTTGTGTTTCACACGGACACTTATTGTGACGTTCATGATGCCAGGATCAACACAAATTTTTACACTCATGGCCAAAAGTTTTGGGAATGACACAAGTTTTGTTTTTGCAAAATTTGCTGCCAATTATGCCCATTATTTCTGGGGTACACTGAAGAACAAATAGGAGCATTATATAGGTTTCAGATACATTTTGTGACAAATAAGTTACATTTAAGCAAACAAACCATTTGTGTCATTCTCAAAACTTTTGGCCATGAGTGTATGTTAGATCCATCTTATGTTGCTAATAGGTTGGATCCAAATCTGTTGAAGACTGCAGTGCACATATTGTTTGTACATGGCATTTGACTGCTTTGCTGTTGTTGATATCTATAGATATTTTTCTATATACTTGTATACTGGGGCGGCATGGTGGTGCAGTGGATAGCACTGTCACCTCACAGCAGGAAGTGCCTGGATGGCATGTTCTCCCTGTGTTTGCGTGGGTTCTCTCCGGGTGCTCTGGCATCTTCCCACCCTCCAAAGACATGCACTGATAGGTTAATTGGTCAAGCTAAGATTATCCATAGGTGTGAATATGAGAGTGATTGGTTGTTCATCTCTATACTGTATGTCGGCCCTTCGATGAACTGGCGTCCTGTCCAGGGTATACCCCGCCTTCGCCCATGGTTAGATGGGATAGGCTCCAGCACCCCCCGCCACACTCTCAAAGATAAAGCATCTCAGAAGATGAATGACTGACTGACTTTTATACTGTTGTTACTGTATAGATATTTTTAATATATCCTTTTACTTTTACACTTTTGTGGTTGTTGTTTCAGCTGGTTCTGGAATAAAGGACAAGTTGTCATTTTCAGACATATCTGTTTCACACTTTTGCTACTTTTTTCACCTATTCAAATAACCACTTGATCGAATTGAAGAAAATAACCGATAGAGTAATCGATTACAAAAATAATCATTAGCTGCAGCTCTAGTGTGTTGTCATTAATGGTGTTTTGTGAACATTGGCCACTTGCCTGGTGCCTTTAATTCAGTGTGACAGCCCGTCATGGTGTAATATTACTCACTGTGTTGCACATGTGCGTTCCAAAGTCTCACCCACAAACACAAACAAACACAAAACACCTGAAGCACGGCTCGTCATGTCGACACATCTAATGAGGACTGTGCAAACCGAAGGGGGAAAACATTAATAAAACGCACTGATGAGACGGCTCAGGTTTGGGGCTCTGCTGAGTGTATTCACGGACAGGTCTGCTTAAATGAACAGCATCAGATCAGCAGATGTGTGTGAGTTTTTCCCACAGAAAAGTGCTGACGGAGATCTCGATGGCAGGGCTGAAACGAGCACAGTGTGTGTTATGTCCCCGGTGGACGCCGTGTGCTACATGTACCAATCCTGGCCTGAATATTTATAGTGTTTCGTGTGTTTGGTCTGTGCGTGTTTGTGTGCGACTGGGAAAGCCAGAGTGGATCTGAAGCCCTGCAGGGGTGTGAGGCAAGAAGCAGCAAGAGGCAGAAAATCCCCACTGCCTTTGGATTAGTGTCAGCACGCAGGAAGCAGGCAACGCGCTACATGTGCATGTGCACTCGCCTAAAGTCAGTCCCTGTGGGATCTTTACAAAATATATTTTCTTTTACGTCCATGTGGGATTTCAGAACATCTATTTGTTGATGTGACATTTGATTAAGTTGGAAGCTGCTGTGAATTTAAGGTGATTTGTTGGAGTGCAGTATGTTTTTTTTTAATAGTTTTTTTTTTCTGTATGTGGTCGACATACGACAATATTTGTATATATTCTAATTTCCAAATCCTACAAAATTAAAAACTAATATATTGAAGTGCTTTTGAGCTGTTGGTAAAGATCTTAAAGAGGCGCACATACAGCTTTTATGGGTCAGGGTTGATCATCATCTGAGCT
This sequence comes from Apogon talboti, assembly GCA_037367365.1. Lineage (NCBI taxonomy): Eukaryota > Metazoa > Chordata > Actinopteri > Kurtiformes > Apogonidae > Apogon > Apogon talboti. The sequence goes on along the minus strand of JAPQRQ010000018.1, from coordinate 21,250,926 downwards.
GTTGTTCTCTGAAAGGCCAGCACAACCTTGTTATAATCACAAATAATATCTGTAACCTCTCAGCAGAGGACAGACAAAGTCACGTTTGTCAACTGAGGAGTGTTTCATGGATGGCACTGAGTTTTCTTTGAAAAAAGTTTCTCCTTGGTGCTTTGATGACGGCCATATTTGTGACACAAACATCAGAAGAAAGCGTTGATGGGCGTATTAACTAAACAACACCGGTGTCAGGGAGTACATTCTCAAGACAGTTAGAGCTTAAGTACAAACTGTCATAACAGTGCATTCTGTGTTGGAAGGATCTGAAGAATTCAGGTGAAGCTGAGCGTTTACAGCCATTATGTTACGGTGGCCGACAAGGGCCAAACACACTGCAGCGACCCAATGCGTCACAGAGAAACCGCTGCAAATACAGAAACGATGCAAATTCACAAACTCAAATGCAAGTCTAAACGAGGTACAAAAAGAGGAACGTGGTACAAATGAAAAACCGCGCTGCAAGAAACAAAAACAAATGCATAATCATCAAATGCGCTGCAAATAGAGAAACGATACAAAGCACAAAACGATGCAAACCAAGAAAACATCTGCAAATGAAAAAAGTCATATGACCAGTCACTACAACAGAAGTGCTCCAAACCTACAGCCAGCCAGTGTTGTACAGTGATATATTTATTTTCAGATGTAAAATATAATCAAATAAAAGTCACATTACCGTGCTATGCTGTAACTTGAATTTGTTCGTGCTGTAGTTTGAAACAGTCAGTCAGCTGTTCTCTATCTCTTTTTCCATCCTCTGTATGTTTTTCCATTCAGCTGTTCCGCTGAGAGTGCTCCCTGCAGGTTTGGAGCACTTCCGTTGTAGTGACTGGTTATACAGCATTTTTCATTTGCAGATGTTTTCTTGGTTTGCATCGTTTTTCTATTTGCAGCGCATTTGATGATTATGCATTTGTTTTTGTTTCTTGCGTCACGTTTTTTCATTTGCACCACGTCCCTCTTTTTGTACCCGGTTTAGACTTGCGTTTGAGTTTGCATCGTTTCTGTACTTGCAGCTGTTTTGTCTGACTGAGGCTCATTGGGCCGTTGCAGTGTGTTTGGTCCTCGTCGGCCACCGTGTTATGTCGCCTCTGCTGCAGAATAATCAGTCAAGAACGAATAATAAGAAACTGAGCACAAATGACATGAGGCCATGTTTCATCACACACTTACACCTTTGAAATGGTATTCCCACATTTACCCTATAATTGAACACTCAAAAATAACACTTTACCTCTGTCTAGAAAACAGTTAACAACCTTGAGATTAGAAGCAGTGTGCTGGGTTGAGATAACGAGTAATGAGGAGCTGCTACATCTCATTTCACAACTTGATTCTGCAGTACCAGTACTGCCACCGCCAAAGTCGTCATCCGACTCGTCTTCTTTGAGAAGCTTGTTTTAGTCTCAGACTTTACTTCTAGGTCCACACAGAAACTTTTCCAGCTTATAAAAATGATGAAGAAGACATCGACATCCCAGAGTCCACAAAGACGGGCACTGGATCAAGAATAGGATCGATTCACACACCAACTTGCTCCTATTAAACGATTTTATTTGCTGTGTAACGTTCTGAGTACAAAGTTCTGATGAATGCAGAGTCACCACCTCAACTATCCACAATCCATTTTACAAAACTGCCCTGGACCGAGGCTAAAGAGCTGTCAGTCTCACAGAAATACTGAGTACAAATTTCTGGTGAGCTTATAAGATGATAAACAGGATATTTCCAGCACAAGATGATGACTCTGCATTTATTCAGAAGAGATATGTGCTCTAAACATCACTCGGCAAATAGAAGCTATTTGGTGTGCAGGTCTATTCTACTTTCTACAAAAGGTTTCTGCTTTGTGCATTTTCTCCACTATTGTTAAATCCCTCATGAAGCCACACAAAGGGACAGTGTGGTCCTGCACACAAGCAAGTATGGCAAAGGGTTAAAACTTTATTATTATATCATCATATTAATATTATTTTACTCATAATACAGTTTATCTTTTTTGTTTTTCTGTTGTCTGCTGAATACATACATAATGTTTCAGTGTTTTGATGCTAAATAAAGACTTCCTGTCCTCTATATTTCTGAAATGTTGTACTGATTAGCAACCTTTGCTTTCAAATGATGGGACATTTTTCCTGAAGTAAGTTTTTTTGTCATGTCAACATATTTGTCCATAGTACCCAGGCCTATTTACAAGGCAGATTTCCTAGAGGTGGACAAGGACATACCGTCATCTATGAAAATATATATAGTGGGTGTCCTAATGCACAGTCCAGCTGTGTCTATTTATATGAGCTTTATTACCATCATGTAGTGCTGTCATCTGCGCTGATATCTTCAGAGGTCAAAATGGTCATGAGAGCAAAAACAAAAGCAAAACCCTGTTTGTTCTCAGACTGTTTTCTTCCCTCTGGTTCTCCTCTTGGGACATAACTTGTATCTATAATTAGCATATGTACTGTTAAAGAATTAAGATTTTAGAAAATGACCAGGTTCATGTTCTATATTTGTTGACTTGTGTACTTACATTATAATGATGATTTATAATGATTTAATACATGGGGCAGAATTCCATGAAATTAACAAACTCATGTGTACAGCGACATTATGTTAAATTACAGAGGGTTAAGCTCCAACACAGCTCCAAAATAAAGCTAATGTGGAAGTGTGTTATTGCTGAATGCCAGTAGATGCTGCTCCCAAAATCCCTGGCAATATTAAGCCTATAGTTGTTTTTCCAGGAGCCATTCTAGTGTTATTTGCTTTATTTGGAACCTTTAATAAATGGTCCACTTGTAACTTTTTCTCTATTAATAAAATCTCAGTGTGAACAGGAGGCTTTGATTGACAGTTTGCTCACCTTTCAGAGCGTCTGATTAGTTTTCCTGACACACAGCCCTACTGTTGTGGTTTAACAATTCTGAGTTTGTAAGCTAGCATTTAGTATTAGCTCAACCATGACCCCTTGCTAATGGCTCTGACCCCTTGCATTCCCATAGTCCTGCCCCTTTTGTCTAAATATGGTCATTCCCAGTTCTAAATGCAGACTACTAGTTTCAATTCAGCTTTCCTAAAACAAATGGGTGAAGTCACAGTTGCTTCTCATATACACTCGGGGTAAATTACCATCAGTTATGTGGACTCATGCTTTGTTTGCATATAATACGAGCTATTGTATTTCCATTTCTGTAAAATTGCATAAATATACATGAAAGTCTAATACATAATATTGTCTGTAATCACCATTTCTTTCAACAAAAAAACCCAAAAAACCAACAAATGTAGCTTTACTTGAGAGATCCCTAGTGGAAGTGAGTTATTGTGTATTTAAACAGTAATACAGAATATTTTATACCTCATGTGGTACCTCGTATTGACCTCCGCATGTAATGGAAATTGCAGTAATGCTGTCAAATATATTCTCTACATTAGGTGCCAGTTGCTCCTCCTCATCACAACCATTGATCATCTGATAAATCACGCGAATTAAATGCTTTCTACCGCAGACTGTACTGATAAAAGCTTATCCACATAGAGGATATGGAAACATTTCCATATCCTCTATGTGCATTTCCTCTATTGCAAGAAATGGCAAAATCCACATCAGATTTTCAAATATTTTTTTGTGAGATTCTGGGCAAATTTTATTAATTCAATAAACAGTTTCCAATGAGAAATAAAAGCAGTTCTGAGATTATATACCACAGGAAAAATACTGCAGTAATGCTGTCAATGCTATTCCAGCTGATTGTTTGGCTCCTCTTTAAGGTCAAAATGTAATTTTCTCCAAGGATTGTGTTTTCATGTAGTTGTGTTAGTAATAATGTACCCTCATTAAAATTTTAACAATAAAGTGTATTTTCCCCAAAACATTGGAGAGAGTTTCATATATCTGTCCGAATAACTGCGGAGTCCATGGGTTTTATCAGCTCTATCAAACCCCTGTTGTTCTGTTAATATAGTTTTGTGCTGTCGGGCTGTAAAGATGTACACACCTCTGTCACTGCTAGTCTCACCTGGACTCGTTTTTGGAAACACCGTAATGGTTTTAAATCCGTGCCTGAGGTGCTGCGGGGCTCGTGAATTACAAAGTGTGATGTGTTGTGGGTGGTTCTGTTAATCTAGATGGGTTTAAGCGGTCCTCTTAGCTGAGCCTGGAGCAGACACTGCCCTCAAGTCATGCACTGAGGGAACAAAGGGATTTCTGCTGGTGGCGCTGGAAGCTGCTGGGCCAGAACCACGAGAACATCCATTGGTCAGGTGAACCATAAAAACATGGACCATTATGGCACACGGGATGATTCTGTGGGTTTTTGTTTCAGGTTTTACTATGTTCTTCTGTTTAGTCTCCACACTATTATTATACAAGTATTATTTTATTCAGAGGTAACACTTCATCCTAAGTTGTTTGTATTAGCATTGGTTAATAGTTAACGAAGCACTTATAAGTACTGATCCAGATGCATCTTCACATTATGTTAAATTGTACTTCAAATAAAAACTAGGAGTTGATTACAGGCTGGTTCTCTCATAAAAGCAAAGGTCCACATGAACAAATAAAAGCTAATATTCAATTGCAATTCCATTCATAATACTGCTAATACAGGTGCAAAATAATATGAATAAAGTTCTGGTGCCGGTCATAGCATGTGCTGCCAGTTTAGCACCCAACAGTTTCATTGTATACATTAAAACTATATAATCTTGCTGTTTTTCACTCATCTGAACTATTACTGTCCAAACTCAGTCGCAGGTGTGTGTGTTTTTCAGCAAAATTAAGCCAGTCTTTTCACATTAAAAGCTCTTTTAAACCATGGTTTCTATCCAATGAAACACTACAGGGTTTTCACTTTGTAATAGATAATGACGTGTTGCATTTGTACAAAAGCACATTGCAGTACTTTTAAGGTTGAATGGCTCAAAATGAGATTTCATCATAAATACGACCATTTATACTGAAACTAAAAACTAAATTATAACCGAGGAAATTAGAAGAAAAGGCCTGCATCTGATGCATTACTATTTCAAATAAAGAATACCTGGTAAAGGCCACTATTTGAGTAAATATTGTTTATTTTTTATTATTAATTATAATTACAAAGGACTCTAGAATTACCAGTGCAAAGCGCTGAATTTACAGTAAAAGAATAATCACCACGTGGCTGTAGTTTGTTGTGATTTTACCACGGCCAAGGACTATTGTTAGAGTGCATGAACCCAGCCAGGGCTTATTCTCTTTATGAAATGGTCACAACATATATTTGGCAAGGCTTCATAAAATACACAACCACAAAAATGCAATGATATATTAATAAGTAAACTTTTGTGTGTTGTGTAATATAGTTCTTCATTGATGTTTATCAGAATGGTTGATACGGTAGTGATTATTTCTGTAGTTTTTGCCACCGGCCGAGCTGTGCACACAGTGCTGGATTTAGGTACAAGGTAAATAAGCTACAGCTTAGGGCCTCACGATCTGCAGGGGCCTCAAACAAATTCCAGAATTTTTTTTGTACTCAATGTGTTGTCTTAAAATCTTAATTTTGCAAATTAGTCATCTATAATTGTGTTGACTAGATAGCTGAATTATAGGTGATATGCAATATTATCCATGTTCCTTGTGTAAGTAGCTCATAAATAATTCATGGAATATAACTTCTTTTTATATAATTGTGTTTAAGCTCATGGGTGAACTGAGGCACTTCCATGATTATGTATATGTCAAGCAGAATTATCCTGGGAAAAAAAATACAAAGATCTGCATCAAATCATCTTTCAAGACAAGATACATTCAGTTTTCCCTAATGTGGAAGCAATATTACGACTATTTCTATGTCTGATGGCAACAAATTGTTCAGGAGAAATCAGGAGAAAGATAATTTTCACAGCTAAAGAGATTAAAAAATGACGGGTGGGGGTCTCAGGGCTTTATATAGCTTAGGGCCCCACCAAGTCTAAATCTGGCCCTGTGTTTGTGTTACATCTGTTTTACTGAATCCTGGCTGTTTGACTGAAGAACGCTGTATTTTAATTGTCTAACACCAGAAGTAAAGGCATTACTCCAGCATGTTGCTTTAGTTTGGCTGATAATAACTGCATGGATGACGTACATCTCTGCTGTGTTTCAGTGAATAGACGACAGACGTCTATTTAACAGTCACAGCTTTGCATCTTGACTTTTTCAGCTCTTCGTTTTTCTGTCATTCTTTTCACTGTGTCTCCTTTATTTTTTCCTCCTCCTCTGTTCTGTTCATCTCTTTCATCCATGCGTATCTCCCCAGCAAATCCAAACTCACGACAGAATTGAAGATTTTAAAATAATGCTTATGGAACAGTAATAGTGATGTTGGCTTATCCACAGCTCAGATAGAATCAAGAACCTGAAATATCTATTTTATAAAGTCTTATTAACACATTAAATGTTGAAAATCACCTTATAAACTCTTGAAAAGGCCTTAGTAATTATTACTTAACACCGGTACATTAATCTGTTCTTTGTAATGACAGGTGATGTTTCACTTTACAACTATATACAAACCCTTAAATACATCAGCGGGGATCACCAGGTCACTTCTTCTTTATGTTTTGTAATAAACACACCATCCTGGAACCTCTTTTTAAAGCTTCAGGGCCTGTCAGGCTCAGGTCTTTTCCCATTAATCATCTTTAGCGAATTCATTGCACCAAAGCTCCTCACAAAACAAATGACTCATTGGAATATTGCAGCCTCTCATTAGAAGCAAATTAAACATAATTTGTTGCCATGATGTCCGCTCATAAAATCACAGGACGGTATTTTTTCATTGTCTTCATACAGTTTACACTAACAACAGCTGTAAAGCCCAATAGAGATCGCAGCATGGGTCAGTTGTTATTAAGTGGCAATGGCACAAATATTTTCTTCAGTGTGTATTTTTGTGTCTGGGTTGGCGGTATGGCCCTGTTTCCCTCCAGCTGTAGGTTGCCTACTTTAAACTGTGCTGCATTTATTTTCCTCACATCTCAGGAGATAGGACTTTACTATACTCTAACAGCTTCATTCAGGGTTTTTTGTTTTTTTTTTCTCCAGATTCGAGTGACACAGTGACATTTCAGCCTCAGAATTAAACAAGTGTGGGCTCACAGATGATGACTAATGTTAAAGACATCCTGTGACCCCTTCACTTCACCTCGTTAAACGTCTGAGTCTTGGTATATTCACTCGTGTGAATTATGGAAATATGTGATCTGTTTTCATTTCAGGTAGAGGAGTACAATTGACCCACCACCGTGCACATTTAGCTCCTGAATAAAACAAAATAAATACAAACAACTGTAGGTTTAGCGCTAAAGTCTTAATAAGGGAATTAGATAAAAACACTCAGTATGTTTGTTGTAATTGCCTTGTGCCTGCTGCAGCTATGATTGCATACAGAATGTCTCCAACTCCTTGGAGACTATGTGGAAATCCTCAAATTATTGAGGTGGAGAATTATACAACAGCTGCTCTGTTTAAAGAGGACGCTTGTCTCTAATAGTCTGCATCTTAATAAGCACAAATAGCTATGACACACAACAGTTATTCTGTGAAATGTTTTACCCTACAGGGGGTCACCAAAAGAACAGAAACACTTCATGAAGAGGGAATTTTAATTTGCGCTAAATCAGCATCACAGACACATCTACAGAGCAGGGTCATGTCAATAAACACCAAGAGTGGATTTTTAATTCTAAACATGTTCATTCTGTAGCTGTTTATACTGTACGCTAACTTAAAGATTTTCCAGAATTTAATTGTTCACAAATAAATACTTATTTTATCACTGAAAATCTCCTTAATATGATTCACACTAGTATCAGTGATTATAATTAGATTTTTCTATAGATTTGTGATGCAGTTTTATACAACGATACTAGACTGTTATGACACAGATCATTTGAAGATGGTAGAAACAATAAATGTTTTGACCACTGCTACTGTCAACTAGGTTTCAAACGCTGCCAAAATTTTATGGGTTGCATCATTTTTGGCTGAGTTAGAAGTTATAAATAAAGTTACAAATAAAAGTCATGTATCACGGCAGACTAAACATAATATGGTTTTAATAGTGAAGTTAAAGCATCAGTTCACGTTAATATTCTACAGTTCTTCATAATATGTCATAAACAGTCACTTCAGTTTGGATATGCTGAATTAAGCCTGTTTCTGAATGGAGCACCGTCTGACCCAGCCATGCAGATATGACTCAGGTTTCCTACATGTGTACAGTACATTCAGTATGTGGCACCACATCCTCATAGTTAGCGGAAATCAGTTTTCCTTTAATATTCTTGTTCACATACATCTGTGCGTAACATGATTACAAATGTTTTTTTGCTGAGTATTACATGTACACTAATGTTCCACTGTTAGTCCTAATTTGACAATATTATGAATATGATAGGTGATATGTTAATGGAATATTATGCATGGATATTCTGAACCTTTGCACTTTTTATAAAACCATTTTCCAATGCAGACGTGTGAGATATGCTTATATTATTACAGTTTTATGAGGATTCTTTGGACACATATACAGCACATTCAGAAAATGACTCTAAGGTGAAGGTTTTCCTGCAGGCTGTGACACACAGACTCTATTTATGGCTAACTGGAGTAAAGACAATGGAGCTGCAGCTATTGATTATTTTTCTAATCCACTAATACATCTATTATTTTCTTTGATTCAATTAGTTTAAGCTATTATTTGAATAGGCAAAAAAAAGGAAAAGTGTGAAACAGACATTTCTGAAAATGACAAACAACTTGTCCTTTATTCCAGAACCAGCTGAAACTACAACCACAAAAACTATAAAAGTAAAAGGATATATATAAAAATATCAATATAGAAATAACATCAATCACAATAACAAAAGTATAAAAGTATAAAAATATATATAGATATAAACAACAACAAACAAGTCAAATGACATCTACAAGCAATATGTTCACTGCAGTCTTAAACACATTTGTATCCAACTTACTAACAGCTAAAGATGGAACTAACACACAACTGTGTGTTTATCCTGGTGTCATGTGCATCACAATAAGCATCTGTGTGAAACACAACAGAGGGACCAAATCAATTACTCAATTAATCGTTTCAGCTCTAAAAGACGATCATCCTCTCTGATGAAGATGGACGCTTCGAAGAAAAGTCTAGGTTACCTAGAAACACATGTAGAGTTCAACATGATGACATATAACAGTGTAACATTGACCTTTTCCAGGAGGTGTTTGAAGGAACAAAAGAGGGAGGCTGAGTTCACGTTACGGGTCGTCTGCATGTAAATGTGAAATATTAGAAGACTGTTCATTTTCATTGTCCATGTAAATAGCCTTTTTTTGGGAATATGAGTGTTCATGTAAATGTCACTGTCAGCAGACGTGTGAACACAGCCTCCGTCTTTCACACACACCTTCACACACATTTCTCAGTAGGTCAGTTATTTGATATTTATATCCCAAAACCTGCTAATATCCTCTTTCATAATGTTTACTAGCAGGTGTGTTTCTCCCTCTGAACAGAAATGTGAGCTTTATTCATCCATCGCATCAACAACAGAGGATGTCGTCTCTGCTTGTGTTTCCACTTAACAGGAGGCTGATTGTCATATTAGTAGTAAAACCTTCAAATGAGACACATAGTCTGAATGTGCTCTACACATGCCCAGAAAATCCTCATAAATAATACCGGCATATCCCACATGTCTTAAACGGGAAATTCTGTACTTATTAAAAGCCTTAATTCATTATATCCAAACAGAACATGCTGTTTCCATGATACCTGACAGATTCAGAGTAATGGCAGAATATTATTGTGCAGGTAAATGTGAGACAGGACTATTTAAACAACTCTGAAACTGTAGGAAATCTCCCTCTCAGTCATAAGACACTGGAAAATGTCATCCATGTCTCAAATACTGCCGGTCCGTCCACCCTTTACATTCAGATTTTTGGTGAGAACAGATGAATGTGAGAAAACCCTCAAAGTGTCAAACTCTGAACAGTCAAAGTCAAATATTATAGCCAAGGAAACGCTGAAAAATGCATGTTTGGAGTGGATAGGGTCTCTAAAATATGGACAAACTTTAACTTGGAATGCTAAATCTGTCTATATGTACCGTTCTGGTCTTTATGTCAGCACGCATCAGACGTATCCCAGAGTGCACTGGTTTTATAGCAGCTCCTGGTTAATGACCCTGATGATTATCTGTAACTGAACACTTCTTGTCCAACCTCTGGGAGGGGAAAGGAAAATATGTGCGGTATCATTCTGCCATTTGGGCAAATTGCTCTGTCCTTACGGTGCCATTTTCTCCAAAACGATGACAGATCTGAATCTGTTTCCTGTTTCTCTTTCTGTTGCAGCGCTGCCAGTTACAGGGAGAGGGAGTCACCTCATGTCTCTGGAAATTGCAGACACCAAGCAAAACATTGTGACCGGTCGCCGTCAGTACAAGCGGACACTGAAAAGCAACAACGACTGGACAGGACTGGGCTTGTTGACAAATGGAGACGGAGCTGCTGTAGGACACGAGTAAACCAACCCTGAGGGTGTTGGAACGAGTTAGCAGGCGAGTAAGTCGTGGCCCAAAATGATTGCCTTAATTATTACACATATACAGATGTATGAAGCGATGAAACTAAGAGACTTATACACAGAGATGTTTTCTTTACATGTGAAAAAGTGTCTTGTAAGGAACAGATGTGAATATTTTAATATGATAGAGAACAATGTTCGGTTGTAACGTCGACATGTTTCCGTCGGGTCGGCTTCGTAGGTGTTACTAAACGGTGAGTTTGCTCTCTGCTTACGTGCAGTCGGCAGTACGACTTAATCTATTTTTATCTTGTTTCATATTGTCAACCAAACAAGGCTGGCCTGAGTCGCTCACTCAAACGCTGGCCACAAACTCTCTTAAGTCACATCGTATCATAAACACATGAAAATCCTCATCCAGAAAGTGTATAGAGGGGCTGAGAGAGAAATCTGAGACACACGCATACAACACACGACAGTATCCTCTTACATTGCCATCCACTCGACACTAAAGCGAAGATGTCAGGCACATAAACACCGTCATGAATTCAGCCACTTCACTTCTTTCTAATCCCACAAAAACGGCCGATGGAAACTCCACCGACTTTTCATCGGAATCATCGACGTAAAGATGAAATACCTTAGGTTTCTTTCTCAGATGCAAATTTAGAGCTGACCAGCTGCTTTGTCGATATGTTTTCACTTTGAATTTAACTGTATGCAAAGTAACATGGACGTGTGTTCTATATTTTTTTAAACCTAGCCTTGATAATTACATAACCAAAGGTGAAACCCTGAATTTATTGTATGTTGTGGACTTCTGGCAAATGTTGTGATATAGATGCACACTGAATAGGAAAAAAAAAATGTAAATAGCAGACGTTTCTACTTGTGTGTCCTAAGATGTGTTGGAGATAGAGTAATATTTACTTTCTTTGACTGTTACGACCATCAACCATTATCATAATCTGTGTTGAATTCATTTGTCCTCACTGATACGATCATGTTCCTCATATTGTTACGAATGCTTCTTCTTCTTTTTTTTTTCGCCGCTCATTTAAAGTCGGTGTCTTTATTTATTTTTTATTTCTGAAACATGATGTTGCTGATGTTGTTTGTGCACATTGAATTTTATTACATGCATTGTTGCCCATAAATGAAAAATTCTTACTTTTTATTTGACGGTTTATTTTATTTTAGTTTTTAGAAAATAATATCTTTTTGAAGATTTGAATACCATCTTTTTTTTTCCCCCCTTTTTTCCTCTTTACATAATGTATAATGACGCGTAAAGGTTTGGATTTAGAGCTAGATTGCAGTGTATTTTTTCCCCTTAAGAAAATCCAAAGTATGCTCTTTTTCCGAAAATTCATATCTGTAATTACCTCAACAATATCATCCCTCAGAAATATTGTTTACTTAATGTTGCAGATATTTTCTTCATGACAGAAAAAAAACTCTTACCACAAGGTAGCCGCACTACATTTAAAATAGATGTCAGCAGTCGACTTTTTTGGGAGGAATGTTTTTATTGGGAGGGAGTAGTCGCAAATTAACATTCTCAGCAGTTTTACCAAAAATACCAGTGTTGTCCTACTAAATTTAGGGGCTGTCAGAGTTGTTATTTTATATTAAAAAAACCCGAAAGTAAGATGTGAAAAACGTGCAATTCACCAGTCTTCCTTAGGAGAATAAGAAGGTACCTCGAGAAAACATTTTGAACATGTGTCACCACAGAGTTAGAATTTGTATTTTTTTAAATTTATTTTGCATTAGAAAAGGGTGAAAACATATATCAGGGTCACATTTTCGCAGATATGTATGTACATTGACAGAGATTTTTGGTCACTGTAATTATCCTTCAGATCCATCGGCCACACAGTAATCCCCCCTAAAAATCCATTTCAAGGAGAGACAAAAACCCTCACAGTCCTCGTTCTGTGTAAAAATGCAATCAAAGTTTCACCTGAAGGTAATGTGACACTTGAGCGGACTAAATTAAATTAGTAAAATCAAATGGATATCGCGTCTCTGTCTGGGAAAATGATTGCTTTGTATTATCAGGCCTCTGCAGCGGCTCAGACAAGGAAAAAAGTCCCAGTTGGTGCAAAAAGGAAAAAGAAATTCATCCTAAAAATACGACGTGGAATAGTCAGTTGATTTGACTCGATAGCAGGGTCAGTAGCTCCATCTGTACCTTTAAAAAACACACACTGAGGACTGGGGATCACCTGAGTTCACGTTAGAGAAGCCAGTGCTTTTGAATGTACATTCAGGCACATGAAGCTGAAAAATATAAACCTGAGCTTCAACTAAAAGCATAAAACTGATTTCTAATGACATTATTGAGAATGAGAGTGAACAATAACAATAAAGAGAGGTTATGTAAAAAAAAAAAAAAAAAAAACATGAAAAAGTAAAATGAGACTATAACGTGTCTGCAGAAATATCTTTTTAGAAGTGATTTATTACACTAATCTTGTCAGATTACGTGCCTCAAACTCAGGCTGATGTGAAGCTGAGGGCCTGGACCAGCAGGGGGTCCGCATAGAGGGAGGGGGGGGGGGGGGGGGTCC
>JAPQRQ010000018.1:21214975-21237649 GCA_037367365.1 Apogon talboti | reverse complement strand
GGGGGGGTCCACATAAAGGTTTTAGCAGAGGTCAGCCTGAGGATTTGAATCTGATGTTGCTTTACGGCGTGTTTAAGACATGGAGCTACAGTCGCCCTGACGTGGGACTATCAATAGCCGAAAGCTGCGCTCAGACAATAGGAGGATAATTGTAAGGGACAGATGTAGTTTTGTGCTCGGGTACAACATTGTATTATCACAAAGCGGCGCTCCGCAGAGTCAAACGCCCACAGGTCTGAACAGAGAACACGATCACGGCTGAGAATCGATCCTCAAGGCCACGGCATCTAATGAAGCAAACAATCACCAAAGCAAAGTCAAAGAAATCTGTTCAGCTGGACAGTCTCAAAGTCCTCTCCCCGGCCTTTAATTAAAATAACTTGTATGGTTTGAGGCTGCAATTATGTCAACGGGCGCTGATACAGTGGCCTGACTTTAATCTGGTTTATCTGAAGGTCAGCAGGGTTTAATGTATGTGGAAAGGAGTAAGAAAAGGTATATGAAGCAGATTTACGGAAGGAAAATAAACTGTCACCATGTGTCAGTTGAACTGGACTCATGTTATAAATAAAGGCTTCATAATCCATACGGTTGTTTACCGCGAGGTCATTCAGATCATATAGGAGTGGAAAACAATGAGTGGAAAAATGTCAAAAACAACACACAGATTGGTTTTTGACTGTGATCCAGCAGCATATAGTCGATTCTGAAAAATGTTACTGTTTAGTCTGTGGACGAACATGCACTGGAAACTGAAAAGGAGAAAATTTGAACCGCTTTCACCCTCAAACTTACATTTATTGTTTTTCCAAACATGACTCAAGGTTGAAGTCGTAACGGCCTCCAGACGAGTGGATTCACCCACTGAAAATTAATTTATACTCACATATAAAATTTATGTGTGGGGAATGAAAAAAGGGCTGCAACTAATATTTAATAAGGTTATGATGTTTATTGAAAATGTTTTAGGAATTTGGTTTGAAAAATGTCAGATATTTGTTTAAAGACGGTGACACTTGATGTTTCTGTGTGAAATAGGATGAAAAATTAACTGAGTAATTCCAATGGTTAGTGTTATTACAGGTTCTTTGTTGTAGTTAAACAATTTGAGAATTTATTTCACATCAGGAAAGGGCTGTGTCAGTGTCAAACCATTTAATATAAGCACATCATAAAATGAAAATAATATGTATTAACATTTGTTTTACAGGGTATTCATTGCAGTCATTAACAAAAAAATAGAACTGTGAAATCCTGATCTTGAAATTTTAAGAAAATCAATAATCATGACATAACATACAAATATAGAGAAGAAGCATGACAATCTGAATAAATTAGGTGTGACTAAAGAGCAAAGTTCATTCTAGATACTAATCTTTGTCAAATATCGTGGGCTCTACAGAGAAACTTGTGTATTTTCTCTCCTGAAAATATGAATATGACATAGAAGAATTACTACAATTAAGGCTTGATTTGGATTCACGTGCAAAGTATTAAAAAAAAATTCTGATTATTTTTTATACAAAATAAAGGTATAATAGAAAGATGTGTCTTATTTATTACTAACATTTGTTTCATTAAATACACAGGAGCAATCAAAACCGTAGCAAAAATATTCTTTTGATTGCGCAGGAGTCATTTGTTTATTGTGTTTTTTAAAAAATATTTATTTATTTATTTATGTATTCATTTTTTTAAGATACTTGAATAGAATAGTTTTCATCTCATGTGACTCCAAATGTTTGCTGGATTATAGTGATTCTTCTATTTTATATCAATTTATATATGAAAAAATAAGATAAGACTTAGATTGACTGACAATGACTGACACGTAATAATGACAATACAGCCCAGATATATACATTTTAATGTGGTTATGTATGTGCTATGTATGTGTACGTGCTATGAACATCTATTCAGAGGATGTATAAATCTGATTATCATACATCAGCTCCTATAGATAAATATCAGTATTATTCTGAGTCATATGTATTAGGTCTCTGTATTGGAACAGTTTGTGTCAGAGCTCATTTAGTTCAGAGGCCAAAACATCTCTGCAGCTCCTCTAATCCTCTATAGTTTAGGATAAATGCCTCCCAAAGTCAATAAGAAAGGATTTCTCCTAAAAAAAAAGGGCCAATTTGTAAAGCAATGCAAAGCAAAAGCCAAGTACAGATTTAGCGATCCACTAAACTTTCTTCTGCTTCTGCCCGTATCGATCGTCTTGGACACAGTGAAACTCTAACTACTATTCAGATGTCGGAGGTTTGTTCATGTAATAAATATGAGAGAATGTCGGAGTATTAGTCGTCTCTAAGAGCTGATGGTGACGAAGCACAATGGGTTCATTCAGTGTCGATGCTACCTGGACACTTCAAAGTAAAGCATTAGTCTGAAGATAAAAACCGAGTATTTACTGTAACATGCTTGGTCTTAGGTATCACCACGAACCCGTTTTATGTCTTAATCTCCTTATAAACAAGGAGGCTTATGAGGAGCGCTGCAAAACTGTTGAACAGTGACGCAGTTTGCATTTGTTTGTCTGCTGGATATTGTGCGACTGACTGGATTTTGGAGTCATTCTCCACCATCTGCCTCCTGCAGAACAGTATTAGTGTTCTTTACTCCAAACATAATGATTACAGACTTTGCGTGTATTTACAAAATTGTCAGTTCACACCTGGCTGTTGAAGGGTTTTAGTGAAAACGATTAAAGTGTAGACATATTAGTAGAATGAGTGGATTATAAACAGGGTCACGACAATGCAGTGGAAAAGAGAAACCCACTTTCATTTCAGTAATTACAAAATGACACGTTCTTTCATAGATTATGATATTGATTTAAAGATAAAAGCATTTATTCATTTGGACATTACCCAAATTTAACTTTATCCTTTTTTACATTTCTCTGCACTGTTATTTCCAGGCTAATTGAGCATTGAGTATGAGAATAATGAACAGGATCAGTACAAAGATCAGTACAAAGTCTCTATCAGGACAGTCCTGAAGGCTGGGAAACGAAACCATTAAATACACCTCTTGTTCCTTCCTGGCAGAGATACGTTAATGTTTTCTGATCAGACGCCATAATCAATAGTGTGATATGAACCAATAAGAAATGATACGATTCATTATATGCAGCTAGTTTTCAAATGGAACAGGTTACAGATTAATTGTTAGTAGCACTTACATATAACACTATGTCACTGTGGTTACTTCAAAGTATTTAACTTCTAACAGGATTATTTCTCCAAACTGGGCAACAAAGATGACAAAAAATGAAAAGTCTGAAAAACATGAATACAATCAGACATGTAGAAAAGTGAAAGTAGTTCTTTACATAAAGTGTTTTACCAAAACCTAGAAACTGTAAAGTCCTTGTCAGTAACTGTGACTAATAATTACACTTATTTGTAATTTAATGACTGTATTTGTAATTTGATGTTATTTGATGATATGATTTGATGTATAGTTACTCCCAACACTGGAGAGCTGATACAATACAGTTCACTTCAATACAAAAACAAATTAGTCATGATTAAGACCTAAACTCTGACAAAGGGATGTAGGATTATTGATGTGAAGCTGATTTCACAGATGTTTGGTAAAGATTTAATTTTCAATGATATATTAACATAAAATGATGGTATTGCTTTGGCTTGCGGACATCTATTAGTTCATAAACCATAGCATTGGTCTGTTACTGTACAGTATGTACAGTATATCAACTGCTAGAGCAAAGGCAGCTTTTGACAAATGTCAATGAGGAATTCAACAAAGCTGTACAGCAGAATAAATCTGATATGTAACAGATAATGTGCGATGACTGACTTATTGTGACATAAACTGGTGATGCAGGACTCTTATTGCAAGTTTATTACACATCTATTAAATAAAACAATATTTGCAAAAGTGTACATAAACCAATCTGAAGTTATTACTACTGTTGAATAAAAAACAGTCCACTGGCGTCAACAATTGGAACTGCATATAAACTGCATGGACAGCTGTCACATAATAATGGAACGTAGAAAACACATGACGATCAGTCATTTAAACACATATAACGTAACACACTGCACTATGATTCAAGCCTTAGGCTTATTACACAGCTGTTCACTGAAGAAATCAATAATCTGCCAAGAATTAAGGACATGAACTGATTTAATAACTTCTGTTAATGGATTTTTAGATTCCAGGTGTAACTTGAACTAGTCCATTAGACTTTACAGTTGTTATTACACATCGCAGTGATATGTTATATATGTCAACTAGAGTTAAATATTAGATCAGAGAATGCAGCCACTGACAAGAATCCACAATACAAGTCTGTGTAGCATCATATAATATGATATAACACAATATGATATGATATGAGAGAGATCATGTTCAGTGTTGATTTCAAAATAAACTTTGACAAATTAAATAAATCATTTCCCACAATAATATTGATGTAAAATTATTTGATTGGCTGGGCTAATGAACTTATAGAGTCCAGCTTTCTAATTTTATGTCCATTAGATTTTACGTATAATAATAGCAGCAGTCTGTCAGACTTAGGGTGACCAGTGACAAAATTCACTGTGAAATAAATTTTGACAAGATAATGCAGGACTCCTAATGTGAAACAGTTAATTTTATTGCTTATCTTTCATGTCTACAGCTGGAACTGCGCATATGACAGCAATGGGTTGCAAAACAATGGACAATAGATGGCAGCCATTAACCAATCAGAATCAAAAATTCAACCAAGCTGTGTAATATGATAAAATACGATGCGATATGCTATAATGCAATACGATACAATTAGAAATTATAACATAGGATAATGATGCAATATGATACAATATGATATGATACAACACAGCACAAAATACAATAGAAAAGTTGTCATTGTCTTCCAACCTATAATGAATAAGAGATGCAAAAACAAAACCTTATTTTGATCGACAGCCAGTTTTAGGGACAAAAAACTGGATTTTTCTTTTCATTACCGCTCGAGTTAAAATCACCATTAAGATCAGGTAACAACTGAGATCACAAAAGAAACCGACGCGGACTTTTAAAAGCAAACAGCCGGCGGGTGGCCAACCCCATGTCAGCGGAGGGCGTTTGTTTCGTTGACCCTTTTAACCAGAATAATCAACTTCCATCTCAGTGGTGTGAAAAACCATGGGTCAGATGTGTGGTGTGTGTTCAGATCATCTGGTTGTAGTTTTTTAGCTTTACTTCCATGAGAGTGTGATGAAAAACAACCACTGTGTGTAACATAGAAAAAGAAGGAAGGAAGGAAGAGGATGTAGAAGTAGAGACAAGGCAGCGACGGGATTCAAACCTACAATTATCAGGCGTCTATGCAAGCTGGTGCAGTTTGGTCAGCCAAGGCCACGGTTCCATTTCTATGGTGGTTCTAATCTAGAATATCTCCATTCATCACTCTCATGTAACCTGCAGAGAGGTAAACTATCTATATCCAGCCTGCAGAGTTGTTCTTGCCACGCTTGCTGCACTGCTGCTGTGCTGTACAAATGCAGTGTGGAGGGACCTTAATGATAAAAAACCCCCGTTGTTCATTGGGGCGATGGCAGTGGGGAATGCTTTTGTTTTAATGTTACCGCTTCACTATGTATGTTATGCTTTAGGTCCTGAAATGTTCATTTGCCACTGCCTGGTCACTCCTAATAAAGAAGGGAAATCATTATCAATCAGCAAAGGAAACTATAAATGAACATGTAAAATAAAACAGTTGGGGTGTTTAGAACTATCCATGTGAGTTTTGGCCAGCCTTGCTTTTATTCTGCATGATGCTTTGTTTTGAAAAAATGCATCCGAAACCGAGGTATGTTCGTATTCTTTTTCCTCTCGTCCTCTTTCACTCTCTCTGTATCTTTGAAGCTTGTCACTTCTGACCTTAATTCTCCTTTTGGTTTTTCTTCTTTGTTTTCTTTTTTGGTAAACCTTCCAACTTCTGGATTTTCTACATTCATAACATTTTGTAGACAGCAATATGAGATGTGATTGAAAATGGAATATGTGCAATGTTGACTAAAGAAAAATATAATATATTCAATAAAAATTCAGAAAACAGACATGGTTTCAATTTCATTCATTTATTTTTTACTTCAGTTAAAGTGCATGTTTCCTCACTGTATCTAAACTTCAGTGGAAGATGCAGAAGTTTTGACTCAAGTATCTATTTTAATACAGGTCTGATGTGAGTATTTCAACTTTCTGTTACTATTTACTTCCACTTATTAGAGCAGGTTTTATTTGTACAGTGGTGGTGAAATTTTAGCAGTGACTCTTCTGTAACAGGGGTTCCTAAAACCAAAAAATACGACCATTGGCCCTGTATCTTAATGGCATGTTCTATCAAGAATCAATAACAACTTGAATTTGCAAGGTTGTCAGGTTCTGCCGCTATTTTAGTCCTGTGGCTTTGATGCAGGAGATCAATCTCCCAATAGAAGTGGGTGGTACTTTCACTGGAGGATAATTCAACTAATTAAATGAAAGTCCATATATGACTCCCTATTAGTGCTCAATTGGAACTACATTGATATCTGTAACCATTTCCATTTTGTTAAGCCATCAAAATATGGCCCATTATAAGTAAAGGCACGTTTAATATTTCTAAACTTTGTCAAAAATTAAATAATTTGAATTTCTCAAACCTGTGAACAAACTTTGTAGACATTGTCCCAAGGAAGTGACATATAAAATTTAAAATGAATCCAATCAGTAGTTTTAGAAAAGAAGATTGTTGAACTGTAGACATGGATGACCTTGACTTTGACCATTCAAGATCACTCCAGGTCAGAGGTCATGGACCCAAATGAAAGTCCATATATGACTTCCTATCAGTGCTCAATAGTAACTATATCGATATCTCTAACCATTTCCACGTTATAAGCCATCAAGATATGGCCCATTATAAATAAAGGCAAATTTTAAATATTTCAAAAATTCGTCAAAAATTCAAAAATCTAAATATTTCAAAACTGTGAACAGACTTTGTAGACATTGCCCAGAGGAAGCTATATATAAAATTTGAAATGAATCTGACCAGTAGTTTTGTTAGAGAAGATGTTTAAAGAAATTGCTAATGAACACAAAGACGACACCGGACACAGCTCATGACCTGTTAGCTGGTGAGCTAAAAACCAAAGCTCGTCCTAAAAGAAAAATTTGGTATCTTACTGGGACCCAAATTTACAAAATATGCTCCATCTTCAAGAGCTATTATGTCTACATGTATAAACTATTGGTTAAAGCAAACAAACCAGGAATAAATGTTCACTGAGTTAGGACAAATGAGTTAAAGTAGTGAAATAACAAATTGATGTGACCAGGTGATTATCACAAGTTGCCAAAAAAGTCTGGTTCTTTAGAAATAAAGATGGGCTGAGAATCACTGATTAGTCAACAAATGTGGGAGAAAATTATTGAAATGTTTAAAGTCAGTCTTCCCCCTCTTGTACAGTGCAGAACACAATGAAAAGACTGAATAATGTGGATGATGGTTCAACCCTAAACTGATCATGTGATCTCTGAGTGTTCAGACCAAACCCCCCCAGAACCAACGTTCATCTAGATCCGATGGAACCACATGGGTCTGAATCAGTGTGGAGAACCTTACAGTACCACTACACCACAAATACTGGTGAATATTGAACCCGCTTCTCCACTACATTTATGAAACTGCTTTAGTTAATTTTAAGATAAATATTTTACAAAAGAGATAATATAATGCATTTTTAAAAGTGCAATATTTCACATGCAAGTTTGTGATGGAGTCTGTTAAATGTTGGGAACCAGATGTTCTGTAACTCTGGAGTTGCAGCTATGGATTATTTTTGTAATCGATTAATCTATCGATTATTTTCTTTGATTTGATTAAACTATTATTTGAATAGGCAAAAAAACCAGTAAAAATGTAAACAGTGAAGCAGACATTTTTGAAAATGACAAACAACATGTCCTTTATTCCAGAACCAGCTGAAACAACCACAAAAAGAATACAAGTAAAATGATGTAGAAAAAAATTCTATGTAGAAATAACTCGAACAACAAACAACAAACAAACAAGTTAAATGACATCTACAAACAATATGTGCACTGCAGTCTTCAACACATTTATATCCAACTTACTGACAACTTAAGATGGAACTAACATATAACTTTGTGTTGTTCCTGGTGTGATGTGCGTCACAATAAGCATCTGTGTGAAACACAACAGTGGAACCAATGTTTAGCTGCAGTGAAATTAAGGAAGCAAAGCTTTGATTCAGGAAAATTGGATTTGAATTTTTTATTTTTTTTTTTTATCGATTTGAGTCGATTAACTGCTTCAGCTCTAGATAATTCCTGTTCAAAGCTAAAATTAATACTGAAGCAGAAAAGATGAACCACTGGACTTTTCATAGAAAAACTGGCAGACATAAGTAGTAGTCATGGATTTCATCAACTATATAAATCAATGGTGTACCGTCAGGGCCAGCAAGGCCTTCTCTGCTGGAGCAAATAATCATCACAAATACTGACCTACATTCACAACCTAAATTATAATATTTGTTCCATGAAATTGTATTAATTTATTCCCAATAAACTATTCTATTCATTTCTTAGCGTTTCTCTTGGCTGCACCGCTTCCAGTATGTGTATGTGGATGGAAGATATTTTGTCCAATCAGATTTCAGTCTCTATGTGTTGCCAGGGTTAATCTAATCTGCCCTGGGCCTTCAGAATGAGGAGTGAAGGCTCATGTAATTTAAACTGTACAGCATCGGGACTGTTTCTTAAACCAATCAGATTCCAGCTAGCTGGCCCCCAATGTCGTCAGCATTTATCCTTCCTCTAATTGGATGGTAAGAGCAAAACTATTATTTGATAAAGCTTTGGTAATATTCTCATTTAACTGAACTATTAATACATTTAAGGTAGAATGTTCGGGCCCACGATGGCTGACGGAGGAGAGGAAAATGATTTGGTCTCAGACATATTTATACATCCATTTTCAAGGCGGACTTTTCCAGAAATGCCGGATATCGTGAGAAGAGGTTGGCCAACCCCCATGCTAGCAGGTGGAGCAGACTTATGTCTGGAATACGACTGGACAGAGGCGACTCACAGCCTTTGTCTTCATGGACATAAAAAAAAGACTTAATGATGGAACCGAAATGCACAGATCACCTCTATGACAGAGTCATTGAGGTTTTCCTGCACAAAGAAAGGAGGATGGATTTTGTATATAAATAATGAGCATCTCTGGTGAGTAGGCTACGATGTTTTTTATTTAAATGTATGTTTGTATGTTTTTGTCCTGTTATTAGATAAATATTGACTGTGAACTGCTCCAGATGATGCACATGGTACAGTTGTGGTTGTAGTGTAGAGGTTTGAATTTGTCTTAACTGGGTTTACAGCTTTAGTAATAATGGTATTCACCCTCAATGTGATAAATGTGTCTTTCTCTCTGTAATGCCATGCCTTGTTACTTTGCATTTTTTTGTATAGTATTGATGGTTTACATAGTTGTGACATCATAATGGGGGTATTAAGAGGTGGATTATGTCATCTAAGTCCCCACTGAAGACCCAGGTACCAAATGCACGACCCGCCACTGATATAAATCAACTATATACAAGTGGCCAGATTGAGGTACAAAACAGAGATTAAAACAGATTGAAAGATTAAAGATTAAAACACAAACAGTTTTAATCTTTAAAACTCAACACATTGTTATAGATTCAATCAGTGGCTTCAAGCTTCAAACTCCCTCATGTTCACAAAAACCAGCATTTAGTCGGTTCACATTACACATATGGAGGAGTTATTAACAGCTCAACTAAATGGACTGAAGTCATAAACCAGCTTCATCTCACCAGAAACAACAGTAACAACTGCAACAACACTGTCGCTTCACTATTGTTATATTATTGACATTAGACAAAATAATCCAAGTAGTACTTTTCATAAACTCTTTAACCACAGTTTATTCTGTACTTACGTGGGGTTTTCATCACGACCCTTTGACTGTGATGGAATATTTGTACGTTTTTATATCGGAAGGATGTGAACGCTGAACGTCCCTGTTTCTCAAATAGCACCCAGGACTTTCTCTGAGGCTCAACAGAGGGAACAGTTATTAATCAGGGGAAATTAAAATTCTTTTTGATTTTTAATTTTTTTTGTATTCTGCTTTAACAGTCATTTTATTGTTGGTTCCTATTATATAAAATTACAGAAGAACCACCACTTAAGTAAGAACTAGACTGAATGTTTTACTTTACTTGATGAATGTAATGAATGATGAATGAATGTAAGTAAAACAAATATATTACCAAAAAGTACTCTGCTCATATTTACAAATGACAATATAACAGGACTTAGATAAACACAAAAGGTCATTTTCTAAATGTCAAATATGTGCTTGTGGGTAGTGTTTTTTTTCTGTGTGTCGGCAGAGCAGGTTGGACACGTTTCTTTTTCATGTCCCTCAGTGAGAATCCGCTCCGTCAGCAGGAGTTCAACCCACAGTGACATGTTTTCATCCACTGTGGCCTTTTACAGTGGGTGCTTTTGAAACCTGATGCTGAGCCATTCATGTTCGCCACCGTTTAAATATTTTAAATAGGTCCGTTGTGGTGCAATTACTTGACTCTTGGACAAACACCAGTTCATCCATCAGGCCGGTGACGGGTCGAACTGTGCTTCTTCAACCAAACTTCCAGGGTGGACGGGAACATATGGGACTTTTTTTTTCATAAAATACTATATTCTGTACTTCATATTCATTTTATAAAACTGTGCTATTTCATCCTGAATATGTTGTGCATGTCAGCAACTGTCGATAAATAACTCTTGGGACCAGGTCACGACCAGGGAAATTAGACCAGCAGTGTAGATAAATATAGTAGTTCACCCTTTAGAGCTGTCTTCAGAAAACCAGACACGGTCCAAACACATTTGCAGAGTTACAGTATCTGTTCCACACAGACAAAATCACCCTGATGAGATTTCACTAATTACTAGAAATAAATAATTCTTAAAAAGTCTATGCTGCCATGAAACCAGGCCGATATTTAAACCTATTTGCTACAATTTATCTCTGTTTTATATCAACATCTAAACATGATTGTTATGTGCAGGTGTACAAAACAGCCCCCATGTGTGTCACAC
Source organism: Apogon talboti (assembly GCA_037367365.1). Lineage (NCBI taxonomy): Eukaryota > Metazoa > Chordata > Actinopteri > Kurtiformes > Apogonidae > Apogon > Apogon talboti. The sequence goes on along the minus strand of JAPQRQ010000018.1, from coordinate 21,226,468 downwards.
AAAAGACTAAAATCTGGTAAAAAAAAAACAAAAAAAACAAACAAGCAAAAAAAAAACTTTATTATATTTACTCTTGATCTGTTAAACAGAGACAGAATAAACAAATGGACAAATCCACCCAGTGTTATATAAAGTACTTTGAAAGTCACACTTGAGTAGAAGTACAGGTACACTACCAAAAAATTGTTTTGGTAGAAGTTCAAGTCACCAACTGAAATGCTACTCAAGTTAAAGTCTTTAAGTATCTAGTATTTACTGTACTTAAGTATATCAACTAATCTACAATGAAATGTACTCAAGTAATGAAAGAAAAAGTGCAAGTAAATGTTAATAACAAGCAAAGGCAGTCAGAATTTGGAACTTTATGCTGCTGCTCACATCTACAGATTGCCGACAGGTTGAGTGTGGACCGATTAGACCCAAGGACAAATCAGCTTCCTGACTTTGTTGCAGTCACCGGTAATCTCAGCGGTGAAAACACACACCTTCCATCTGCAGCTCTCTCCTCTTAGCACAGATCAAAAGACAAATATACAAACAGATGAACCCGATACTGGTTCATGTCTTCATGGAAAGAGAAGTGAAGCCACTTTTGCAGGTTTCCGTGCTGAGACATAAAGTAGAGCAGTTTAGTTCTGTCCAGATCTGACAGAATCTGATCAGTGGTCAGTATTTGCAGCTGTCGGCTGAGTGTTTAACACCTGTGATCAGACTGAATCAGGGCATCATAGGGAGATTCTCTACAGCCTGAAAATACAGTAAAAGAGTAGAAGCAGAAGTCCAGTGGTGCTAAAAATGTACTCTAACTTGAGTCACATTTGGTGTCTAGTGTCATTTGCCTAATGTGGGCAATTGTGGATGGACAGATTTTGCTCACTTTTTTGGCAGTACGTTGGCTTCATTTTTCCTACCTGGAGGCAGGTGTTGGCTGGATGCCTGTCCGTATCTACTTTTGTCAATGGGAAAATGATTAAATAAAATCATATATATCATTAAATCTATTGAACATGTGAAATATTGACCATTTCCACTTATAAATTACATTTCAGAGACTTTTCTTTTTGTCTTATTCTTTATAGTAAGTATTTTATTCTATACATAAACAGCTAAACAGTCTAAGTAAAATGTCTTCTTTTTGCTTTAATTAGATTTACTTGGGAACAATTACAAACATCACACCAACACGACATAAATGCTTTGTCATAGTAATAGAACCTTAAAAGGCCTTGTCATTTGCTGTACTGCTCCTCTGGGTGAACTTATATATACTCATAAATTATGAATGTTAACAAACAAGCAAAGCAAGTATCGTGTTCTTAGTTTGATTATAAATTTACATCATAGATCCACACAGAAGAAAGCCAGGCTGTCACAGCTTCACACTTATCATTCTTCTTTTGCTTCTGTCACTTTTTGTCACCGTCTTCCAGGAAAAGACTCCATCACTCAGAGGTGTAAGGCGACACCTGACAGGGAACAATATCTGGGTGCGTGGTCCGAGGCTGCGCTCATAGAATCATGCCAGCAAATTTGGCGTTCGCCGTTTCCCCTCTGCATGGAAACCCAACGCTGTGCACCGCCATCCCCTGAAACCCAATCGGCCAAATCCTAAACGGTACCTGCTCGCTTCTATACAAACAGCGCATGTGTTGCAGCGCTGCAGACGGAAAAGTTGTCAGCAACAATTGTACTCGCTGCTATAGACAATCTGTTCTTTTACATGCATCCACAAAATGTCAGTAGGCCTGCTGCCAGACAAATACAGCATGACTCAGGCCGCTGACCCCCCCAGGGGAACATTTACCAGCTTCTGCACTTAGATCCAGTGGCGCTGACCTTGGACTTAGTCCCCTGGCATACTCCTTTCACTCTCAATTTATTAAATTTGACAGTCAAAGACATTGGATGGATGTGTTGTCAAGGATAGATACAAGGTTTCAATGTGCTGGTGCAGTATTTATCCATGACTCAAAAGATTGATTTAGAGACAGAGAGAAATTGAGATTAAGAGATGAAGAATGAGAGTTAAATAAAGATGGATACACTGAGGTGGAAGGTGCATCATATGGTAAACTGTGAAAAACTCCACTGAGACTTATGTTATCGGCAAAATGTAGTTGCAGTTTGAAAAGTAACAGTAAAGCCAAGAGAAAAACTGCTGGCTGTCAGTGTTGTACTATGATATATACGTCTGGATCACATTAGCGCTGCATTAATGTTAATGATGCGTTTTACTGCGGCTGGAATGTCCCCACCAATATTTAATCTCTATGTTGTCACTCAGGCTCATAGAACCACTGTTATACCATGTAACTAGTATTTTCATATACTTTAGTGCAGTCAATGTAGCTTAAGATCTTTTCTGTCATATTTTTGTCACATTTTGTAATTAGTTATGACACCACAAACACAGGAAGGGCATCAAGAACTTTCTAACTGCAGAAAGGTTAATATTAATAAACTAACTTGTCCAACGACACAAAGTGTCAAAATGAAAACTTGTTAATTAATGTTGCTGCCTTTATATTGCAGTAAATATCCTTGCAATAAATGTTTTTATTGTGTTTAGGTTTAATTTAGTTTACATTGCCAACTACATTTATGCCTTATAGGTTATTTATTTTACTCGGTATTTACTTTTTTTATATAATTGTGGTTGTTTTAAATGTTCTATCTCCAGATTTCTGTCATGTTTTCACCATAAATAATCACTTTAAAGTACAAGTTACTACCTGTGTCTTCAACTCTCATTTAAGAAGAAAGACACAGCCTTTATAAATAAAAGAAAAACTGTTTAGACATTTGTCCTAAAATTATTGACAACTGACATAAAAAATTCTATCATTATATTGTTTCAAAACAACATAAATGGGAAGTCCTGCAAGCTGTAGATGTATTATGTGTCCCAGTATTTATTATTATTTGTCTTCCATGTATCTTTCTATTTTATTGTAAACGTGTAATGAAAAATGCAACTCACAATCACAGATAATGATATTTTAGATAAATGTAGTCGTGTTAAAAGAATTATATTTGCTTTCGGCACGCACAGAAGTTGAAGTATAAAATACTCATGTACAAGTACCTCAAATTTGTACTTAAACTCAGTACTGCAGTAAAAGTACTGAATTACATTCCGATTCATATCATCGTCTTCAACAAAAACTTCCAAGTAAGCATCGCTATATGATGAAACAAATACTAAGAGCAAAAAGGGCAACAAAACAGCAACGTAATCCAACTAACATCAAACCGTCAGTGATTCCAGTGGATTTATCACACATCTCAACAGCCGCTTTGAAGTCAAGAGGCTTAAGCTGCTTGTTAGGCTTCAAGTCTTTCAGCACAAAAAACCAAGAGGAAATCACAGTCCAGGTTGTCAGTAACAGTGTTATTAATCTGATAAGACTGTTCTACGTGTGACTTAGAAAAACAGTTCAGTTCTAGCAGATGTTTAACAAACAGTAAGTGTGCAGTTGGAAACGTTTCGCTCACATATTCATGTTCTTTGATAGTTTGTGCTTGACTTGGTTTTTGCTTTTCCTTCTTGAGGTTTAAGACTTTTAACAGACATGCCAGTAGTTGTTAAAATGTCAAACCTCAGAATAGAACCTCTGACAGATCCTCCATCCATCTCTGACACTTGAACACGTCAAAACGGAAAGAGGTCAAGGATCAACGTGTCCAAAACAGGCCCCGGTGTGGTCTAGTCTGGTCCGGTGTCGGTCCTCAGCGAGTCTGGGGTCTCAGTGTCAGGGCCTCCCACGTCGTGTAAGTGTATCCTCACATCCATCCTCACCACTGTCTGCAAGGTAGGATGAAGGAGAGTCTATTTCTGTTTGGAGACTGTGTTTTAGAAAGGACCAAAACAGGTGACTGACTGTGTCCTTTCCACCTCGCTCTTCCCTTCGCTGCAGGACACACACAGTGTTTCCTGCACAGCTTCCTGTGTTCAACATTCAGACGGTGATGCATGATCGCCTGAAGTGGTCGCACAGCTGGGTCATCGCCGAGCACCTCAGTAGGCCGAAGCGCTCACGAAAAAAACAGCTCAATTTATTCTGCAATTCAGATTCACCGGCTGCAGGTTGCTCTCAAATTGATACCGTTTGAAAGAGAGAAGAAATGAGGCGGTGATCTCCCTGACATCTGAATTAGTCATGTGATCGGTCTCGCTCTGCTCGTCTGCAGGAGATCAATTGAACTGTATTCCCCAAACTCCTGCTGGGAGCACAGAAGTGGGTAGTAACTCCAGGAGGGGGGTGGAGGGATGAGGGGAGAGCAGAGGGAAGGATGGTTTCAGTGTTGAAAAGCACTTGGGTGAAGTGTATGAAGGGAAATTTCTGTTTGTTGTCATGGTAACAGGCAGTGTGGTCTGTAGCAAAAACATATCCCTAGCATCGAGGTTTGAGCGGCTCCTGCAGCACAGCTCCCTCCTCCATTTTAAACGTGGCAATGCTGATTGTGTTGCAAATGTTTAATGATCCGTGATGCACGAATTACATGAAATATACAGATGAGCCGAGCCGAAGAGAAAGGGGGAGAATTTCAAATGCAGGAGATGGGAGGTGAGTCATTTCTTTTAATGGTGTGAGGGTTTTGTTTCACCCTTACACTAAGATTTACTGTTAGGGGGAAATATGAACCCAACACCAAACACCAAACAAAATATGAAATGTGACTAGAGCCACTTTTTTCCAAACTCTAATTACTGACCCTCGGGGCATTTACTCTGTGAGAGTGCACAGTGCAAATGTACTGCATTTTGACATATTTTGCAGGAAAGTGTATTCTAAATAATCACTGGGATCAAAACATTTGTCCTAGATTTTGCTGAAAAATTCCTGGAACATCAACACAAATACTACAAAACCACAGTTATTAACAAATAATGACTAATGACTAATAACTTTATTTATTTACTTATTTATTTAACTTTTCTCCAGTGAGCATCAGGTTGGTTGGGGCAGATTTACAAAACTTCCATTACATGTTAAACCTAATCATAAAAAGAAAGTAAATATACTCAAAATATGTTGTTTTTTTTTTTTGTACTTTTCCGTCAGCATGGAACAGTGACATTCGTGAACTTAATATTTAAGAATTCTGAGCATTTTGACCAAAAATAGATTGGTTTGGGATCGGGCAAATTGTTAGTTGGAACCATAGTTAGTTGGTTTCTTTTGAAGTGAGGTGTGAAATGAAGTGTGAGCCATTGAATTGTAAAGGCTGAAGAGAACAACAGTGTGTACGATGGAGAAACCAGTGAAAAATGTCAAATCACTGCAGACTGGAGGTTCTGTATCGAGTGAGTGGATGTGATAGTATATATTACCATGTTGTGGTCCATTCATAGACTGTATATAATCAGTGGACGGAGGATCCATCACCCATTGATTTATGAAGTCAGTAGTGTGCCATCTTAGTTTTGGAGTCCCGGAAGTGACCATATTTGGACAAAAGGAGTGGATATACCAAGGCCCAAGAGGTCAAAGGTGAACTCAGACTAAACATGACCATATTGATTCATCAAGCATCGTTAGTGGAGCCCATTAACCACAACTACAGTGGAACTGTCTATCTGGAAAAATGGGTTTTATTGAATAAACTCTGCAAGTAAGTGAGTCCTAATACACACCTGTCTATCAATGACTGGCACCTCAGGCATCAAAAGTTATTCAGCTTGAGATCTGAATGACAAAGGAAACAGATGAACCACCACATCAACAGGAACCAGAGAACCTGGAGAGAAGAACCCACGTAGACACGGAGAAAACATGCAGACTGCACACAGACAGAACCGGTGCTGGGACCAAACCCGAACCACTGCACCAACATGCACCAGCCAAGAGCAGGAAGCAATACTGTTGATATACACACATTCATATACTACATAGTTTTGGTTCAGAAAGACTAAAGCTCCACCTAGGTTGTTAAAACCACCCAGAGTCAAACCACCACAAATGACAAAATACTGCATATACTGTATGTTCACCCTTCAATAACTAGTTGAGAACTCCACTCAGATCCATTAGAACTTGTTAGATTTGGACTAAAGCAGCACAGATATATAGATGTACCACAGAAATGTACTGAGGATCTTATTATTTATGGTTTACAGTCCAGTTTACTGTCAAGAATATTGGCACAGAAAATTATGATTAGGAAAATTCCTGTGGATAATGAGTGAAAAGCAGGTTTATTAATGCATTTTTAGTAAACAATATGTATCTTATTGTTGAAAGTAAACAGCTAAAATCAGTTAATGATTCCTGCAACAAAAGAAATCTATGATTATGTGGTTATGGTCAAATCAGTGTGGAAAGTCCAGTTAATTGTATAAGAAAGAGTATTTGACCACTTACCCTTTTTGGGAAACTACCGTTATTTATATTTTTAATTGTGTTGAGTGTGAGTGAGATTTGTGGTTTCTGTAAAAAAAAAAAAAAAAGGAAAGGAAAGGCTAAGTAAACAGGAAACAAAAATACAGTACATGAATTAAAGTGTAAATAACACCACAATGAATGGGTTTAAAATTAACGTTCTAATACATGCTTATGTTGGAAATATTCACAACTGTTAATAGTAGCAGTAGCTCATAAACTAAATTATAAATTACATATTTCCTTCACGCTATGTTTTAGCTTACATATAGCTGGGACTGGTTGTTTCCTTTTGTATATCATCAGTGTTAACTGTGTATATTTGTCTGTGGCTGTTTACCACTGCACCTGGATGTCCGCAGGGTGATCGGTTAGACTCTAATCTGTTCATGAGTGTGAATGATTATTTGTCTTTGTATCAGCAGCGTACACATAGACAACCTGTCCACTGAGGTAAAATACGTTAGGATAAGCAGGGATGTGGGGATGAAAATACTCAACAAGCTGCACATGAATGACAAATATGTCATGAAGTCGAGAGCAGGAAACAGAAAATAACCTGTCAACTCATAGAATTAGGATTAAGTTTAGGTTAGGATGGGGATTATAAAATGGAATTAGGAATAGGCAGGGGTTTGGTTCACGGTTAGGGAGTGTCTGTCAGAAGCAGAACAAGATAAATGCGGATGTGAGCGTGTTTGTGTGTGTTCTATGGAGGAGGTAGAAAGTGAATTAAAACGAAGGCAGGAGGCCTTGTTTGTGTACAAAGATCCGATGTGAGATCTGGGACAAACCTCCCTCGGATCTGACGACTCGGAGACTTCACTGTGAATCAAGCCAAGCTGAGAGATTCCTGCACAATCACACACACTTTTTCGTCACACTAGAAAAACCACTCTTAATCTTTCTTTGTGCCTCATTCACAAGCGCAGAGTGAGAGTGATTGAAGAAAGCAGCATCTGCAGACGTAGCATCTGCCTGTCATTCACTCCCACTGTAATCCACCGCTGGAAACCCACTGAAGGATGCTGGGATTGGCAGCGCGCATGTGAGCCAAAAGACTTACCTTTCCTTCAAGAATACACTGCTAAAATTAGCATGACCTTTTTAAAAAAAATCTTGTTTTTCCAGAAACAAAAATAGAAACCAAATGGCTTACAGGGAAACAAAAGCCTTCCTCCCATTCTGAGCTCCACACAGTCTGCGCCTCGGAGCTCAGGCTTTGCATAAAATGAGCATTGATAAATTTAGCAGTGCTTACGTAACTCACGCTCAGTTTGAATCTTACTGATGAGGCAGAAAAAGACATTTATTTTATTCCAGCTTCCCTTTATTAATGATTTTTCCTTCTGCGCAGTAAAGCCGCAAAACACGAGCAGCGATGACAAGGAGTCTCTAAGCTGACGAAAGCCGCACTGTGAAGGTAGTGTTAAAGAAATGTTTGTCAGAAGTTACCCTCCTTCCTCTTCTACCACATGAATATCCACACATCCAGAGAGGCTGTCAGTCTATTTTGGGGTTACCTGAATTCAACTTTCAGTGTGTGGAGTAAAAGCTTCTGGCGGGGGGGAGGGGATGAAGAGCACATTGTTAATATTCAAAGAAATTGTCACCAAAGAATAGTTGTTTCACAAATAGCTCTGACAGTAAAAAGAATAAACCCTGTCAGTTCTGCAGGATGTGTTCTTTTCTCTTCACTGCGTCTTGAGGCAACCAACGCTCAGATGCACTGAAGCATGATGGGTAGATACCCATCAAAGTGTGCGTTAGCTGAGGAGAAACCACTCGCCTTCACTTTGGATGGACAATCCTCTATCAATTTGAATACCGCTGTAGACATCCACAGCCACAAACCCATGGATGGAATTAATTCAAGAAAGAGGTGATGCATTTCAGTCAAAGCCGCTCCTGACTCGGCTTCTGTGTTCGGTGGAGAGGGCAGACGGGGAAATAAATAGCACCGCGGCCAAGCGAATGTCAATTCATCTCATCACCAGGAAGCAATTACCTCTCTGTAGACTGTTGCTTAGCTGCTTCTCTGCTTCCACAGAAACACCCAGAGACTTGAGGGGAGAACATACTGAAGGGCTGCACACAATCTCTTCCAATTCTCCCCTGGCAAAATGACCATCCAGCCATGCCAAATGTGGATCAGCAGCGAGTGAGATGAGCATAACACAGGCAAAAGGAATTCTGGGTAATACAATGCCAGTGATAAGCCTGTAGATACTCCTCTGCCCGTTTTGTTCAACATGAGCAGACACCGTGATGGTTGTGAACCCGCTGAATACTACGTGGAGAAAACAGTTTCTCTACTGCTACTTTTGATGATGCAACACTAACGGAACAGCAGAGAGAAAGTACAGAGTTCTTCATGCACGTAAGAAAAAAATATTCAAATGTATGTTTTGTGGAATATTAATAAATGTGTTTGTGCTTTCGTTTAGAGTCTAGAGAAAATGAAGATAGTGGGTATTTGGGTGGAGGCTACATTATAATTATATAATAAAATATGTAGCATGGTTCAAGGTACTTTATTATTTATTCATTATTTATTATTTATTATTACTTTAATATTATTAATTAATTATTGTACAACCAGCAGTACATGCATCTTCCATGCTGTCCCCTGGTTTCCACATCCATCAAAAACAGGTATACATCGGTTAATTTTCCTGTCAGTGCCCTACACCTAAGTACAAATAAACTCTGATGGAATCTCACAGCTGATCAATAGAAACATCACCAGCTAAAAGCCACATACATGTATTGTGTGTCTGCAGGAAGCAAATGAATGTACTTAGCAATGAGAGAATAAAATAAAAAATAACTACTAAATAAAGAATAAAGTGCACACAAGAGATGAAAGAAATAAGGAAAAAAAATAAAGAATTAACAGTTAAATAAAGAAATGTGCATGAAAGTGCACAAGAGATGAAATAAATGAAAAGAGAAAATATTGAAAAGATTATGTGTGGTGGTTTGAAAAAAAATATTTTCTTGAATTGCATGGATACAGCCTCAATAAGAGAGTGGGAGCACTAGTAGTACTACTACTAATAATAATAGCACTAAGAATGGATTCACAAACCCAAGAAGGAAAGAGTTGAAGTGAAAAAGCAGCCATTTTACATTTAAATACAAACAAATGAGTCTAAATGATGTGTAATAATGACATTAAGTACCTCAAATGAAAAAAAAACAGAAAGAATAACTTAAATCAGAACCAACAATAATAATAAAAATAATAATAATAATAACAACTGTAACTTTAACTTCTAAACTGATTTCTATTGATCAGTGAGTATTGATTTAACATTGATTGACAATACGAGTGTTTAGTTTGCATTTCTCAAGTGGCAGCTGAACTCACTACATTATCCTAATAACTGTCCACGCCTGAACTCCACCGAAGCTGCAGAAGACTGCACTGATCAATCAGGGCAATCAATACAATCAATCAATACAATATTAGAGTAAATAAAAATGAATGGATGGAATGTTATTGTGACTTTGTATAAGCATTTCACAGCATGAAAGGGATCAAGTAAAATATTGTGCGGGTGATTTTTTGGCCTTTTTTGTGTATTTATGACAGACCATCAATCTAACAATCAAGTGACTGTGCCCAGGGCAACAAACTTCAGGTTTTTTCCAAGGATACTTTAATACATTTATATCCTTACCCACCAGGTGAAAACAGGAGTAGGATCCAGTAGTCTCTAGAATAAAATAGATCTTTATTGTTACCATTACAGAAACAATGGAAATCCGTTTAGCAGCTCTGTTCTGTTTAGCAGCAGATTCTTGAAGTGCAAAAAGAAAGGCTGTATATAAAACTGATCACACAACAATTATACTAATAATATATACTGAAAAATACTGACAACATACAAAACTACAAGGCCAACACACCACACAACACCACAGGTAGAAGAAATATATGGAACATATATACAAGGTAATAAAGGATATATACAAGGTTAAATTAGGCCTATTAGTTTGTTAGCGATAAACATGTTTACTCCTTCACCAACAGGAGTTTGTGTTAGATGTGAAATGAGACCATGTTGACTGAAAACAGAGTTCAGATCCTAACATCTTTACTGAGGAAAATCTATCAAACAGCCAAAGTTACAGCTGTGACAGATGTTGAGCTCAGGAAGACAGTGAAAAATGTGAACCGTCAGAGAAAACGACGTTTGAGGCGGTTTGGACGGCTCCAAAACTGGGAAAACAATGCTCAGTTTTACTTAAATGACAACAAAAAGTTAACAATGGCACCTAAGCCCCCAGGACATTAAGGAAATTCTGTTTAGTTTGTAATTGGTCTCCATTTTACAAGAAATGAGAGCGATAAGAGGAAACGTTCATGAGGCTCATAAAACCAAAGCTCTTCAAAGGTTTCTGTTAAATCTAACATAAAACTCTTCATATGAGTCACTGATTCAACACTGAAACACCCAATGGACCCTATTAAATACAACAGAACTGAGTTGTGACATTCATTTGGGCTGGATGTTCCTCGTTAAATAACACTGAAGCAAACCCAATCTATCTACATTTCAGTTTTTCTGTGGCTTTTCTTGTGTTATTGTATCTAGTTCATGTGAATAAAATGAATGAATGGAATAATTACATAATTAGACCATCACAATGATAATAAATCAATAATTTAGCTTTGCACAAACATACAGGATTATCACACAGCCCTTAACACTATAAATGGATAAAAAGTGGTAGAGGATTGATTAGACGCAAACTGGTACAAAATGGAAAGAAATACTACTAATAATGGAAAGAATCAAAAATTTTTATTAGAATCAGCACAACACTGAATGTACAAATATAAGAAATATTACAAGGCAAAAGGAAACAAAATAGGAATAATAATGGCTATAAAAATAGTAGTGAAAAACAGGCAACTGCACATTAGAAAGTACTAGTGGGAATAAATAATACAGTAGTAATGATAAATAAAATTAATAATAGCAGAACTACTAATGATAATTATAATATGTAATAATAGTCATAGCTATATAGTTTTAGTAATAATAATAATAATAATAATAATAATAATAATAATAATAATAATAATAATAATAATAAT
>JAPQRQ010000018.1:21194616-21209854 GCA_037367365.1 Apogon talboti | reverse complement strand
AATAATAATAATAATAATAATAATAATAATAATAATAATAATAATAATAATAATAATAATAATAAAATAATAATAATTTAAAAAATGATGATGATAATAATAATAATAATAATAATAATAATAATAATAATAATAATAAGCAGGGAAAAAAAGACTAAATTACCAACAACAAACAAACATTGCACACTGGAATAACTAATAAACAACATTGCACGACAATGAAATGTATTGAAACAGAGACACTCATACGTCCTGTTGAAATGTTTCCTTGTCTCACTGACGTTAACTGAACTGATCAGAAAATAAATGATGAAGGACAACGGCTGCACCTGGAACAGACCATACAGCGCCCCGGGCCAGATGTTCTGTCGTTAGCACAAATTGCATTATTAATACACTTGCAGCCACTGATTTGCCACACACACTTCTTTCTATGGAATAAAGCAGTGACAGGCAGTGAGTCCAACTTTCTTCTTCTCAATGAAATGTGAAGGACGAGGTATGTCAAACCAAGGCAGATGGGGAGCACAGTCCCTAAAGCCTACTTTACTAATTAAGGTCTAATGATATGTGACGTTAAAATCTCCTCCCCCAGCTATTTTTCACCACATGTTTGGGTACATAAGACTCATGACCTCTGGCCCCACAGATGCTGTTTCCAAACGACACGAGGTAACCACTGCAGTTTTTAGTCTCTGCATGTAGACGGTGGAGTGAATTTAAATGAACCTTTGGTATCAGCTTGTCTCTGTGGGTCCACGGTTCATGTCCCCCCTGAACCCACTGTAATTCAGCTCATCTCTTCTCCTGTTAACATGATGCTCTTGTAAATATAAAATGTCAACTGGCCTTTCCCCTAAAACACTCAAGATGGAAAATGTTTACAGTCCACTCTGTTACCAGGAGAGATCCCTTCAGCAGGTATAATATTTGCAATTTATCACATACATCAGGTAGCCCAATGTAGATTTTTTTACTGAATTGGTCCACGAGTCTTAAGGAAACTGTTTTTTCTGCAGACAAATGAAAGTGAAAGACAGCGAGAGTCCAAAGGTTAATTGGGAGAAGTGAATGGCAGCGCACTAACAGATGAGCTCAAGGCAAAAAATGACATTTCATTTGTGGAGATTATAAAACAGTTATGCCAATCCCCTAACATTTGGCTAAACATTAGCCAATGAGACACTTATTCACTCCCATTATCATTTATAAGGTCTGTTACTGATTAACATCTAACATGAGTGATCAGTAAAAGATGACGCCCTGAGGTGAAATTAAATCTCTGAAAATTTTAATCTAGACAAACCATTTTTCTAGTCCACAAAAATCTGTATGTAAATTATATCACTGCTGTCTTAGGTCACCTTCAGTTTTGTTCAATGCAGGGATGTAATCATGGACAGAGGAAACGTGACATCACACATTGTTCATTTTTTTTTTACTGTTGGCTATTGGTATTAAAACTAACCATATATAGATATAAGGGGCGGAGCTACAGGAGTCAAAAGGGCTGTCTTACTGATTTCATAAAAATCATTAACTTCATCAAACTTTGTGCATGAAAGTTATTTTACAGTTTTATTAAGAATGCTACAGACACCACCACTAGTACTGTCTGTTAAAAATGTGTTTTACTGAATAAAAAGAAACTCAGAAAGTCCACCTCAGTAGGCAAAAAACACCTGTCAATCAAAGCCCAACAGCAGACATCAGAGCTTCTATTTGACCTGACATCTGATTGACTTTGAAAGGTGGATGTGATCAACTATTAGGGATTCTAAAGAAAATTACTTAGTTAGTATTATTAGAGAACGTCAATGTAAGCCTGTGCAAACCAGGGCCTTTTGGTTCTACACCCAGTGGCCGCTGGTGGTATTACAACTTTAAAATACTTCACCATTGGCTTCATTTTGCAGCTGATGTCCTCTACCCTTGACTGTAATGAGTTTACATCTTCATTCTTCAGTCTCTTTATTAAAGTAGAACAATAAAATGCAGAAAATATGTGTGCAGTATTAAGACACAGAACAATCTTAAATAAATCTTCTACAGTAAAGGTCAATATGTAATGTGACCTCCGTTTCAAGTCAACTGGAAATTTCCTAAAATAATCTTGTGGTGTATTACAGCAGTACCTGGACTGTCTTTTATTCTTTTCTCTGTCCCATACAGTTTCTACAATATTTATTTATCCATATTTTTTCAGGCTGTTTACATATTTCCTGTATATTCCAGTGGTGGATGTGTTGATTAGAAATGCCCACTTGGTCATTATAACCTTAAAACAACAAATCTATTGGTAACCTAAGAGTTATGCTCAGTAATCAACATACAACAAAAACATCCAAGTTGATTAATTCCTGAAACTAGGAAAATGTTTGTTTGTGGCAGAAGAGGAAAACATTAATCTAGTTGATGTGATGTAGAGGAGGAGATTCTTTTTCTTTATGAAAAGACATGAAAAAACTTGGAGCAGAAAGTGAAAGCTTAGTGTTTCTAAATTATCGACTGAATGGCGAATGTAGAAGGTGCAGATGAAAGACTGACAGTGAAATGTATGAATGCTCAGAGGTTTCTGGGAGAAATAGATGTGGGAAAATCATTTTCCTTTAAGACCAAGTACAGCACTTAATATGCACTGCCTGCAAAGACATCCTTGTTATTAGCAAGTTCAAAAAAAAGTTTAGGCTGTACAATATTTTCATTGGTCTTTTGTGGAAGACAGAGAGAGAATCAGACAAAAAGGGAGAATAAGGTGGGGGCGTCGCAGAATGTTGTACGCCTCGAGCAAACATGACCATCACCGTCTAGACTAAACCCAACACCAACACACACCAGCTCCCTGCAGGATACAAGCTTTAAATCATGCACAAAACAAATGCTGGGGCATTTTTTAACAATGCTAAGCTTATGTCTACAAGTCCATTAAAACCCCTTGTATTTATGTCTTAGTTCTTTTTACGCAACCACCTTTTCTATATCATTACGACTTCTATTAAAGACCATCATAAATGCAGGAAGATTGGCTTTCATTTGTGATGCTGCATTGTGAGAACTAAGAGATCTAAATAAATTCTGTGATGCAATAAACCCTCATGCCTCCTACTTTAACACTCTATTGATGACTCAATATATTTCCATAACACCGCAAATGTTAATACTCTCTAAAAATGACATGTTTTTACTTGCGTGTTTCTATATTCCAGTACTGTTCTTGTCTGTTCCATGTGCTCCTCCTCAGACCCGTCTCTTTGCTGCTGCAGTGACAGAATTTCCCCACAGGGATCAATAAAGTTTCATCTCATCTTATCTTTTATGAATCTGTGCACAAGGGCAAAACCGTCCAAAACATAAAAGACAGTGATTGTGAAGTGGGAATGAGCAGGTGACCAGAGCAAGCACTGCACTTTTATAATAAGTGTTGTGTTTGCAGTACAGATTGTAGGCATTGGAGTTAAACAGACAGAACATCTAATCCAGACATATTGTGTAAAATATTAGTCTAATAGGCCTGGTGACTGGAAATCAATGAAAGTAGATGCTGTTTCCCTTTAAGAGAAATGAAAAATAGGTATGCAGTTCTGAAAGTAAGCAAAGCCAGAGTTTAATCCTGTTATCATAACCACTTAGAAGTGAGTGAACCTCAAATAGTCCTTCACATAGAGACAAAACAATAAGAGCACGTCCATGGCCGTAATCCCTGCAGTGTTCATTAAACGCCAGAACAGCCCTGGACTGAACCGCCTGTAGATGGTCAGCTGATGCAGGAACAGCCTTTTAGACCCGTACAAAAACCAGCTTTTATCCTCTGGTAGCAATTTTATATTTCAGGTTGTAGTTTGGGGCTTGTCATGCTCAGCTCTGAATTGTCAGATACAGTTAAAGTTTAAGCAGATGAAATTACCCTCTGTGGTGTTTAGACTTAGCTGCATTTACAGGAAACGCTAATATGAACATGCATGCAGTTAACACTAAGAGATACATACTTTAATAACAAAGGTCTTATTAAAGTGGGTATCTCTTCTATTTTTCCAACGATTATTTTACTTTTCCTCCCTATACATTAACACAATATAATTTTTTAATGGACGTTATAATTTTATATTCTACATCCTGGTGTATCAGCCTAAATGAATGGAACCCTTAAAAAAGACAATGTATGTCACACAACAGACATAGTGACGAAAAAAAAAATGTAATAAGACAAAACTACTGAGCCATACTTTAATTAATGAGACGTGTAAGACCGGCAGAAAGACATGGATGACACAAGGTTCAGCAGCTTTGCACAGAAACAGCCCCGTGTATAAATACTTTTATAACTTTTGCCAATTCTGAATATTATAGGTTTTCAACATCAATGCAAAAAAAAGAAGGAAAAAAAAAGTTGTTTATTTCAGTGAGTAAAAAAGTAATAGGCCCACGAGTTAAAAAATACTTGCGGCACAAAACCATCCTTTTAAACATCTGTGGCCAGTTTTGTTTCATATTCAGGTTCATTTAACTCTATTTGCTAAAGACTGGAAATTTGACCATTTAGAAGCCTTGAGTTTGCAGTTTTGCCTTCACCGTCATGTCTTATTGGGGGCAGAAATAACTGTATATGGTCACAACCAGTCAACATGGTGAAACCACAGTCAAATTACAAAATACAGGCTTCAGAACAGCAGTTCAGAAACAACACAGTTCCTCCATTTATTATAAACAGTTATGGTCAAAGGTTAAAGGTTTACTCACTTTATTATCATGATTACGAAATTCAGTGTCTGCAATTTACTCAACCTAATACGCACAGAACCTAGATATTGTAGGTACTGTGTGGATAGTATCCATGCTAACATTTGTGGAACGGTGAAAGATGGGACTCCGACATGCAAATTATACGTCACACTGGAACGCAGGTCCGCTGTGTGAAAGTCCCGGCTGTCTCACCTCTGTTACTCCTTTGGCTCGGCTGTGGAAATCAATCAATGGTGGAAAAAAGGTGGAATGACCATCTGACCTTTTTTCCGGGATCTTTGTGTAAAAGTGGCTAAATAAAAGGTGATTTTATGGTTGAATGTACATTTTCTTGAATATTTTATTTTAGTTTATTTACATTTACAGTTACAAACTGACAAGACAAAATCAAATCAAGGAAAAAGTCAATATCCGCAAGGTGGCAAAGTAAAAATGAAATGAACTCACAATGACAGGACAAAAGAAAGTGGAAAAATAAATACATAAATAAATATCAATAAATAAATAATACTAGTAATAAATGAATAAATAAGATACATTGTGCAATAATTGAAGATACAGAGAGAGACGAATGGTAGCATCACTACTCATAGATCATGCCAAGCCAAGCTCCAATACAGGGAAATTAGTCAAACCACTGGTAGATTTTCCATATAAATTAAAAATGGTTTTTAAGACTTTTAAGACAAAAAGCAAATATATGTATGAATAGGTTCCATTATTCTTTTATTAATATGGCACTATTTTTCTACTTGATTTCTTTGTTAGATAATATTAAAATTAAACACCTCCTGTCCTCTGTCACATGCTGCTCATTTTTAACATATTCTTCTTTTTCTGAGCAGATACTATAGTTTCTGTTTCATTCTCTATCTGATCAGAGAATCTATGTTTTTGGACTTTTGGGCAGATCAATGCAATGGTATAGGTTTTACGACAAAATAGGTGTGAAAGCTACTTCTGCTGAGATATTTAGGCTAAACTTCGATGGAAAGACACAATAATATGAGGATGCAACGGATTACAGTGGTTTTAGTAATGGAATAAAACAAGACAATTAGGAAAAGACACAAATGAGCTGCAGGTTTAAAACTTATTGATAACAAACACACTAAAAAAATATTAGAAGACTTCTGTTTTGCATCCAAATACTAAAAATAAACTCCAGTTCATTCCAATTAGTCAAAGTGAACAAAAGTAGCCCTACAGAGTGTACTGTATGTTGAGTGAGTCAAGTCTGTCCAAAAGAATCTGACTGTGTTCAACTCAAAGAGACACTTTGTGGATTTGTTAAAGGATCCAAAATATCTAAATTTAATATGTGGGGCTTTTAGCATTTCTCAGTTGACAGTTTATTTTATCACTGATGAATAGGATTTACCAAAGGCCGGTGTGATTAAAGGGCAGTGGGGGGTGGGGGGGCAACCTCAATTTGTTGGCACTGTATAAAGTTGTGAGAACCGAGCGTACAGCTGCCTTCTGTTCACGACTATTGATCATCAGAGGAGACGGACTGGCAGGATGTACCGGTCAAAGTTCCACCCAATGAATGCCTTCACTGCTTTATGCATGGACGTCTAATGAGTTCTGGCCCGATTCTGTTTGACAGTACTCCATCTTCAGCCTTTTTCCAGTTGTATGTTAGTTCCATCTTAAGCTGTTAGTAAGTTGGATCCAAATGTGTTGGAGACTGCAGTGCACAAATTGTTTGTAGATGTCATTTGACTTGTTTGTTGTTGTTTACATCTACATATATTTTTATATATACTTTTATACTGTTGGTGTTATTGTTGTTATTTCTATATAGATATTTCTTATGTATCCTTTTACTTTTATTCTTTTTGTGGTTGTTGTTTCAGCTGGTTCTGGAATAAAAGATAAGCTGTTTGACATGTCTGTTTCAGAATTTAATTTAATGATTTTTTTTTTTTTGCCTATTCAAATAACTGTTTAATTGAATCAAATCTGAGGAAATAATTGATAGATTAATTGATTACAAAATAACTGATATCTGCAGCTCTACTTAATTGTCCAATACATTGGAATTTATTTAAAACAGGTGTTTCCATTTGCTGAATGCACATTCACTCTTTAGATAAAAAAAAGGGGCAAACACTACTGTAATGGAACATGAGAGATGAGAATGAAAAAAGTTTTATACAACTTTTTCTAAATTAAATTTGACCATTTCCAATGGCATTTTCCAATGAAAAAAATTTAAAATGCACCCATAGTGCCTCTACTGTGGACAGATGATGCAGCAGAATAAAACTGAGTTGCAAATTCTATTCATATCCCCTAAAAATATGTGGCTTTGAAAAATTATTACATTCTGACAAGACTTATATCATATCCCACAT
Organism: Apogon talboti; assembly: GCA_037367365.1. Taxonomy (NCBI): domain Eukaryota; kingdom Metazoa; phylum Chordata; class Actinopteri; order Kurtiformes; family Apogonidae; genus Apogon; species Apogon talboti. The sequence continues at coordinate 21,202,754 of JAPQRQ010000018.1, read as the reverse complement.
AAATAAGTCTGGATTGGTTTCATACTCAGGTCTAGTTGGTCTGCTCCAAAATCATATGTTTTTGCTGGTTTGAGACTTGACCAATTTTTCTCCTATATGTAATGGACAGTAAGATAAGCTGTTATATTAGTCATACAGTGTCATTATTGACTGAAGTAGTGTTTTTGATGCAGCTCTTTCAGGTTCATTTTTTATTATCTGGACCTTTTATTTTCTATTTTAAGGGCAGGGAATTTATTTTTTGACCATATAGTTAAATGACAATTGTTTTCATTTACTGTATATGTTGCATGTTTCATTTACAAAGACAGGACCATTTCTATGCTGGAATTGGTCAGATACAGCAATTCAATGAACCACACATGAAGCCTGCTGTATGATGGTTTCTGAGCCAGAATCTGTGCTGGTTTCTATGATAGACTGATTAATGAGTCCAACTGTGTATATGTCAAACGTAGGACATATGTAGGACACTGTAATGAATTACAGTTACTGCCTAAACAAGAGATATAGCTAAGCTAATAAGAGATATGTGAGCGTATCTAAGCCACAGATCTGTCATTAATAAAAGTAAAGCCAACAGTATTAGGATTAGATTGTTTTTGATATCCATGTGTCATTTGCCTCTGCCCTTCTCAGTTCAGTTATAATAGACTGTTCACATGTTCACCACCTCAACATACATAGTGTCTATGGCTCCGTCTGGGTTTACCAAGCGGTGCACATTACCTCAAATGGTATCTTGTGTTTTTCCTCTCAGTGCAGAGCAACCGACACACCCACCCACAAAGTGACCACAGAGATAGTTTGGAGAGTTTAGTGTTGGAGTCATTTCAGGAGACACTATATGCTCTGAGATCACAGAGGGAACTTAAAGGATGTCCCAGTATGAAGTTTATTCAGGATAAACCCCTTAAGATGAACTGTTCTTATCTATTTATTAAAAATATACAGATAAGAAAGAAACACATTACTGTAATAGAAGACGGTCAACACAATGATAAATGATTACATTTGTGGCCACAGAGATGATTATTATTTTACAAGAAAGAGAGGGTCACTTAAAACATGAATAATTCATCTCAAAATACTCCAAAAAAAGTCTCACATGCAGTATCGTATTGGTCCACCTTTAGCTTTGACTACAGGACACAACGCTTATGTACTGACACAATAAATTGCATTTTTTTTATATCCATAGTTCCATTATTTTTTTGATAAGATCTTGTGAGTCAGACCACTGTGGTTCAGGTCTGGACTCATACAATGATCACGTTCCTTTTTTTTTTCCACCATTCTATGTTAGACAACAAACCATTTCTCAACATGTGAAATGATGTCCACAGTATCTGTAAGTTCTCTCTCTTTCTGATCTATAGAATGACTCCATTAATGTACTGAGGACTATGATACCAAAACCTGTTGTAGTAAATGAGAAGAGCTGAAATGTGCACATTTAAAATGGCTTGTAGCTAATGAATGTCGTCTCATATTGAGTGGATCAATTTAAATGAGTTATACAGCAGACGATGATGAGCACTAAAGGTACATCTGAGAGTCAATCTACACAGATCATCCTATTCTGTACCAAGGCCTGGAGGGGTGGATGGAGTTGGAGACTAAATGGCTTGTTTCTATACTTAACATACAGCAGCTGTTTCATTAATGCACATTAACTCTACAGTGTAAGAAATACCAAATAAAAACTGTTTTATTCTAGTGGTGGGGGAGAATTAGGGGACAACATCAGGAGTTTAGACCCCACTTGGACTTCAATAAATAAAAAAGAGGCATCATGGTCGCATCGTTGGTGCCATATTTAGGAACTAATACAATGAATGAAGGTGTAGTATATAAATGCAAGGTCGGCCCCCTGCCTTTATGGAGTCTGAGATGGGGGTTCACCACCAACACCGCTTTATTGACACTGGAAACTGGAACCATTTGTACAGTGCAGTAGTTCCCAGTTTTTCAGTTCCAGAACCAAGGGGGATATTTAAAGTCTTCCATGGACCTGAATGTAAACCACGAACTGCTGTAGATCTTCATTTTTAGTCACCCATCTACTGTCAATTGTCTGTTTCTGCCCAAACCGAGGATGACTGTAGTTCTGTTAAACTCAACACTGTTTTACAGGGTAGATGGGGGAGAGCAATAACATAACTATACATTTGATGCAACATCTCATTTCCTCCTTTTTTTTTGCAATTTATTGGTGAAGCAAAACAAATATTGATTGAACATATACAGACAACACATCAAATACATAGATATTTACCTGTATCTATATGTATGTAGGCAATTTTAAGAAATAGGTGAAAAAAAAATACAATTTCAAAAAGAAAATAAATCCACTACAAACTAATGTTTTTAAAACTCTGTAAATTGGTAGGTTGTTAGTATGGAGCACAGGTTAATTTGGGCCAGAGCACACTGGAGCTCAGCTTCGCCTACTTAGGTCCACATCAAACCCCACTGAAGCTCAGCTCCCTCTCCTTCAATGTAAAATAACCCTCTACTATTTCTGTTATTCAACTTCATTTCCTGATAACGAACTAAACTATGAAGTTGAATAAGTGCAAGATGACCCAAAGACACAAAGACACACCCGAAATAGCTACAAGTGATTGTCAGACGTCACGTCATAACGCATTCTATGATTTTAGTATCACAGTACGCCAAATTCTAGAGCCTACAGCAGGATTGCCTGCACTTTTTTGGCTTGTGACCAAGACAAAATAATCTACCACTACTATAAATTAATACATATATGAGCGAATCGCTCATTAAGTAATATTACTATGATTTATATCAATGGGTGGATAGCTCAGTAGGTAACAGTACTGACTGTGGAAGACCAAGGTTTGAATCCCAGTAGGAGTGCAAGCCAAACCATTTTACCCATTATGCAATTTTTAGTTCATTTTTACGTTGCATTGACCATATACTGTATTCTGACAATCTGAAGTTGAACTGTAAGAGCTATAGATTACTGTTCAATATATCTGCTGTACTGTATTTTATCTTCTTCATGCAGCTTTGTTATGTGCAAAAAAAACCCTTATTATTGCATGATAAACTTAAAAAAATAATAAATTGAAAAGTATTAACATCCTCGTTGCTTAGGTAACTATTCAGTCACACATACTACACATTAAAACCCAATAATAAAAAAAAAACAAAACATATTACATAACTTGTGGGCAAAGTGATGGTAATATAATGTAGATGCTCATGAAATAAGATGACCATTGGTCATAGGCTACACAAGCTCCCCGTCCTCACAAAAGCCAATTTAACCACTAGCATGAAGTAATGGACTGACAGTGAAGTCAGACTTTACTAAGCCTATACTACATATATTCCATACAGGAAAAATAACACTATATGTCTTTTTCTGTGCAGCAAATTATAAAAATCTTCTGTAGCATTTTGCTAGGTTTAAGACATTGCTATGAGATGTGCTGGTGAGGACTTATTTCACTATTGGTGATATAGATTTAAACAGAAGTAAAACCCTTCATGGTTTGTACTGTATGTATTTCTCTGTTGCATGCATCAGCTTAACTTGTCTCCATTGTTGTCTAAAAGGGAAGGGAGCGCTTCATGACTTTTTACAGCGGATACAAGTTCCGCCTTGCAGGATCTAGCCCGCTCTACAGCCTGCAGAGATGGTCAAAAGTCACGACATTATTAGACTTTAGAGCTTCATTTTGCATCCAATGCAGTGGACCAGACAGAGCGAGCCTTAAACAGCCTCCAGCAAAGCAGAACAGGGCAACAGTGACTGTAAAAACAAAACCACTGCAACATAACAACAGTCCAGTAGCAAGTACACGGCACTGACTGACTCTGAGGGACTGAACATCAGTGACATGAGCGTCCACCGTTACCCTCAGCATCGCAGAGCACTGAGCACAAAAATATACCAGGACACTGAAGAAACAAAGCCAGATGATGGAAAAAGGAACGCTTTAGATCCCTGTCACTATCCTCTGGCCATTAATAAGGCCTTTATACATCTGTATAGATGGCTATTAGGTTTTATTATTATATAAGTGTTAATAATGGCTCCATAAAGATGTTTAAAGCTGCAGTGTTTGCAGCATTAAGCAAAAATGACATAGTTACCTTGTATACTGTTATTCTTGTGGAACCCTTATGGTATAGAATTGGACAAATCACAGGTGTTTTCAGATACATAAAGGGTTAATTCCATGATCACTGTTAACGTTTCCTCAGATGTGACTATTCCTCTGCTCCATACCTGGACATCTAAACCTGGAGGTGTGTCTTTTCCACAGCGGTGTGAAATAGTCAGGTTGGTCTATCTTTACATTCAGTCACATGATTCTGCCTGAGAGGAGAGACCTGCTGAGGAAAGGTATGTATTTTTCCCTAATTTTGGCTCCTGTAGCTTGAAGTGTGTAATGTATGTTTAATATTTATGGGGATCTAGTTTATGGTTTCATCACCTTAGGACAGACCACTTATACAGTGTCTAGAGTCAGCCATGTTTGTACAGCAGCTCAAACCTCACTTCCTGCTCTTTTTCGGTTTTTATTGTAGATGACATCCAGTGCTAAGGTACATTACTATCATCTACTATGTCTGAGTGTGGACCAGAGTTAATAAACCCTTAAATAAAAAACCCAGAACAGACAAACACTGGCTCTATCAAGGATCATTTTAACAGCCACATTTGATGCTTCACTGCTACATGTCAGTAAAAATGACAAACTGGGTCTTTAAGCTGTAAGAAACGTATAAATACTGGTAAGAAATGTAACAGTTTATAAACTTAGCCTGTCCATGAAACGCCATTGTATCGCAGTGGAAGGGTTTACCTGCCATAATGGTTCTAGGGGCTCTGTTATTGGGGGCATCTACCCCTTTTAGGGTCTTCCAAGGCAATTTGGTTCTTTTATTAATACATACTTTATAATGGATTCACAAGTAGTTAAATATGCCCTTATTAAGGGGTACTTAAAATCAACTATGGATTATGTAGCTGGTGAGATCAAGGCCTTAATAATAGAATTCAAATAAAATATCTTTATTATGTAGGCTGCACAGCAATTTTTATTTTTATTTTTTTACCATATGAGACAAAGCGCTTGCATTACCAAAAAATGATTTATACACAGGTTTGGTGTTTAGTAAAGTAAGCTACTTTATTGTACAATATTTTGTGTCTTAATATAGTAGGTCACATTCAAACAAGAAAAGGTACTGTATACGTGGCAAGGACTTTCATTCCCACAAGAGTACAACATGCACCTGAACACAAATGATTCTTTGGGAACTGCTACCTCAAGCTTATTTAGAGGAATTGCAGAGATTCACATTATTACAGAGGAGGATGAGCGAATCAGTGGAATTTATTTATCATCAACAACATAAAACACCCTAAGACCTTTTTGTTCAGGACACAGACTCATGTGATCATTTGTACCCTGAAGATTTTGATAACAGAAATGCAGTTTGTCTCATGGAAATGAAGTATTTCAAAGCAAATACAAACTAAAGTGTAGAGATTCAGGGTTGTGTAACTACATGTCAAACCACTAATACAATCGTGTGCATTTAAATCACCATCTCCACCCGCTGTGATCAGACGACACAGTGGAGCTGCAGAGGAACTGGTGCAACCTCACATACCTTTGTGTACAGTGGTGGGGCTGAAGATGAAAGAACACATTGTATTTACAAAGGTTCGTCTTTGTAAAGGCTGCTGGCTGATTACACGCCCACCTATTTTTTTGTCCTGTTCCTCATTTGTTCTGTCTTAAAACGAGGGTTAACACATAACTGTTGTATGAAAACTACATTGAACTCACACTTTTTTCTATCACATCCTTCAGCAGGGACATTTGGTGGTATTTGTTGTGGAGTTTTTTTTCTACACAGACACTTGTCATCCTGTTGAAATGAGGGATAATCTGTGAGCTTGTATTGTGTTTATTGTGTGCACTGTGTGTCTTTGCTCACCACACAAAAGATGAATTAGTCGCAGTTAACAAAAGCCAAAAGTTGTCAATGGGGAAAAACTCCTATTACTAATAGGCTTTGAGTGTGTGTTTGATCGGGGCTCAGTGCTGCTGGGTTTCCCACACTCCCAAGTCCACGTCATTTCATCTGGCAGATGATGACAAATGCAACAATAGCATTAACATACAGAGAAATGCCTTTAAACCAGTGGAGGTCAGGGTCTGTAACCCACGGCTCTGAGCCAGATGTGGCTCCTCAGCCAAAAAACATAATGAACATATGGAAATGAATAATTATTTTTCACATTTTGCCATCGCTGTTGTTGGCCTAAAGCCACTCTGACATTGTCCATCTGTAGAAATGTGCAACCTATGCACTGAATAAAAACACATTTTAATCATCACCCAAACTGTGTGTCAGATGCTACATAAAGGCCTGGTGCCTGTTTTTGCCAAATTCATCAGTACTAACTCAATTAGCGTTTGTCTAATTAGTTTGTTTCTATGTAAACCTACATAAGCCAGTAGGGTTTTTTTCTCTGTTACAAATCAAATCAAATCACATCACATTAAATCAAATTTTATTTATATAGTGCCAAATCATAACAGAAGTCGTCTCATGGCACTTTACATATAGAGCTGGTCTAAACCAGGCTCTCAAGCTAATTTACAGAAACCCAACAGACATTGTTAAACAATTAATCACTTTCGTGTTTTGGAAATATAGTGTTTGCAATAAATTAAAAAAAATCTGAACAATTATCATTATTGTGATGCTATGAATTCATAAATGTTGCAAATATTACATTATTGTTATGGAATGTTAAACGACATAATAACTGCAACAGCCACCTTGTAGTAAAACTTTTTTTTTTCACCACTCAAGACACCTTAGCCCTCAAAGACAAAAACAGCCAAAAGCATTTACTAAATACCTGTTGATCCACTAATCCTATTAATACATGTAAATAACTGGTGTAAAATACAATTTGTCATGTTTTCATGGTCATCAGATATGACCCATTTGGACGTTCAGAGACTCCATAGCGAATATGGAAACACCATCTATTTCTACAACATTGATTCACCATTAAAACCAATTGGGTCTCAAAGAATTCTGTGTAATGATCACAGACCCTTAACTCAATGATGCCATTATCATGGCATTATGGCAGAGATGGGGGACATGTGTCGAGTGACTTGACTTGAGTCAGATTTAAGTCACCAGATTGAGGACTTGTGACTTGCTTGATTAAAAGTGATAAAAGACTTGACTTGACTTAGAGTTACTATTCATGACTTGAGACTTGACTTAGACTTGCATGAAATGACTCGACAAGTCATTGCTGTCTTGGTTAATATGTGAATTATCAAAAATATATATATTTTTTTTCAATCCGATGTTTTCCGGCGAACCTGGCAACCTGTAATCTAACCAAGTGACGCTCCCATCACTGACTGCAGCGGTTGTAGCATGGGCGGAGCTTGGAGGATGGAAGATGCTGCTGGCACAGCTGTTCCAAAATGATAAAATTTGGTTTCAAAGACTTTTCGAATGAAAACAAAAAAAGATTTGCCATGTGCAAGGTCTGCAGTGCCAAACTTTCAGATACCTCTGGCACCACATCGAATTTCACTGGGCATTTCAGACTACACAAGGAAAAGTAAGTAATGTCGCTAGCTATAGCATAAACCTGACGTTAGCTAACGTTCCATCTCCATAAGTCAAAAGTGCCAAGGGCTTACTGTTGGCATTACAGACCAGGGGCTCGTTTCTGGGTTAAATAGTGAACGCGTCCCTTAGCGCATCCTTCATTGCAAATAGCGAGCTAACGATGGTTCAGCGAACGCAGCAGCTTAGTGAACACAAAATTGTTTCTGGGCTCATTGCATTTGCTAAACCACCGTTAGCTCGCTATTTGCAACTATTTGTGAGTGAACGAGCTGTTTCCAATGGAATTCACCATGAGGACAACCTTATTAAAGACAACTCTTTGCTTTGGTTCCAAAAGTATTCATGTTGTATTCATTTTATTAATGTATGATAAAACACAATATGGTTTCCTGTGATAACGTCTGTTATTGTGGCCAGCCTAAGGCACACCTGTGCAATAATCCTGCTGTTTAATCAGCGTCTTGATATGCCAC
>JAPQRQ010000018.1:21161666-21191689 GCA_037367365.1 Apogon talboti | reverse complement strand
AGAGTCTTTTTGCCCTTCAGTCGGAGGCGGAGCAAAAAATCACGTGCGCGTGACGTCACGTGGCAACGTGTCCATAGAGACCAAAACTGTTTTTGTATCAGGCTGTAAAAATGTTTATGTCTGCAGTAAAAATGAACATTTTAATACTGATTCCCTCTGGATTGAGCGTGATGTGATGGAAATTTCGTTGCTCTGTACTTGTGACATGTGCAATGACAATAAAGCTGATTCTGATTCTGATTCTGATTTAAGCACAGAGCATGCTCTGAATAATTAAGTTGTAGAGCAGAACTTAATGCATTTAGTCTCACTAGTGAAATTCAATATCCATTTACATTAATTCATTTATCTCAGCATGTTTTCATCTTCAAGAAAACAGCAAGATTATCTGTACAGCAACAGCAATTCACAGTGCTTTACAAAGGGCATCGTGTTGTGTTAAGATGTACATATACAACACAAAAACAAGATAAAACACATTTTTATAATTGTGGTGTCTCATCACACTATTTGTTTCCTGTAGAGGAGGTTTTGGATCCACAGTAACACAAACAGTGCTTCACCGCATCAGCGTGTTTACATAATTCTGTTGTTTAAAGGTTTTTCCACTGATCTTTCTGAGCATTTCACTGACTTTTAACTGACTTCATCTGCACAATATTTGATGGAATTGGTTTTGTGATGTGTAAGTTTGTTGTTTGTTAGTTGTGTTATGATGCTTTCAAACAGTTGATTAATGTTGAAGTGAATGAATTGTGGTTTTTTTACGAGTATTATTGATCTGGACTAAAATGTTCCTCTATGAGTCTTAAATTGGACTAAATTGGATCTGAATGAATGAATGAATTAATTGGACTGAAATGTTCCTCTGTGAGTCATAAATAGCATTTTTCATTGTTATATATTCATTGTGTTTTTGAGTGGTTTTCAGTACCTTAGTACCTAGGCGCTCTACACATGATATGTTTCTTTATTATTGTTAATGTTGTTGTTTGTAGAGCTGCAGCAACTAAAAAGTCAAAACTGGTTGAAATAATTCACAATCATTTTGACTGCTGAGTAATAATTTCAGTGATTTTGAAGCAAAATAAACACATTTGCTTTTCTGTCCCTTTTAGTTCTGGAATGAGTTGAAACATTTTTTGGAGTACTTTTTGGTGAAAGTCATTTGACCTTTTCTTTAAAGTGATGTACATCATTAGACCATGTAAATGCTGCGCTGTGGTGTGCGTTTGGTGCAGGTTGTTGTACCTCCCTCAGGTTCAGCCAGTTGAATGTGACGGTGCATACATTTGGTTTAATATAAACTGTTCGACATGAGCCAAAGCCCGTCGACAACTCCCCAGCTTCCTGTCTGTCTATGAAAACAGATGGAAGAATTGGGGAGGGGGTGGAGGGAGGAACAAGTCCACTACTAATTTGTCACCCACTGGCTGACAATGGCACTGCCCGCACGCTGCAGCAAAGACCTCTGGGAGTTCTATGTCTCAGCAAGTGGACGCCAGTTTCTCCCTCAGCGAGGGAATGTATTTGTGTAAGAACTGTACCGGCGACGGAGCTTCATCATAATAGTGTACTGGTGTCAACCTCTGCACCTCAGCACTAGTGACACCACGAGGACTGAAAAAACAAACCCACCATTTGATCTAATGGATACAGACCCTGCTGAACTTAATGTTTAAACGGCAGAAAAATGCAGATTTACAGCTTGACACAAAGAAATGTTCTGGCCTGAATAATTTCATTTGACTCATCTGTTAAAGTTGTATGAAGTGGCTGATGAGCAGTTCACACTTCTCTTGACACCATGTAGAGAAGAGAAGAGAAGAGAAGAGAGATCTTACTTGTCACTGTCACAGGAACAATGAAGCTCAGTTTAGCAGTTCTAATCTGTTTGGCAACAAATACACTTAGTGCAAAAGACTGTATAAAAATATCACTCAAAATGCTGAAAATGTAGGCATGTATAAAAAGCTACAGGATAAAATATTAAATATACATATGCTATTAAGTACTACAAAAACTAATGAAATATTCAAAAGTTAACTATACTACAGATGAGAAATATGTACAACAAATAATGATATATACAGGCAGCATAGGATATATACAGGCAGCATAGGATATATACAGGCAGTATAGGATATATACAGGCAGCATAGGATATATACAGACAGCATAAGATATATACAGGCAGCATAGGATGTATACTGTACAGGCAGTATAGGATATATACAGGCAGTATAGGATATATACAGGCAGTATAGTATATATACAGGTGAGAGTAGGAAAACAAGGTGCATGTGTTGTGGCTATTGCACTGAGGTAGGGTGAGTATTGTAATGTCCACTATCCAAATATTAATGTGGAACTCTTTTTGACCAGGTTATGTACTGTATGTATCTGTGCAACAGTGATCACTTTTAACAACAAAAACCAAGATGGCAAAGATCAAAATGCCAAACTCAGTGGTGACACTTTCATCCAGTAAAAACAACAGATTGAACAGATCTACAAAATGGAAAACACTACTGTGTGTTCCAGAGACAAGCGGTGACATCTCCTGTCCACAAACACACCTATCACACACACAGACACACTGGTCTTTCCCGAGGCCGCTTCTTTGTTTCCACGTGATTCATTTGTGTTGACACTCGGGTCATCAGCTCAACATGGTAATGAATGGATGAATTCCACAGCACGTCCATGTAAACGGCGATCACAAGACGGGCCCAGGATGTCTTAGTCAAGCTGTCTCTTGCATTAGTGTTATGTAACTGAGGGAGTGGAAAAGGACATGTATGTGTGTGTGTGTGTGTGTGTGTGTACGTGTGTGCGTGTGTGTGTGTGTGTGTGTACGTGTGTGCATGTGTGTGTGTGTGTGTGTGTGTGTGTGTGTGTGTGGGTGCAGCTCACTTCCCTTTATTCACAACTGCATCCCGACTTTGCTCTTTTGAGGATTATGGAGGTGGCAGATCGCTTCAAAGTGTATCGTTTCCAAAGGTCATTATGAGATATTCTCGCTCTCAGTTTTTTGATCTTGGAGAAAATAAAAGACCTTCTTCAAATCAGTGAACCTTTATTAAGCTCTGAGCTGTTGTCTGCTCTGTTGTGCTTCTTAAGTATTGTTTATCCACCATCTAAACCGGAGACAACAAACCATCGCCCATATTAAAGCATTACTGAAGGTGCTGCTGGGTTCCAACACTGCTTTTAGAGGACAGCTCATTTTTGCCACCTTTTAATGGATGTCTATGGAATGTGTCAACATATATGAGTAGTAGTTTAGATATTTTGGTCAGGGATTAGCGATTGGATTCCAGCATTTTGTAGCACTTGACTGCAGATCCGATGGGACCGTGTGCAGGGACAAAAAAATCAATTTAACTTAAAATGTAATTGTTAGGAATGATGTCTTTCTGTGTAACAGCGGGCTGGAGAATTCATCATTCAGCATGAGTGGAGTCCTTGGCACTTTGCAGGTCAGCTCGGAGTTCCCTAAAGTGTCAGATTGTGTTCACGTCCCATTAACTCGCTCCTCAAACCTCCAGCAGCTTCACTATTCACCTCTTTATTCTGCAACACCGTGATTTTTACGTGTTAGTCTCTGATGCCATGTGACTGTGTGTGAATTTTCATGTAGGCGTGTGTGTGTGTGTGTGTGTGTGTTGGGGGAAGGGGGGGGGGGGGTTCCATCACATGAGCACAGCACAGTGTAGTTTGTTTGTGCCCCCAACCCCCCGCCGCCCATTGCTCACTGGCTGGGGGTCCGAGGCTGCCAGCTCTGGCTTCATGCAGCGCCGACAGGAGACAGTGATATTAAAGGAAAAATCCCATTAGTAAGAAACAGAAGACAATATACAAGTGTTTATGAATTTATGTTGAAATTCAATGGAAACATGTTCATAGTTTCAACAAATTGTTTTTGTAATTGATCAATCTATTGATTTTTTTCTTTGATTTGATTAGCTGAATAGGCAAAAAAAAAAGGAAAGTTTTGATAAAGACATGTCTGATAATGACAAACAACTTGTCTTTTAATCCAGAACCAACTGGAACAATGACCACAAAAAGTAATAAAAGTAAAAGGATTTATGAAAAATATCTATATAGATATAACAACACTATGAAAGTGTATTTAAAAAATATCTATAGATATAAACAACAACAAAGTCAAATGACATCTACAGACATATATGTGCACTGCAGTCTTCAACAACTTAAGATGGAACTAACATACAACTGAAAAAAAAAAAAAGCCAAACATTTTTAATATTTGTGTGAAAGATGAAAAGTTTAAAGGAGTAAGTAATGGTTCCAGTATAGAAGATTGAGCATATAGAAATTTTCTGTCTTTTTGTCCTTGTCTTTTCTGAGCTACGCTACATGTTGTTTGTGTTGATCATGTGCGTCACTATAAGCGTCCGTGTGAAACACAACAGTGGAACCAATGTTAAGCGGCAGCAAAGTTAAACAAACAAAGCTTTGATTCAGGAAAATTGTAATCGAATGCGTTTTTTAATCAATTCAAGTTGATTAATCAATTAATCGCTTAGGCTTCACTTCATTCCTGACTCAAAAGCTTTGAAGAATTGTCTTGTTCCAAATGATGACTGTACTGATCCCACCATTTGTGTTTGAGTCTGAATCACTGGAATAGAGCTGAATGTTTCTGACTGTCATCCTCCTTCCTTCTGCGATCTGAAAGTCACCCTTACTACAGTATGTGAAAGAATTACAACATCCAAGCTGCAAATCTGGTGAGTCTTTTGATGTGCTGTTCTGTTTTGTAGGGTTTTAGTCATTTTAACACCATGACATTCTTCCTCATCTACACAAGTTCCACCAGAACAACCTCCCCACACTGTTTTACAAATGTTGTTGGATATTATGTACCAGCTTCCACCTAAGAACCAAACAAGCAACACAGATAACGCTTAGCCTATCCCTGTTCCAAAATGATAATGGAGATAGATCTAGATGTGCAAGACTAGGTCCAATCCACATCAGCACAACAACGGGCAATGTCAGCCAGTGCAATTATGTAATCAAGAGAGGCTGCAAATAGGTCTAGTGTGTTTCTGGCGACATTTTAGATTCCATGACCAGTGATGGAGTTACAAAAGTAATGCATTACAGTAACGGTGTGACAGTTTGGGTTTGTTGCCCCCTGTTTGAACATGTAAAATATTGAAAAAAATGCAAGTGTTCTTGCTGGGATTCAAACATTGTAGACCGTAATGTTACTTACTGAACTATACATCCATATTTACTTTGGGGTGCAAATTTATGCGTCCCAAGGCTCTCCTATCTCTTGTTTTTTTTTTTGTTTTGTTTTGTTTTGTTTTTTTTCGGGGGGGGGTCTACTCATTTATGATAAGAGTCTGTATGTAACTTAAAAGTAATACAGGAGTCATGTAATGCATTACAATTCTGGGACAATAATATTGTAAGGTAAGAAATTACTTAATTAATTAATCTGTGATAGATTACAGTTCAGAAGTAACTTGCACAACACTGTCCATGACAAAGAGTACTATGTAAGAATCAGTAGTCAAAACAAGAAAAAAGAAGACAACATGTCTTGGCATGGTTGAAAAATAATCATAATGTAACACAATATCTTGTTAAAAAAAAAAATCCCAAATACAAATCAACACAAACACACATTTTTTTTCAAGCAAAGAGTTTATATGAACAGACATGTAAAAGACCTCCATTCACATATTCACACACAACAGAATAAATAAATTTTTTTGGCCATACCATTTACCAGTCAAGTGTGCAACTTAACTTTTTTTTCAAGTTGTCAGTTCCTGTTTTTTTCTAAATATATGCACATGGTTTTTCCTGTACCTGCCTCTGTTATTTACCGTTAATGTTCACTTCTTAATTACACGCTTCTCTGTGTTTGCAGCAATGGAAACAATGTCATAATAAAGACAATGTAAATGTGGAGACAGGTGTGAGCTGACAGACATTAGCTCCACTTAACTTTTTTAAAACTCTGATAAACATCATTAAACACACACCAGATGTTTTGGCTTCCTCTAAATGCAGTGTTTTGTGTAGTTGTAGCATCCATTACTCTGGCTGTGCAATAATTAAAAGTTGTTATGTAAGACTATCTGTTGGAAGGAAACAACACATGCATTTGTCTTGAAGTGTGACAAAGCACCCGTCATGGTTTGATGCATTACATGGACAGATGTGGACGTTTCCAATAGAAACCTTAATCCTATAAGATGTTAGCGAGTTCACAACATGTCCTTCTAATAACAAGTCAAAACATATTTGTAATGTTCTAATTTTGATGCGTTTGTTGCCATCGCTACTTTCAAAATGTCAAGTTACCGGTTGACAACAGTGACATGTACAAATGGAAATACTGTATGAAACCCTGAAACAAAATAAAGTACATAAATTCATTTGACTAACTCAGTCTGACTGACTGTTACCTACATCACATCAAACAGTAATTTACAACGGAGTTGGTTTCCAAAGAAGCCGAGCCTTATGAATTCACGTTAATTAAGCCGTTTATTAAGAGTCTGGTATACACCACCTCCAAATGTAAAATGTCATGAGATAACTTTTGTCATGATTTGACGCTATATATAAATAAAATTTGATTGACTGATTCTTTGCCTTTGTTTCATCAAACTGTGTATTGAATACCAAACCTATAGCGTAAACCAAGCTGTGACTTTGTCCTTCCTAATATTAAGTATTTGTTGATGTATTTAGTTAAGCTTTCATCTGTTTCTAAAATAATTTCAGTTACTTCAACAATATGAATGAGGCAATTATGCAATAAAAATAATGTTATTACTTACCTTGTCTTCTTTCTTCACTATGAATGAGCCTTTAAAGCTCTTACAACAGGCATCTGGACGACACATGGTCTGATCTTGTTCTTTTCCTTCATATACATTTATATTTATGTGCATTATATCCATAGGCCCCGATGTAGTTGATCTTCTGTTTTGTCTCCTTCACTGTGCTGAGCAGAAAAATGCCTTTTCAGGAGTGAACATGGCACACATTCTTTCAGTCAATGGTAAAGTGGACTCACACGCATGAAGTGTTTAGTCCGTGTACACACAACGCCTGTGGGAGGTTTACAACAGCACACACAGACCGGCATCAACAAACCGCTCATTATGATAATTTATCCGTCCTGAAATGAGAATGTGCTGCTCAGATCCTGAGGCTGAGACTTTGGCGAGTTGTTATCAACAGTTCAATATTAAGTTTTTCCTGTAAAATATTATTAGCTGAAGCCCAACAGGTCAACTGTATGAACTTTTAAGGTCAAATTTGTTTAGCATTTATTATTATTTTTTCTTAGAATTCTGCTTCAAAAAACGTAAAATGTTCCAAATATAATTACATTTTAATTGAATTTTGATTGACAGGATTAAACTAAAATGATTAGATTACAGAGTAAAATTAGCTGGGAAGACACCAGAACCCATTTTTCTGATTCTTTACAGGATGAACCAAATGAAAAGGTAATGTCATGAACATTGATGATCAGTTTTTATATTAAATGTTTTGAAATGTATAATTATAATGTGCATTTGGCAAGAAAAAATTAAATGCAGGTTATAATTAAATGTATCTGAAACACTCAGTACAGTATTTAAAGTAAATTCACTCCCAAATGAGACACAATATTATATCCAGGTATAAGGTAAAAAAAATGATATGTGTGAATTATGGGATATATTTATAGCTCCCTGAATGTGTCTGTATCAAAGGTGTTTTTAGATCATGTTTGTTTTTTTATTTGGAGTCTGTTCTGATGTTGCCAATGCCTACCTGTTTTATTTCTGTGAACACGATCTGACCTCTTTCAGTGTGTGTTCAGTGTCAGTGCGAGTTGAATGACAGCTTTAATCAACTATAACAGTTAGCATTCCATCACATTCTTCTTGACTTCGTGACTCGACACAGTTGCAACATGGCAGCTCCTATAACCACCACATTTTGTTTTCACTTTTCCGTAGCAGCACCAGACAAATTGATGTCCCTTATCTGTAGAGTTTAGTCTTTTTCTTTAGTCTGACTTGGACAGAGCTGCTGCGGGGTGGTGTGTATTTTCTTTTTCTTCCATGATGTCAATACCACCAGGACCAAACTGTGAATGAGTGATTCAGTGAGTATGGGACGTCATCTTCATACATGAATGGGACACCACAGAGTCCAGACCTGAAGCGGTCTGACTCTCACATGATCAATACAAGTTCGTAACCAAAAATGTATGCAAATGTATAGGGACATAAATGTTTTGCATTTATTATGTAATTACACCAGAGTGAATGCATCCCATAATCAAAGCTAAAGCTAAAGATGGTCCAACAATTTTTTTATTTTTTTTTGTCCAGACACCATAATTTAACAGATCTCTATTGAAGTGGCCATAAATGAACTCATAAACTTTTATGTATCAAACTACAATTTTTTATGTATTAATGTATTTAATTTTGATAAAGGTTAATACCTGTCAGTGCTTTCAGATTCTAGGAGGTGATCAATGAAAACAGTGAAACCTACACATGTTAAGTAATATACAAGTATTATGTCACTGAAGCCCTAAAACATGGACAGCATGAGCAATAATAAACAAATTTGCCACCAGACAAACCCTGTCATTCTGTCATCAGACACAGACATTTACACTCAGTCATGCTGTAGCCTCCCAGGAAATCACTAGTGTAATTTGGAACAACTGAATGGGAGCAGCTATCTAATGATATCTATTTAATTTTCTCTAAGCCTGGATGCTCACATGTAGGTCACAGGGTGATTCATCACAGAATCATTCTTGCAAAACAACAACAAAAAAAAAAAAGCTGACAACATGAAGACAGTAAGTGTGTGGGAGCTGCATGAGCCTGTGATGCCTCCTTTCATCCCCGTCTCTCTCTGGGTTTCCTCCTCTGTCTTTCTTGGTCATTTTCATTCTGTTTGCAGCTCGACGCCCTCACCATTTGTCCACACGACTCCGAGTACTCGTCCGAGCAGCCTTGACAAGGAGGGTCTTTGCCAGATGCTCATTTGGAAATGGGTTAGGGCTGCATCGGTGACTCAATTGAGATGCATCTGAGGATGTTAGTGTTGCTCTGGGCCGCCGCTGTCGTCGGTGACGTGGCGATAGCTTCGATCAGGATGGAGACGGTTTCTATTCGTTCAGACGTGCTCATTAGTGTCAAGCCGACGTGACAGTGAGGACAGTACTATTTTCCTACACACTTTGTTCCCTATTGTGCTGCACTGTCAAACAAGTATTTGTGTTCAAAGTTGTTGTGACAGCTGAACTTTCCTTAACAGTAACGCTCATTGAGTGTTTTACATGTCGAGGTGCTGTAATGTGAGGAAGCTTTGACAGACAGTGTTTGGTCAATTTTTATGTCTGCATATTTAAAAGCAGTGCAAAGTGAAAGGTTAACAGGCCACTTCAGACTGTAAAATGGAAAAATCTTTCTTTGTCTGCTGTTACATGATACTGTACTGTGCGCTGATGTGCTCTGAGGGCAGTTTTATCAGGTTGAGCGCCAAGCGATGATGTAATCCAGAGATGACCCCGCTAACTCTCAGCAGCAGCGAGGGAAAGCCTACACACAAAACCACTGAGTTGGATGGAACTTGACATCATCGCATGAACCTGTTACTGCCCATTTTTAAGGGTCACTAAGTGAACGCCCCTAAAGATATACGTTTGGATGTAATTTTTGGAGTAGTCATCAAACATGACTGGAAAGAACTATATTAAACTTTTGCAGAAAAAACAAATAATCCAATTTTTTTTCTCCTCAATTCACGCTACCAGCTGAAAGTCCCAGTTTGATATCAGTGCTCTCTTCATACTAAATTTAAAATCACTATACTTCACTGCATGGAAATCATATTTATGTAAAATAATATGGGCCCCAAAACTGCTGTGTCACTAAAATCTGAGTGAGAGACTTTATTCAGATCTATGCATTTCTGTTTTTTTTTTAATAATGCTTGCAAGTAACTGCTTAAGTCAGTCATAAAATAAACAAATTATGTGATTTTTAACAACTATTTACTATAAACATATATGCTAAATAATTCATGATAACCTGTGTGAAGTAAGAACTACAGTTCCCTTCATTAGTTCATGCTCACATAGACTGATTTAGATCTGCAGGTCTGTTTTAAGAGCTTCATTATGAGGAAGAGGATGTTGGACAGAAAAGTCACAGCGCAAAGGACAAGATTAATCAGAAACAACGTACCGTGAACCTTTGTAAATTCACTCTTTGTGAATGTGACCTAAAACACGATGGGATTTTCACTTCTAAGGCTAGATAAAGAGAACCCATTTAACTCATAAAGACTCAAATAACAGCCAGCAACCAAAAGAATCTAAACTGTTCATCCACTACTTCTATCAATACATGTAAATAATTGGTGTAAAATACAGTTTGTCATCTTGTCATGGTCATCAGATGTGACCCATTTGGATATTCAGAGGCTCCGTATGGAGATGCTCATTTTTATGTTTAGTTAATGATGTATTTTGCTTTAAAAGTCAAGTAAAAGTTTTTTTTCACTGTTGAAGAGGCCGAAAAACAACAAGTCCCTGGAGACTGGATTTTGATACAATCGGCTTTCATTTACTGTGCGCACAGGAGAAGTTAGACATATATAGGCTCAGCAGGGCCCAAGTACAAAGTTCTCAAAGAGGGAAGGTGTGTGTGTGCGTGTGTGTGTGTGTGTGTGTGTATCCTTTATAGTTATATTTGAGGAAACGTGTGTGTACAACCATATATGGGGTGATCATGTTCCGTCTGCGAGTGGAGTCTGAGGTGTGTGTGAAATGCGTATGTTATGGACGTCATGCCACCTGTTGTCCTTGATTCTGTCTGTGTTGTGTGAGACTGAGAGCTATGTTATGGGAGACAGAGAACAGTGGAGTATAAACATGCACAACAGTTAACAGTCAGTGACCTTCCATAGGCCAATGTCGTGGTGAATAGTATAAAGCAAGCATTAAATATAAGCATTATAATGTGGTATATAATTTAGTAAATGAGTTTCATTACACCACACTAAGCTTTAATGAATGATCAATGAATAAGATATCATGGAATACTTGATTTACACTGAAAAACACAAAATGCAGAGGATAATATTGTAAAAAATGGTAATAAATCACTTTAAAAAGATTCAGTTTAGATAAAAAATCATTTGTAAATTGACACAAAAGTAGTTCAGTCTTTACATGTTAAAGACAGACAATAAACTTAAAAATAGTCATTTATCTTTTGTGGGAGGAAATAATCTGGTCTTAATTATTTGTGAGTATAATTGAGAGTCTGGTTTTGACCAGCTATACATGTAAAGTGTCATGAAATAACTTTTGTTATGATTTGACGCTATATAAATAAAATTTGATTGATTGATTGATAATTATCAATTCATTCCAAGGGGATTGAGCATAGTATTTTTTTCTTACATTCCTTAACTTATTATATTTCTTAGTTTAACCATTTGTTATATGTTTTATTGTGAATAAACGTGAGATGACAAGACACCATTGCATTCTGCTTTTATCTACATTCTATCTGCATTGTCCCAACTTTTCCAGACTCGAGTACAAATGATTCAACAGCAGGTAATAATGTAATAATCCAGGAGGTCACAGTCTGTGTCTGATGCCAGTGTTCATGAATCTACTATCAGGAGAACACTGAACAGCAGTGGTATATGTTGAGGAAACCGCTGACTGTACATGGATTGTTGACGAACGTCCTGTGGATGTGATGACGAGACAATGTAGAACGGGCTTAAATGAGAAGGGTTATGTTCATTCCTACATCAGACCTGTGTCACATATGTAAGATATGGTGGTCATTCCATCAGGGTTTGGCTCTGCCTATCATCACTGACAGAACCATAAACTCTGATTTATGCCAGGAAATTCCACATGAATGTAGAAGGTAAAGTGTCCTTCTGTGCGTTGAATCTCAATAGAATGCAAAGGTGGAAAGTGCATTTTTAAGGTGTCTGTACTTTATGTCAGTGCTCATTTTTCTGTTGACTGGGTTAAGTGTGTTTTTAATTAATTCCCTAACATGGCGACTGGATGGAACAATAAGAAAAGACGCCCAATGTGACACATGACACATGTAGTGATGTAAAAGGCATAAAACATAAGAAAGAGAGATTCCAATGTTGAAAAAAAAAATCTAATCGACAGTTTAGGCCCTTACTGCCTAAATTTATTCACAATTATAGAGAAAATAAAATTATTTGTGTGGTTGCTGTGACATAGATCCTAAATTAAGTGGAGATTCTTAATTTGAATATTGCACCTACAATAACTGTGCTGTATGCAAATGACTAACATTAGGCATAATTGGCATAATAGTAACTAAACCAATTTTCCAGTCCCAGGTATGTACTGTAGATTATTTTATTGATGCTTCTATTGAAAAGTTACTCTAGTCAACAATCAGTCAACAAAAATGATCCAAAAATTAGTAGAATGTTATGAAATGAATAGCACCATTATAGAAACCCATTGAAAAGCGTTGAAAATTGATTCATGAATGTCAGGGATTATAGATAACCAGGTAACATCTGTACGTTCACAAAGAGTGTTGAACAGAATGTTATTACAAAAACAGTGGAATATTGAGGTGAGTTAGTGACAGTTGTCTATAAGGGGTTAATGAGATGTCCTCAGCTGAAGGAACATCACGATGATGTGATGGTCAGGTTCATGTTTCCAGTACATTTGAACAAAAAAGTTCAAACAGGACTTCTACTTTCCTCAGAGGGTCTGTCTGTACTTCTACTTGAATAGGGAATGTTTGGACTTCTCATGGAGCCAGACAATGACCCTAAACTCACCAAGGAATCATTTAAGCAGAACAAATGTAATGTTTGGGAAAGCCCTGACCTTAATCCTAAAGAAACTCTGCGAAAACACCTGAAAGTAAGTTCTGTACGGAGTAGAGCCATAAAACTAAATGCATCATAGTCATCAATCTTGTATTTATTTTCAACATCCAACATTTTCCATGATTGCATTTGACCATGGTCATGTGGTCTGAATCATCACAGAAATGTATTCCAGTATATTTTCTGTTTGCCAAAATATGGAGAAATAAATAGTTCACATTGGCCAGACAAATCTAACTCAGCCTTACAAACAACATCAGTGTTCCAGGAGGATAAAACAGCTAAAATAACTCCAGGACTGATCGACACTTATTCTGAATGTGTACTCTTCTTGGAATATATGGTTTGAGCCTTGAAATGCATCTACAAACCTCCTCTGCTGCTAAGATCAGACTTTGATAATGAAGACTTGTTTTTCTATCAGTACAGTAAAGCATCATTGACACATGTCTGATTGTCATCCCAGTAATTAAGATATGGAGCTCTGATATCCCCTTCAAATGAACTGAACACCCCCCCCCCCTCACCCTGCTCTAAACACAAGACCCTCATTAGAGCCACAATGGAGGTGACAATATTGAGCGTTGGTGCTCGATGCCACCCACTATAAAATGGAAAAAAAGGACAAGTCCATTCTGAGCAACATGGTGAACAACCTGCTCCCTCTGTGAATAGAAACAGCTCATTTTAGGGAAACAAAACCACACTGGTTCTTATTTTCAGGTGATTACACACTAATGAAGACATAATTATGTATATTATATTCCATTTCTGCATTTCTGTACCCTAAACATTGCACACTGGACTCTTAATTGGGTCCTCTTTATCTAGTTTTAGTGCCTCAGTGAAGTTTTAGGTTTTATTTATGCAGAAAAAGGGAAAATTTTAACAGGTTCGCAAACTTTCAAGCACCACAGCGTTACATAAGAATAAAACCCCCATTATTTACCTTATTGTGCACATCACAGTGAGTTCATCTGAGGTTGTGGTCAGAGGGAGGACAACAACCCACACAAACATACACAATATCCCACATGGATCAGTAACACACTTCACGGCTGAGCAATCCTGTTAAAGCCTGCCCAAACATATCATTATATCTGCTGTTTTCTTTGTACAGAGGGTATGATATTTGGACCTCGAAGTTCTTTTTTGAGTTGCAGGTTGCTGGCAGAATTTCAGAAGAAGGATGTCCTCTTACTATAGCAAAATGAACATGAAGGAATCAAGTAAATCTTTATTATTTGGTCTCATGTCTGTGTGAACTGTTTGATAAAAGGCAAAAATAAAGAGTATTTGAGCCTCGTTCCTGTTGGATGTGGTGGTTGTGCTGCTCCCCTGGGAAAGAAACCATTAAAACTATTTTTGCAAGTCTAATTTCCATTGATTTGTATTTGTACGTGGTGTGTATTTCTGTCAAAGACATGACTAAACCTTGTGCAAAAAATCTTTTCATGTGAAATGTGAAAAGTCATCTTTTCACATTGCTGTGAAACACAAAAGAAACTGTTATCGCTGGTGTTATATGCCACTGAGTTTATCTGTCAAAACCTCAGATACTCCCTGTCTTACCCACAATCTTTGAACAATTTCAAACGTTCGAGCTTCCCTCTGTGGAAAATCTAGCAGTTAAAATATCTTCATGAATTTGGAACAGGCAGGATGTCGAGTGGAGTTCCTGCCTCTCCCTGAGATTAATATGCAACCTGATGAGAGATGGCAGGTATCAAATGAAATGCAGTATCATGATATATGAATTAAATGCAGTGTGAAATTAAACATCTTCCATAATAAATGAATTGTGGGTGTTTATCAAGAGGCAGAACTGAGCCTTTGTCCATTTTAACTCATTTACATCATGTAATCAAAAGGCAGTCTGTTATTTTTGCCTCATCAAAGTTAGTTTGATAAAACAATGCAGATATTTACTATTAAATTCATGTGAATGATCATTTTGCAGGAATATATGAAGAATGAGCTGTGTTTGGAATCACATACTGGACATTATACTGTATATGTACAGGCCGCTACATTCTACTTCTTACAATAGGAGTTTACATATGTGTGTATATCCAAAGCTGTTCCCATAATAATATGGTTCTTTTGTAAAAAAAAAAAAAAAAACAAAAAAAACACCTACATTGGTGTACGAGACAAATACTGTCCAAATACTTATGGACTTGACTGTACATGTGTGAAAGCCAAAAGCAGCGTGGTTGGTGTTCTCCTACATGCTACAAATGGTGGATCACAGTCAGAACACAGTTTGATAAAACAGCTTTTCAATATGCTGCCCCGTCATGGAATAATTTACAGAAACTGTCAGAACCTGTTACTTTAGGGGAATATAGAAAATAATATGACTGGACAGTGTGATTGCTTGTAAAAATGCACTGAAAATGTTGTATTTGTCCTTGAGCTTCTTATATATATATATATATATATATATGATATGATGTGATAATGTGTAAGTTGACGTTGTGTGTAAGACCCTTTAACCCATAAAGACCCAAACATCTGCTGCTGATCAAAACCATCTACTGATGTAAACTGTCTAATACCTATTGATCCACTAATCCTGTCAATACATGTAAATAATTGGTGTAAAATACAGTTTGTCATCTTTTCATTGTCATCAGATATGACCCATTTGGACGCTCAGAGGCTCTGTAGTTACCGTGGAAACACTGTCATCTTCTACAGCATTCATTCACCAGTAAAACCCATGGAGCTGGATCAATGACAGTGGATGGACACACTTGGTTTTACATTCAGTTACTGATATCTTTTTCACTTTTTCTTCAGTTTCCTCTGTTTCTGATAAAATGACCCTCAACTTTAATCTGAGCTTTTTATGAAAATCTACATGATCAGTAAATTCAGTATGGGAAAATACATGATTTTCACTGATAAAATGTGAAATACAGAGGATAATATAATAATAAAGGATAATAACAAATCACTTACAAAAGGTTAATTTGAGAAAAAAAACATTTAGGAACAACCACAAAAAACAGTGTTGGGTCTTTATAGGTTAAACACACAAACATAGACAAATCTTACATATTGAACATTTCATAGCAAAGAGTCCAACAGATTTTACTGAATGTTCCTTTGGGGATGAAGGATAAAGTGTGTAAATACATAATGTATGTGAAAATAGAAATGAAAAACCAATTTGGAGTCATTCTATTTTTACCTTGGCATACTTGCTACACATAGAAGCCCAGAAACATTCAATAATTAAAATAATGCAGACAGAGTTACTGCAGTATATTTACTGTCTACTGCTGACTACTTGAGTCAAATTGCTGATATACATTATTATGCAGTTTTAAAACATTTCTTGTCACATGCTGTTTGAGACAGTATTTGTCGTCTAAAAAAACTTCTCACGTCTGGACATCTGCTTCCTGTCACTGCAGTGTCCTCTCCTCCCAGTCTATTTTTGCATAGTTGGAACACCATGTCATACACAATATTATAGCTACATTAAAGCTTGATTGACCGTTTTTATCCTGCTGCGATCAAATTAATCTGGATGGGTCTGAAACAATGAATGATGATATAACAATCTGGTCGCCGGCCACTTCTCCTTCCAAAAATCAATTGGTATTTGGCCAGAACAAACGCTTGCACTGAGAATCCAATGTGGTGTGATGAGACACTTCAGAGTTAACAGGCGACTGAGGCAGCACTGCACACACATTTACTATCTATACACTGTAAGACAGGGTTTCACAATGTTTATTTGACCCCATTTATAAATCTATATTTCATGAGAAGAAGTCAATGCATGGCTAAATGAAAGTTCTAACTGCATGTTTCATAATAATACAAGACTTGATAGGATATAATCCTGAATAAGTCAATCAGGCATTTTAAGGAGATATGGTGCATTTTCATAAATCACAGCTTTGTTTTATGCTTTAAACATCTCAACACCAAATAAATACATTTAGGGCAGGGGTGCCAAACATGCAGCCTGTGGCCCAAAACCGGCCCACCAAAGGTTCCAATTTGGCCCGCAGGATGAATTTTCAAAGTGCAAAAATTAAAAAATTAAAGTAAATTTTAATTTAAAAATTTACATTTTTTAAATTAAAAAATGTTGCATATGTCATTAGGCAGCAGAGAGGGACAGACAGACAGACAGACAGACAGACAGGGAGAGTGAGGTAAGTTTGATTTTTTTGTCTACCAACAGTATGAAATGTTCTCAGCTCTCTTTGTCAAATTAAAATGATTTGCCCGTTTCTATCTAGGCCTATATTGTGTTTTTGTTCATTAATACAACTCTGAACCTGCTAAATGAATTAAGTATTTTGGGTTTGGGGTAATTGTGTCATAAACATTTCAATATTTTAGGAGATTTTTAGGTTCTGTGTTGGATTTAAAATAGCCTATTTGTATTTACATGCAGACATAAAGAGACATGAAGAGATCCGCTAAATGAGTCATTGTATCATGTTCTGTCCTTTTAATATTTTCATATTTGTGATCTCACCAGGGCCAACCTCTGGAGGAAATTACAAAATGGATCCAGATTTCTTCTCTTGCTATAGTTAGATAAAAGTATCAAACTACGTGTTAAAATGCACCAGAATACAGAAAATGGCATCTACTCATCGCAAAATTTTCTGGGGAGGACCCTCAGACCCCCTCTTTAAGTTGTCCCACCCACATTTTTTTTGCTTCCGGCGCCCATAGAATAAACACTGGAATCTGTGTATGTTTTTACACATGTTCCAATGGTGAAGTCAGTTCATTTTCTGTTGTATTTTGTTCTTAAATGTGAGGTGTAGTGGCTGTAACTGGAAATGTTTTATGGTAAAAAAAAGGCACATGTTGAGTAAACTGTATTCCTGACCAGGACTCAGACTGATACTAACTTTATTCATTATAAGATATTTGTTTATTCATCTAAATATCCCAAAATGTGGCACAAATATTTACTTGGACTCAAGGATGAACTGACACCATTTAGATAGTCAAGAATGTCAACAGTCAATCTTCGTGTGACCTCATGAATGAGATATCTCAGGAACACCTTGAGGAAATTTTTTCAGACTTGGTATAAATGTTCACTAGAACTCGAGGATAAAGTCACTGTTTTTTTTTTTTTTCCAGAAATCAATGTCCTTGTGATCTGATGGACAGAAAATGATGCAAAAAAAGTGGAAGCATCTTGTGTTGTGTTGTTCTATTAACAAATGGGCAGAATGCATGCCAACTATTCTCATAAGTATACTGTAATATTAAGTATAATATACTGAATAGTGTAATACATCATTGACCCATAAAATATGCGTCAAGAACATCATCTGACTTAAAACTATCTTGAATCGGGTCAGATTGATGAGTTGCTGCATTTGTATAGAAAATCACTGGTACCTAATAATTCATTCTAAAGTTGTGGGTGTTGAATGCAAAGCTGTGGAGCACATAGAAGATGAATTCTTCATACATATATAAGCAGCCAGATAAATCTGTGTTAAAATTTCCCTCCTGTTTGATTAATTTCTGTGGAAGCAACATCAAATGAGCTTCACCCCCAGTTAACCCTAAGGATTCAGTCACAAAGTTTCTTACAAACGATTGGTTCATAAGAATCTCCCAGTCCGAACGAAATCTGGAGTTTGTAGACATTTGTGGTGGGAGCATTAGTTTCTTATGGCTAGGGATGGGAATTGAGAACCGGTTCCCAGTAGCTCAATTCTTTGGAATCCTTTGCCTCCCTGCTTAATGATTCTGCTTATCGATTCCTCCTTCATTGCACATGCATGATGACATCACATGTACGCTGCATTGTTTTGGTTTAGAACGTAGCCAACATGATGACAAGGCAGAAACGTTCCAAAGTATGACTATACTTCATGCAAAAAGATGACACCAGGGCCACTTGTAACACTTGTAAGGCTTTCATTTCTTCAAAGGGGGCAAATACTTCTAATATGATAAAACATTTGTCCACACAGAATGCAGTTCATTTGCAGGAATGTCTCGTGTTTGATATGTTACTTAGCGACACTTGTGAATCTAGCGGCAGAGCAAATACCAGGGCGTCATCTGGACCTGGTTCTCGCAGTCTGCTATTCTAACTTGAACCACACTGTGTGTATGCATGTCTGTAAAAAAAAAAAAAAAATCTTCAATGGTGAGACTTGTGAATGAGTTGGAGGAAGTGCTCTCAGTGCCTGTTCACCTGCTCCACCTTTGACAGAGGCGGCAAAGTGACACTATGTGTTTGTGAAGTGTATGATTCAGACGTCCTGGACTGTGAACGAGGCGGTGACGGCCATGCTCTCGGCAGCTGGAGGTGGTTGTGTGATCCCGTTGTGGGGAATTGTCCAACCTGGCTGTGCGACACTCGGGCTCTGACAGATAAATGACTGGACCAGATTAACAGCTTGTCATGCTGATTCTGGGGCATGTGGGCCACAGTCAGCGCCTCCAGGACCGCTCGCTGCACGGTAGGAGATTGTACAGGCCTCAGATGAGACATGAGCTGGCTGCAGAGAATAATTTCACATGATCATGGTGAATGTTACTTCCAATTGTTTTAATACGGAAACAGAACTTTTGACATATGCAACAGCTGCAAATCCAGCCCCTGAGCTCCTCCTCTTTAACCTATTTCCCCAGCAGTTATAACCGTTTCTCTTTTGTTGTAGATCAATATATGTACTCTATGTTGACTTCATTAATCCAGTTTTCATTATAAATTTCGCTCTTGAGCCAAACATTATCATCTCTCATTCACTGCAGTTAATGGACCATATTCATATTAGCTGTCAGCTCAGTGGATATTCTGTTTTTCTTACCTCACAGTGTACAAGAGGACAACATTTGTTAATGTGCAGACAGAAAAAAAGAAAAAAAAAAAACAAGGCCAGGTGACAACCTGAGCAAATTTCATGGTACGGTCATTTTCTTATGTTTCTAAGCTTTTCAGAGCATATGTGTGAGCATGAGGAAAAGGTGCAATCGTGCATTCATGTGTACAGATGTGGTTAAATGACGTCAGACTCCAACTCATCAGCTGCCAACTCAACAAACTGAAACTACAAAGAAGAATATAAAAAAAATACATCAGCTGGCCTTGACCTGTTTGGTGTCTGCTCCATCACTGGTTTTGTATTCTATTTTATTGTATCTTTTATACTACTTGATTTATTGCTCTTTTATTTTAATCTCTTTTTTATAGTATTGGATTTATTACTAAGGTGAGACAGAAACAGCATTTCAATTCTCTGTATGCCCTGTGCATTTAGTGAATCGACAGTAAAAAAAAAAAAAAAAAAAAAAAGATCTGTGACTCTTTAAATCTTACTATGTTCAAATAAATAAATAGGTTTGTATGTCTGTGTCTTCTTTATAGATGCCTAGTGTTACAGGTTTGCTATTGACTGATGAGCAGAAGGTGGACCAGGACATAAGGGAGAGCAGGGATTTTTTTTCTGAAGAAAATCTGAAGAGAAAAGATGAGGATATAAGAAAAATTTGTTTTATGGTTAATTTAAACACAACAGCTAATTATGTAATCCATAATTACGCCAAAGCCACTATTGCCTATAACATTCTAAACAGACAGTAATTCCACCTGCTTTTCATGCACAAAGCAGTGCATGTGCAGAATGTGCACATCTTTGAACTGATGCAGCTGTTTGCAATGTAATGTGACTAATAAGTAGGAATGAAAGGAATGACCATGGCAGCTTTTTGGCTTTTAACACCCACAAGCACAAACGTAACAAATATGCAATGTAAAATATAACATACTGTGCATGAGAAAAATCATGTAGTAGATGAATGTTGTATTTTATTTTTATCTATTTATTTTCATATAAATTCAAGTCCAACTCAGTCGTAGTTTGGTTTAGACTAACTAACTAACTGTCTAGGTTTGGGAATCAAGAGGAAGAAAAGCAGATACTGATTTGAATAGAGACTTTGACTCTGTTAAATACATGCTAGAAAGCCTTTCTGAAGGAAGATTTTGGACTTGGGTACAAATATTATACAACAGTGTCACAATAATTATGGCAGGGTTGGCCCATGGACACATGGTTGCATATTGTCTGTCATTATATCCACCTGAATGCATGCAAAAAGCCACATGGTCTGTTCTACCCTGGTTGGAAATAACATTAAATAACAATTTACTGTGGACATCTGGGTGCAAATAGAATCTGCAATAAAAATGTATGTTTGGTTCCAGGAGGTAGACAGTGGATGTTTCTGCAAAATGTTTCCAATTCATGTTGTTTATTCCTGAATAGTTTTTTCCCATTTTCCTTTCCTTACACGTAAAGTGGAGTCCTGTTAATTTTTTTTTTTTTTTTTTTTTTACTGAATCAGCAAATTTTACTGTGAATTATAACACCCATTTTTTTCTCATCATCTCAGCTCATTATTTTGTTTCTTACCTGTGCATCAATGGGGTTTGTAAACTAAAGTTACCTTGATTTTTACTGTCCCCATTTAGTCGCTTTACTCTATCCATCCTAGTACACAAAGGAGCAGTGGGCTGACACTGAACTCAATCTTATAGCCACTTTTACAAAGAGATCCTGGAAAAAAAGGTGAGATGGTGATCCCACCTTTTTTCCACCATTGACTGATTTCCACAGCCAATTCAAAGAAGTAACAGAGGTGAAACAGGCTGGACTTTTTCACAGCAGACCTGTGTTCCGGAATCAAAGGGGCGGTGACGCAGCGTAGCATTTAGTGTGACATATAACTTGCACGTCAGAAATACCCCAAGCATGGCGGTGTTGGCCCTCAAAACAACAACAGAGTTGACCCGTCTTTCACCGTTCTACAAAGGTTAGCATGGATAGAGTCCTCCGCCTGAAGTGACAACAGCTTGCGGATCTCGGTGTCTCCCCAGTTTGACATCTTTCTGGTTGCGTTGATATGCTTGTTTACTGTACACGGCCTGCGCTCATTTTTACATCCCCACCGGCATGGGGGTCGCACACACAATACTTCATCAAAACGTCACACCTTGGTTGTGGAACGAGAGGTGTTCCTTTTACACAGTGTTCTGGAATCATGATCCCACCTTTATCACGGCTCTGTTACTACCTCCAGAGGTGTTACAGAGGTGGGACCAAATGATCCACCATTTCATTTACACAGATATCATTTTGGAATAAAGGTGAAATATTCCTGGAACAGAAGTGCTGTGTAAAAGGGGCTTATGATAATACCTATCAATTTTGTTGATGGGGGGGGGGGTATTTTGATGTGGCTCTGGTTCTCCACAGTTCTGGGGACTGAACTCCACAGCTCAGAACTGAACTTTAGTGCTGACCATTGGTGAGGTCCTGGGGCCTCATGTACAAAGACTCGCGTGGATTTCATACTGAAACCCGGCGTACATTTAAATCCATAAAACTCCGTACGCACAAAAAAATCCAGATGAACAAAACTGTGCCTACGCCTGAATCCAAGCACATTTCCTTTATACATCTCAATCAGCGTGGAATTGATCGCATATGTTGGAGTACCAGCCTCCTCCCTTTCCACACCCCCTTTTAAATATGCAAATTAGTATAAACAGGGCCTCCAGGTGGGATTGATTTGATGATGTCAAGGTGGACGTGGAGCGGAGGACTGTCGCCGCGATTGTGTGTGACACCGCTCTTACGGGTGGTGGGAACACATGTGGGTGACTTGGATCACCACCAAGGTAAACATATATTAAGTCCCACATTTGTTCATTCTACGGGTCATACAATAGTCTGCTCACAGCCAAACAAGATAAAGGTTCATGTGTAATCACGATCAAAGAGGAAATCAAAGACTTTGACTCATGTTTAATTACTCAATTTATTATTTTCCAACAGACAATGAGGCAGGAGACAACGGGGAGACGCTGTCCCAGCCTCATGTCATAGACCTGGGGGAGTCCTCCAGCCTCCCAGGTGTCAGCTGACCCTTCGGTCCGTGGCAACAGCCAGCTGCTGATGCCCATCCGACCGCCGTGTACCGCTGTGCAGGAGTCACAAGAGGAGGGCAATCAGCGGTATCAATGAGTGCCTGGACCGACTTTTAAATGTTCTCACAGACATTATTAACTACATTAAATGCATTTATCAACGAGTGGATTCTGTGTCCTTGTGTCTTTATATGGTTTTGTGCGAATTCCGTTGGAGCCAGAGGGAGCGCAGCTCCCATAGAGTGAGGACATGGCTCCAATGAAAGCAACAAAGTCAAAATCTGTGGTGGTCCTCAAATATTGGAATTATATTTTGATCATAAATACAGTAAAGCTCATTTTCCATCCCTGTGCGGTAGTATCATGAAAGATGTTAAGTTGTGGCATGCGTAAAAGTGCTCCAGGGGCGGATGCAGAATGTGATTGACAGTCCTTCTGACATAAATGATGTGTGCAGCGCTGGAATGAACACACTGGACCATTTTAATGCAGTTTATCCTGTCCTCATATGTTGACTGTAGGTCTATAGACTACCATCTGTCTGTGGTGTTTGACACTCATCGCTTTTGTTTAAAAGGAGAGTGTACCACATTAGGACAAATGCGGGTGTTCACTGTCTGTGCCGTTTCAATACCTGTAGATGTTACTGTCCATGGAAGGTTAATGCAGTTTTTCTATCACTATTAACCCTGTCTGTCCAATCACAGACCCTAAATGCTCTAAATGCTTTGCTTTATAAATGCCTGATTCCACTGACACCTGTGCGTCTGTGGCTGTCGCTGTGGGAGAGCGCACGTTGTCTTGTGGGTAATTTTTTATGTTTTTTGTTTTGTAGATAGAGACCCCCCGGCAGAAAAAAAATATAATTCGAACCCTGTTGAAGTCACATGTTGCCAGCCTGAATGGGCTCCCGGGCAGGATTGGCATCGATGTGTCCAGTGTCTGGTTGGTCTGGTGGGGATGTGCTGCTGAAGCAGTGGGATGGCGTGCCCGTGTGTTAATTGTTCATTTGTGTATCTCTGATGTGCACATCCCTCTGAGGAATGACCTTCTTCACATTATTAACTATTTCCCAGCATCACCTCTAAGTGTCGCCAACGGCTCAAAAGCACTAGAAATGTGCGTACGCCAGCCATGAAGTTGGCGTGGAGCACCGCACATTTCCACGGTCATTTCACTCTTGATACATCTGAACGTGAGCATGGAAAAGTTCGTACGCCAGGTTTTTGTGCATACGCACACTTCATACGTGAGGCCCCTTGTCTTTGTCTGATATATATGTTATTTGTCTGCCTGGGTCAAACTGATCATTATAAGAAGATGATTGTTATAACCAAACTTTAAATTTATCACCTTCTCAAAGTTTAATACTGTTTTATATTGAGGGGACTTATTTTCCTTAAGCTGCTGGTAATACAGACAGATCTAGATGAATATTTTGGAATCTTCTATATTACACATGTACACTTCCAGGCCAAAAAGATCATTCTAATGAAGCAGATAGTTCAGATCCTTCCATTGGGTCATTACCGCAGTGAATGGTATGTTCAGGTTCTTTAACCCTTTAAATGATGCAGTAGCTTCTAATTTCTGAAACAATCATCAGTTTGATAGAGAGCATAAAGACTGGACTGTGTTTCAATGAATAAAGGCCACGTGGTCTGATGAGTTCCTTGTTCTAGAGTGATAAAGTGATTATCCTTTCGATTCAAGTAAGTGATTACTTGAATCAGAGCTAAAAGATAAATAAGGCGAAGTCTAAATCCTTTTTTTTTTCCACCAGGCTGTGTATAGTGTTGTAATAGTGAGAAATACCTATTATCTCCGGCTCCAAATTACAAGCAGCTTACACATTTATGGTTCAAAGGATATGGCTTGAATATAGCATTAGTTTGAAAGAGCCTCAAGCAGGCTCCATGTGCTGTTTCTTCATCACAAAATACCTATGAAGAATCTAAAATGATTCACTGTCAGACCCACTGCCCACTCTTCCACCTTTACCCACAGCAGCGGAGCATCATTTTACCACACATTATTAATCCACTTAATGACATGGTGTCTATAGATATGCTCCCAGCATAGAAGAAAACAGTGTTACTGAACAATACTAAAAGTCTTCTCCCTCCTTTTGGGGCCTCTGTCTTGGTCGTCTTCTGTTGGCCAGAGCCGCTGCTTTGTTCACATAGTTCTACAAATGAAGATAATTACAACATCTAACCTCACACCCTCACGTCATACAGAGGAAAGTTGTCACCAATCATCTTTGGGACTTTCTACCAGCAGGGTTTGTGGCAGTTGTTATTTTAAGAGCATCAGTATTCCATGTCACGCACAACGGGGTCCTGGAGCCAAAGGAAAAGGGGGAAAAACACGTCACACGTCGAGCCAAGCCTCCCCTAGGTGATCCGACGACCATCCCACGGTCACTGGATCCCCCCTCTGTGTTTTTCTGTTTGTTCAAAACAGCAAATGAACGCTGTTATTGTTGTAGTTGGAGGAAGAAATAACAGGGACTTAGTCACGCTGCAGAAAAAGTACCTAAGGGGAATCCACTTCATCCAACAGGCAGCTCAGCTTCAGTGTATTAAGAGATGAGGAGGATGAACAAGTTTGATGGGCTTTCACAGTAGATTTCCTTAGTTCTCTTCCCTCAAAAATATCCTACGACCTGTTTTGGGGAAAATATTTTTAGTCCATGAATGTTTTAGATGGAAATCTTTGGTAAACCTTCCCACTTTGAGGCAGGAGTCTAACATTTAGAGGTGGTCTAACATTCATATCAGCTGTTCACTTGAAGAATTCTACTAGCCAACTAAAAACTATTAATGTAACGCTGCACTAGTCAAGACAGGCCTGGTAACCCATAAAAGTAGCGTGGTATCCCGAAATTACATCTGAATAACACAAACATTTCCTCATTTTGCATGCTATCACAATGCATTTGTTGCTTTTTGCATATCATTTGCATGTCTCCTAGCACAAATAGCTTATCGCAGTTTGAGTGTTATCCTCACATGAATCATCTCTCTCCTCATCCTAATTGCTTGTGCTCAGGACCATAAATGCCTCAAGTCTTTTAGTGGAACAGGCCTTGTATCCAGACATGCAGGTCCTTTATGTAGACAAGTATCACACAGAATACCATCTCATGCACATACTTCTCCTACACTAATTAGAGAATGAAGTCAATTTGACAACACAGATTGGGATGTTGAGTACAGTGAAGCATACAAACCTGAGCTTTTTCGATTAAAAAAAAAGACTGATGTGTAATTCTGTTCATACTGCATTGAATATGACTGTTTAGTAAGAAAAATCATTCAGCTGCTTTGTGTTGTCATGTGAAAAGTGACTCTGTTGGCATTACCTTTTCACTCCATGCCCTTAATCTGCAAATTTGTTCTGTAGATTATTATCATATTTTTGAAACAAACATGTCGCATCATCACTTAAAATTAAAAGACTGTCTAAGATTACTTCTGGCTAACTTAATCATTAACTTAATCAACTTTTTTTGGATTAACTTAATCAAAAAATGCCAATAAAGTGTCAACTGTCCGGTGTGGTCGATTGAACCAATTTCATTTATTCAGACTGTCTGAACCGACTTGTGTCATTACTGCAGGTCATATCACAGTTAAAAATGTTCTTCATTATTGACCAGATGGAGACAGTGCAACCTTTTTGCATTAGTTGTAAAAATATGACAACTCATGAACACAACAATATTACATCCCTCTGAACAGATAAAGCTGCAAGTGTTTGATGAGCTGACAACATGAAGGAGGGTCATGTTTGTGACGCATATTACACAAAAAATGATTTGATGATAAAAAAAAAATTAACTGGAAAACATAGACAACACAGCATTCAAACATATCTGCTCATTATTTAGTGTTTGCTGACAGTTATCAAACCAGCATAGATGAGCAATAGCACTACCAAGTTGACTGGAGTCACTGCATTATCAGTCATGGGCTTTGGTAGGCTCATTTCTTCTCTTCTGCTGAGTAAAAGTGTGACACATAGTGGTAAAATATGTTGTAATTGTTCAGTCCAGTGTTTGGTATCATATCAAACTGGTTTGGAAAATTTCACACCAGCCAAATCCTAAATGGCAATTCATTTTATTAAATGCTGCACTTAGCCATATTGTGGTTTCAATAATATTGACATCACGTGTTGAAC
This sequence comes from Apogon talboti, assembly GCA_037367365.1. NCBI lineage: Eukaryota > Metazoa > Chordata > Actinopteri > Kurtiformes > Apogonidae > Apogon > Apogon talboti. The sequence goes on along the minus strand of JAPQRQ010000018.1, from coordinate 21,164,613 downwards.
CCTGGTTGTGTCTTTTCAGTTCCAGTTTCAGCTCACCTGCCCCTGGTCTCACATCCATCAAATCCATGTATAGATCCTCCATCTTAATCAGGAATTGAATAAATCTATTTTATAGGTGTTCCTATGTTTTCTTTTCCCTTTGGAAATTATGTTTATTATTATTTTGAAACTGTGTTTCTATCTGCTCAAGCTTGTGTCAATGTTTTTCCATTGTTTATTTTCCCTATACCCTGTACTCTCTTTATACTAAAATCCTGACTGTCTCGAAGTCTGCATTTGAATGGTTTCCACCACTTATTTGTAACCAAGCAAAATACCAATATACCTAAGGATAGGGTAACCATATTTTGATTTCCCAAAAAAAAAGGACACTCGGCTTCGCCTCGAGATACTTAAATGATCACACACTACGTAAGTACCATAGTACTCAAAGCGCCTATAACCCAAGAGAAAATTTTTCAAAGAAACAGGCTGCTTGGAATTATTTTATTATTCTAGTTGTAGAAGTGTCATAAAAGCTGCTGTGTGTATGTGCTTGTGTCCTTTTCTTTAGAACTACTTCTACTTTCAAGATCTGGCAAGATCAGGTTTTGCTTTACTGTGTGTATTAGGTGGCATAACAGGGTGGAATAACTGACAAAAACAAAAAAACAGAGTTGAATTTTTCTAGGTTTTTACTGAATATAGCAACTTATCATTTATACATGTGTATTATGGATCGGATCTACAAATGCACAAAACATTTAGTAAGACAGAATATTGGTCAGATTGCACTTAATTTTCTTTAGACATTTAAGATTGTTCATATTTGTTCAGGTTATTCACATTTAATTGTTAAAGGATAGTTAGTTAATGTAAATATTTTCATAATTTAATACTATTTTTGCATTATTTATAGGCATAATGTTTTTTTTTCACACATTAAACCAAGAAGAAAATTTGGGGTCATTATTCATAGGTTACTATGCTATTATTTTACTTATCATCACAGTTGGTCTGTATGTGGCATTCAGTTCATGCTGGGGGCCAGATTGGAACCTTTCAGCACGCGGGCCACATGTTTGACACTATAGTATAGTGCGTCTATGGACAGGTCCGTCCATCCCCACATCCACAGCCTGGTGTGGATCAGTGCCTTTCACTGCCATAATGTCCCATATGTCACTGGAAAGGGCAAAGTCTTTTCTTCCTGTGGGATTTGGAACTTTTCCGATTAAACGAACAGTGACTGCATTACAGTCATCGAAACCCAGACATTTTCGCTAATTTTTAAACCCTGTTCAGATGCTCCTGGACAAAAGACGACGTTTGGTCACCCTTCCTAATATGTAAATAGAAGCAGCCGCATTATAACTCCATGTTGAAATGTTTCTCGTTCACATTCATCTTTTTTCATCCTCTTATCATTTTTTTTTTAAAAATCAAGGATATTTGAACACAACATACCAAAACAGTGGACATTTGCCGGGTTGTTTTGCTCTGACAATCCCTGTCAGGTGTCCCGGCGCTGAACACCGAGCCAGCCGGCATCATATTGAGAGGAAGAGGCAGGTCCATTCATCACTGGCTGGTGCAGTTCACTCTGCAAATGATACATTGGCAGCTGACAGATGTGGGTCAGTTTTATCGGCCAGAATGATAATCGTCATCAGTGCCTATATGAGTTGGATGTTTAAGGGTGTAGGAACAGCCTCCAAATGCACTAAAGTTCTTCCAAAGCAAGTCACAGTAACAGTAACTGAGGTTAGGCTGAAATAACACATTCTAAGGTTCTCACAGTGGAAGAGTCTCCGCTGGTGGACATGTTGACATGACATGATGCATCGCTGCTAAAAAACTGGAGGCATTAAATTTAAATGAGCATAGTTTATGTCTCTGAAGTATATTGTCTATGTAATGAATCATACAAATACCACATGATAACTACAGTTTATTATTATTTTGGCAAATATAGTTTTACAGGCATTATGATAACATTAACTCAAAGAAATAAAATAATCAATATAGGTCTTTTTATAGGTCATTATTGTTTATATTGGGTCGATTTATTCCCTAAACACTTGAGTTTGTGTACAAGTGTATTAAAAAAAAATCATTATTTGTGTTTTTGCTTTCAAGCAGATGCTGAAATAAGTGGAGATTCTTAATTTGACTATAGTACATAGAATAGATAGAAATGTGGGTATTGATAGAAAAATTGCAACAACAGGCATAATCGTCAATAATAATGAAAAAGTAATAAAACAGATTTTCACATCTCAGGAGATGGAGATGGTTTTATTGATGCCATAAAATAATATTCAGTGTCCTGACTAGGTATGTATGAATATGTCTGAATCAGCATTGGGGTAATACATACAATATCTCAGCTGATTCTGTAATGGAAACAGTTTGATGCAAATCTGCAACAGTCGACGTTAAGGGGCTATCCATGTAACCATACAGTCCTTTTGAGGATAGTACAGTTCATCTCTAAACTCTTTTGAATTGTAATAGAAACTTAAGGTGATTTCTTTGTCTTCTGTAATGTCTGTGTGATGCATATCCAGATAAACCAGTAAGAGGATTTTTACACAGTAATGAAAATGACAACAGGAAATCTGACACCCACACAGTCAATTTTATGCCACTAAAACAGATTTCTAAAATGCTCTCAAAAGTGAAGATCTTACAAAATTGTAGTTTGTGAATATTTGCACAGAAAACCAAAAGTTTGGGAAAGAGTGGCTTTACACACATGGGCATGCCCATTGTTGCTCTGTGTAATGATGATGCACATGTTAAGTATGTACAGCAGTAAACACAAAAGTTTCAGTGAAAAAACCAGCTTCTATAAGCCAAAGTGGTCGCATTTTTCGTGACCCTCCTTTTACACTTAACATGTCTTTAATCCATTTGTTCAGACAATATGAAATTTTTGGCATTCACATTCTGATTTTTTATTCCA
>JAPQRQ010000018.1:21143065-21154928 GCA_037367365.1 Apogon talboti | reverse complement strand
CACAGGTTTTTGAGTTTTGGCTTTTTTTAATTAAATAATTGCTTATATTGGAAACATCATGATGCAACATTTTTTTTCAGATGCATTCTTAAAAATTTTTATGGAATGTCATTTGCGGTGGACAGTTGTTTTTTGTTTTTTTTGTATAAAGCTGTGAATTTCTTGTCCTCATATGTGGATAGAGGGTCATAGGAGGTTAAAATAATATTAGAAGATGATGTAGAAAAATGCATTATGCACAAATTGACTCTTCCCATATTTAGATAAGACATTGTGAGTTCTTTTGCAGTGGTTTGTCAGAGCAAATGTTCAGGAAACTCTCAGGTAGGACTTCAACTTTAACTTCAATATGTAAATTTGAACACATGTAGACAGTGTTGGGGAGTAACTGAACAAATGTAATGCATATAAAATAGAAAGTATGAGTAAATATAGGCTGCAATTTTAATGGGTGGTAAACAGACAAAGTCATATTCTTAACATCTGCCTTATTCACTTCAACAGAATGCACTGTAACATGAAAACAAACTGTTCCACTGTGGAACTGTAAACTCACATAGTTTTATTTTCATCTTTGCTTCTACTTTTCACTCTAATTTGATGCTGTGGAAAATTAAAGGTCAAGGGAAAAACAGGTCTTTGTCTTTGTTGCCAGAAAACATTCACTCTGCTCTGTTTCCATATATTTTTATAGCTCATCTTTGTTGTGTGTCGTGTGAACGCACCATTCCTTCACAGTTGCAGTAAAACATTGCCCGCCTTCAGCTTTGATTGTTAGGAAACATTTTCTGTGGCTTCGTTTATGCCACGCGATACTCATGCAGTGTCACAGTGCATGTAACATTTTCTACATCCTGAGTTGAATTCTGTCCCAGATCTTGTATTGATGATGGAGAGTCAGACTTCATCACAAATTCTTCTCAGTAAGTTCCAGGACAGTTTGAGTCAGATGAATGCTGGTGTTGTTCTATCTTTATGCTGTCGATCAAACTGATGGTTGTTTAAGAAATGAGAGGCTACTCAGTGCATCAGTTAAAGGGTTGAAGAACCTGTTGCAGCTGAAACATATAAATCGCAGCAGTAATTATCCAATGGAAGGGTCTGAAATATTTGCAGAGTTAACACCAGGTGGGGACATTTTTTTTGGCCAAACTCTGTATGGAAGATAATCCTGATGCAATCCAAAGTATTTAAATAATGCAGTGGTAGGGGTCCATATCTCATAGACAGCAGGTCAGTAATGATTTGATCTGAGCTATGAAATGGTGTCGTATCACCACAACTGCATCAAAAACTTACCGATCCATTCAAGCCACAATGGTCTGTTCCATCTGCAGCTCAGCCTCAAATATTAACCTGCATTAGGAAAGGCGTTATGTAGGTACAGGACTGATTAATACAAGGAGTTCTGTAACAATGTTAACTGATTTTTATTTTCTTTACCAATAATGAATAATAACAAATGTTTAAGTTGAAGGAATTACTGAAAGTCAGCTTTAGAGCTTTTCCCAGTATCCACTCACCTCACCTCGACTCTTTGTTTCCATTATGTGAGAACAAGGACCAGATACTACCACATACTATTTCTAGTATCTCTTGAAACAATCCTCTTGAGCTATAGTGATACTAAACATAATCTAAAATCACATGGATCGCCAATGGTTGATCCAGAACTGGATCAGTATGCACAGTATGTATGTTATCATGTTAAATAGTAAAAGTAGTGTTAAATCTCCAAAACCATCAGAGCACATTTTCAAGTGGGCTCTCTGTTGACAACTGGACCAGCGATTTTAACAGCGTACAACTACATTCTCACGTGAAAATACTTTAATAGAATGTTTTATTTTGGAAATGAAAGACTTGTTTGAAGTTTCATCCTCCTCTACTGTCGCTTCACATGTAGCTGTGGTCCAAAAAAAAAAATCTTTAAAATATATTTTATTCATGAAATTATTTCCAAAGTTTCCTCCATCATTGTTGTGTCACTCGTAGCTGCAGTTGCTCTGAAGATAGCATCAGAGTATGTTATTATAGTGACACATCACTGTGATGAGCAGTTCCACAGTGGGACCGGTGACCTGCAGTGGGAATGGGATGTTCTAGCACCAAAACTGAACCAAAAGCAAACCAAGTAAGACTGAAGCCAGTTGAACTGACACTGAAACTCAGGCTGGATTTATTAGGACTAGCCCTGCCTATTGAATGCTCATTTTCTGAAAACTTTTACCAGTAATTACCTGAAAAGTGTAAATGTCCAAATGTGAGTTGAATAAAATGACCCTCTTCTAAAAAAAACCAAAAAACTTGGTAAATAATGGTAAAGAAAGTTCCCATTTATCACAATGAAACACATCTGAAGGATTAGTACTAAAAACCCTTTGATCACAATAGTTTCATTGGCATCTAAAGGTACAAGCGGTAGTAACCATGTGCTTCATCTGTTCTGATGATGAGGGTCCATTGAAAACTGTGACCCATCAGAGACCCCCTGATCTTAGAGGATATGTCATAAACTACACATAAGGGCATATATTTTGTTTCCTGTTGTGAATCATTTTTTTTTAAATAAACCCTCCAAACACAGCAAGCACACCAGTTATCCCCAGCTGATTGTTTTGGGTTGAGAACTCCAAAAATTCCATCCAAAATTAGCCCGTGGTCCAGGTCTGTGTGCCCTTGGTTTCCCCTGCCCTTGACTGACCCTGGTAATGAATGTGTGCATGTTCCTCCTCCTCCTCCTGCTGCTGCTGCAGACTAACTGTAACACAGTGAATGCTCTTTATTTGCCTATTGTCTATTTGCACAGAAATCACATCACCTCAGAAGAAGAAAAAAAAAGAAGAAAAAAGAGTGAAGGTGAAGGGTGTACAAGAGCCACTCGGACTGAAAATAACTGCTCTCTGCAGGCCACGCTGAGTTTAGCGACATGTGCACCAAATGGACAACGGGGCAGGAAGTATAGGGGGAGATTTTCTGGAAATGTCATGCACTGGCATTATTAACATAGCCTGTGTGTTGGCCTGTATACAAGCTGTCACAGTAATGCAAGCGGAGCAGGCAGGGAGGCCTGCACGGCTGGCAACGAGGGGAGAGATTTATGATGGTTTTCATCAGCGGGATTCAGAATCACTCAGGATACAGCGGCCGTACAAAGGCCTGTCATAATGACTGTCATCTATTTAAAGTTAAAACTGAGGCAACAAGCTATAGCTGCATCAGGAGCTGCACTCACATTCCACAGATGTCTGCTTCTTGAAAAGGCAGCCTGTTAAAATGGCCATGTGTTGAACTACTTTCACTCTGAAGGAAACATGAACTCCAACACTGCCCCCCCTCACCCCCACCCCCACCCTCCAAACTATGAGAGAGGGGGAAAAAAAGCACTGATTTTGCAAAGGATGACTCAGCTCTCATGAGGTGTGCAGTGAGAGCACCTTCAAAGGGTACTACTATGACAATACAAGCTCATTTCTGTCGTTTCATTTCACCGTGATCGCCTGATACACAGAGGGGAAATGTTTTTACACCGCAAGCTTGACTAAGTGAGAAATAGCTTCATTTGCATTGTTAGCAAATCTCAGTGGATACCAATTAGCAGCCTGTAGCTGGGAGCTGACCAGTCACCATTTGACTTTCTTAGAGATCACTACAGTGCACACTCAGATGATATTCTTAGATGAACGAAAAGCCTGGTTTTGGTCAAACACTAATGCAAATGGAGTTGAATGTAAACCATACCTACAATGATGGGACTGTGCCTTTTAAGTCCCCCTCAGGCTATTTATGCCACAATGACACAGTAGTTAATTCTTATGTGTTTAAGCACTAGTAGCTGTCCCTGTCAAGCTATTCCTGTTGTCTGTGTTCAGTTGGTCCCTGACATGGGACCATTGAACACAGTGCCTGTCCTCTATCACCGATATGGTGCCATCAGTTAGTGGTGGGCTGATGGGTCCAAGTATCGATAATAACGATATCAATGTTGGTATTGATACTGATCGATAACAGTGTAATGAGATCGATACTTTAGTTTCAGTTTCTCTGCTGCCACCACGTTGGCTTCATCAGCGAGGCGGCAGTCTGTTGCCACTTTTACACAGAGATCCCGGAAAAAAGGTGAGATGGTGATCCCACCTTTTTTCCACCGTTGACCGATTTCCACAGCCAAGCCAAAGGAGTAACAGAGGTGAGACAGGATGGACTTTTACACAGCGGATCTGCGTTCCGGAATCAAAGGGGTGGTGACGCAGCGCAGTGTATAGTGTGACGTATAACTTCTGCGTCGGAAATACCCCGAGCATAGCGGTGTTGGCTCTCAAAACAACAAATTCTTAGCTAACCTCTCCAGAGTCAGCCTATCTTTTACCGTTCCACAAAGGTTAGCACGGATAGAGTCCTCCACCGAAATGACAACAGCTCGCGAATCTCGGTATCTCCCGAGTTTGACATCTTTCTGGTCGTGTTGATATGTTTGTTTACTGTACACGGCCTGCGCTCATGGGGGTCGCACAAACAATACGTCATCAAAACATCACATCTTGGTTGCGGAACGAGAGGTGTTCCTTTTACACAGCGTTCTGGAATCATGATCCCACCTTTATCACGGCTCTGTTACTACCTCCAGAGGTGTTACAGAGGTGGAACCAAATGATTCCACCATTTCATTTACACAGACGTCATTCCAGAATAAAGGTGAAATATTCCTGGAACAGAAGTGCTGTGTAAAAGGGACTAATGTCTTTCTCCTAGTGATGATGTGTCTCTTCACATTTCCTGGTCCTGCTGCTGAAAACAAAACATAAAAACCCCAAACAAAACAGTTGTAGACTGAATCACATTGCACTTGAGCTTTGACAATATTAAATATTAAATCCAACTGAACACATGTCCTGGACCCTCATGAGGGTCCTTGTCCATATCGTCAAGTCCTGATCTGTGGCTGGTCTGGATCTGTACTGGTCCTGTTCCTGTGGTCTCTCTCCTCTGATCTGCTACAAAAAAATATAAACAAAAAGAACAATTACCTCAAAAAATAGAGAAATTAAAAATACACAAAAATGACCAATTTCCATCAATCAAATGTGTCACCTGTCTGACTGTTGGTGTTGTGCTTCTTTCACCTGGTCTGTCCTGAGTTGGCTGGTGGTCTGGGTATGGGGGCTTCTTCACCATTGGCTTCTGGGTCTCGTTGGTGAATTTTCTGAAACACAAGAAAAATCTGGACAATACCAAGTTAGTGTTAAAAACATGTTCAACATAATGAACAGCAACAGCATGAAGAGAAAAATTTGCCAGAGACACCTGCATGTACGTCTATGCTCTACCAAACAACGGACCCTCAGCAGACCACAGATCGAGTCCAATTCACTCTGTTGACAGCCTGAGGGCAGGGGGCTAAGGGTCCATAGGGGACGGTTAGGAGGCACCTGAGAACTGGAGGCAAAGGCCAGGCGTCTGCATCCCGAGCCCGAACGGTCAAAGGTAACTTGAGAGCCTGAGGCAGAAAGCGGGAGGGGGCGTGTGTCCGGCCCGAAGATCATGGGCCACCTGAGAGCCAGAGGCGGAGGGCACTGGACTGTGTCTCCGGCCAGGATGGTCAGGGGTCACTTGAGAGCCGGAGGCAGAAGGAAGGGTGCTGCATGTTTGGCCCAAAAGGTAAGGGGCCACCTGAGAGCGGTGGAGGGCAGGGGGCAGCGGAGGGTCAGGTGCCACCTGAGAGCAGGAGGTAGAAGGCAGGGGGCTGCGGATGGTCAGGAGCCACCTGAGAGACAGAGACAGAGGGCAGGGGGCTATCGCTCCGGTCCAGGCGGTCAGGGGCCACCTGAGAGCCAGAGGTGGAGGGCAGGGGGCTGCAATTCCTGCCCGGACCATCCATCCCCAGGCCCCTGTGTCACTCATCACTCAGGCCTCTTCGGGAATTTTGTTGCAAAGTGCATTGTGGGAAGCGAAAGCAGTTTCTCACAGATTCTGCAGGAAAACGAGCCAGATCGCTACAACGTAAAATTATACAGTTGGTTTTAAAGAATGACTGCAATTGGTGGATGGAGGTAAAGGCCACATGTGGGTTCAGCACTCACAAAGAGACAGCCAAATTGCTGCTGCGTGGAATTCCCGTTCCCACAATGCACTTCACGACAAAATTTCTGAAAAGGCTGGAGTGACGTTTCGGTTTGTTATGTAAACAAGCAGACTGTGTTCATGATGGAGTCATCTTCAAAGTTGTTAATCGTGTGGGAAGTGATTCAGGTGTGTAAGCATGGAAAGACTAATGGATTAGTGATGATTAGGATATCACTGGGGTTTTGTTGAAAGTTGAAAAAAAATTGTGATGAAAGTCAAATGCTTTAAATTTTAAATGTCATTGCTAAAAAGTATTTTTTTTAATACTGCAAAATTTTGCCTACCTTTTTGGTTGTACATTGTTTTACTCAGACTGTTATGTTTATTTACACAAATTGGTAATATGGTAAAAGGTTTAGTTTTCTGTATTAGCACCAAAAAGATAGCAACCACTGTTGTACACTGCTGTCATTAAATAATAATTTAAAAAAAAGTTTTTGAACTGAATTTTTCAACCACCTAGAAGTAACACTTAAAAGCTTGACCTGAATAAATGTTTAAGGAATGTTTAAGTGTATGGAGTTTGTTGTAAGCACAAATGTCTGGCTCAGAGACTTATGTGTCAATTTAAAATAATGTTGACAATGAACAAGCATAAAGAACAGGAGATTAAGTACTGTATATTCAGCTTTAAAATTCCAGGTGACAGAAGTAGACATTTTAAGTTGACTTAATTGTCACGCTGTTATAAGAACTAAAGGGTTTAAATACACCTGAATTAAAATCATGTTTACTTGACATGGAAAGTTAGTGTTTTGAATAATTAAAAAATCACTTACACTTGTTTTCTCAAATTAGGAACACAAAAGGATTTAGGTGTACTTGAATTAATATAAATTCCATTTAACTGGAAAAGAGTGTTTGTTTGAAATACTTTAGAAATGACCTCCACTCCTTATCATAGAATTTGGTCAACTCTAAATAGTTAGGCAGCCGGGACACTAACTTTTTTAAGTTAATACCACACGTTTTTTTTTTTGTTTTTTTTTTACAGTGTAGTCATGTGTTTTCATCTTTTCTTCATCAATTCTCATTTGTAACCTTGGAGAAAATACTATAAATAAAACTTATTGTACTCGTGTTCAAACTCTGGCTGCATCCAAGAAACTGAATATCTATGGTCACCTTGAGCTTCGGGAAGCACTGATCGACCATATTTTGAGATTTTAAAGACCAATCAACTGATCAAAAAAAAAAAAAAGATTAATCTATAATAAAAATAATCATGTTTCAGCACCTGTTCATACATTCTTTAATAATGATCTTTTTTCTCTGTAACACTAATGAGAAACCAAGAAACCATATTAAAGGTTTTCTGAATTGCCAACAGTGAGTATTGTGTGTGTGTCTGTGTGTGTGTGTGTGAGAGGGGGGGTAATCCTCAACAGCCTCTGGGTGTTTTGCACACACTTTCACCAGCTGTTTCCATCAGTGTGGTGTTGTGTGTTGGGATGAAAGGCTGGCAGGTGCTGCCCCCCTGTGTCTGAGCGCAGTAACTGCTGCTGCTTCGTCCACTGTACCAACGCTGATGCACACACAAAAAAAAATACAAGGGGGTCAAATGAGTCATCCTTGTACTGACCAGCAGAATAAGTCCAATTACAGGCCTCAGAGCTGATACGTATAGGTAATGCACTCCAGCAGCAGCTGTTAGAAATATGGCTCCCATCCCAAATTTATATCACACATTAAGGAATTGAGTTTGGGTTAATACCCTAATGCACCTGTAAGCTGGTGCCAATTGTGTTCAGGGCCACTGATTACTGACACATGGGTTTGTCTTAACACTGTGGGTTGATTTTTTTGGCGGTCGATGAGACCTGATAAGTCAGACAGAGGACAATGTTCATCATCTCTAGTGTTCATGTTTCTCACTACAACCGACTCCTGGACCAAGATAATTAAAGGTAACTTTATTACTGTAAATCACAGTTTTATGTCATGCATTCTAAAGTTAAAAAAGCCTTTTAAAGCAATTAAATATCATGTCCTGTGTCCTTTATCTGGTGGGAGATAGCACAGGAAATGGCAACATAAATCTAGATGAAGTTTCCAGTCTCCAAGACATGTTTTTGAACATTCACTGGCCACTTTATTAGGTACACACATTTAACTGCACCTTAAAAAACACACACACGACAGAAACTCATGACACGGTCAAGACGATCTGCTGAAGTTGAAACCAGGCATCAGGATTTGGAAGAAAGGACATTTAAGTAGCTTTGAACATGACATGAATGCTCATCAACTTTCTGAGTATTTCAAAAAGTTGATCTAATGGGATTTTCACACAAAACCAGCTCTAGGGTTTACAGAGAATGCTCCAAAAAGGAGAATATATACAGTGAGCAGCAGTTCTCTGGGTGTCCATGCTTCATTGATACCAGAGGTCAGAGGAGAATGGCCTGTTCAGAAGAGGCAACAGTAACTTAAATAACCACTGGTTACAACAGACGAATGAAATAAAGCATCATTGAACACACAAAATGTCAAACCTTAAGCAGATGGACTACAACAGCAGCGCATCCACCCACTGGACACCCAGAAATCATCCTTACAGATTCAATAAGGCCCTCTCACATGTTAAAACTCACGTCATAGCCGTAGTGATGGTCACTGAGGCAGCAAACACACAGCGCAGACAGACTGTATTGTTGATGGATGTTTATTTAAACTAAAACAAAAAGCTTACTGGATCACAAAGACAAAAATACAGCAGATTTAGTGGCATCGCTGCACACACAGGAAAAGACCAGACGATAACAGTGAGTGACTTTCACTTATTACATGTCAGTTAAATACAATAATACAGTCATGGGTTATAGAAAAGTAAACAAAATCTTCATTTCTGAAAATAATCTAAAAAGAGAGACATCAGTAGATAAGGCTGAGAGTGATACAGTAGGTCCTTACACAAAGTCACCAACTTTGGTCTCAGTGGATACATCCCTTGTATAAAAAGAAGGCAGTAGAAATCAAACGGAGGTGCTTTCTTAGTGGCACTGCAAATCACTTTGTTATCATCAACCTTTACACGTTAAGAGTTAAATTACTGGCACTGAAGGTACAATATGTGACATACAAAATGTTGATTGTAAAATGAACTGTTGTGTTTCCTTTACCAGAGTTATCGTCTGTTTTTAACCACAGAGGGAGCAGGTCCTCCTCCTCCCTGCTTTTTGGTGATTTTTACTAATTTAGAGGCATATTTGAAAGGGGAGGGTGAATCAAGGGGTATTAATTGTATTGAATTCTTCAACATCACCCAGTGTTTCCCAGAGAGTTGATTAATATAGGAACAGACAGAGCATCCCTGTTGCCATGGTAACTAACTATCACTTCTGCCTCTGAGTGTGTCCGATAACTTATCAATTATAAATAAATTTTTCACTGTGCGAGAAACATCAGCAGCTCTGCTTCACGCACAGAGAAACTGAACAGAATCAACACGAGCAGTTTCATTAACAATGTGATGAATGGGAAACACTGCTCACCACTAGGTGCCACTAAATCCTACACATTGCAGCATTAATTGCTTTTTAAAAACCATGTTAAAACCTACCTCAACGTAATTTAAAAACTAGTACCTCCCCTGATTGTCTGGGTTGTTTACTTCCATGAGAACAGCCTGCACAGGGGATTGTGGTCTCATTTTCCCAGATCCTTTTGCTTGTTCACGTCCTTTAACAAATACAAATACTATTACTGTAAACAGAGCTGTCTAATGTCTGCAATGGACCAGCTCCCAGTGCAAACTCCATGTAAGTGAAACATATGCACGTTACATATTGTACCTTTAAACTACTAAGAAAGGCACTGACCTGCGTACCTTCAGTCTTGCAGAGTTTAAGATGTGGTATGAACATGATCAAGCACTGATATGCTGCCATGACGACGCATTAGGTAATTAAGGCAAAAGCTAATAAGAAAGCACCTCAAAGACTTAGAGAAAAAAAATCATTTATAAAATATAAAACTAACAGTTCTGGATTTGCAAGGCCACTATTATACAAACATGTTTAAAATGCACGACTGGCTGGGTAACACGGAGAGGAAATGCTGCTGCAGGTGAAGGAGGCCCAGAGGTGGCCTTAATAAACCAATCTGCTGAAAAATCAGGAAAGACGCAGCATCCACTTTCTGCAAAGTGCCTGTTTTAGTCCACTGATCTTTACGCCAATCTCAGGTGTAGCACCTGGTTGGAGAACATAAATGTACATCAAGGCAGAGTAGAATAAAACTACAAGTCCCACAGAGGCTGTCCCGCACTAATTTACACAATTCCCATCAGTCGGTCTCTCAGAGGCTTTTTCCTCACAGAGCTGTGATCTTAAAGATGTCACTGAGAATGCCTAATTACTTTAAGAACCCTCGCAGTGTTTTTCCACCCTTTGTTTACCAAAATGAGATCTTCAGATGGTACATTTGATCCCTTGCCAACTACGTCTCCCCCATGTGCAAGACAAAGAAAAGAACCTATGGGCTATTTGAGTATGACATGTGATGAAGATGAAGTTACCTCCTTCACCCACACTCTTCTTATTTTACGTCTTAGTATGGCTCTGCCTTTAGACTTCGGTACAGGCAGCATGTAAACACCATGCCTATGACCTAAACAGAGGAAAGAAAATGTTATTATAGTAAAAGTATATGCCTCTAGTTAAGAAGCAAAAAGGTCAATTAAAGCTCACCTGTACACATGCAATACCAACACCCACTGCTCCAATGATTTTCAGATGGTCCAGGATGAAGTTCTCCAGTTTAGTGATACAGCCGCCCTGCGGGAAATGAAGTAGAGTGTGAAAAATGCTCTACTCCACCTGTTTCAGTTCTGCATACCAGAGTTCTTTTATTTCTTGAATATTACTGTGAGTGCTTTTGCAGTGATGAGGCTCATTTATGATCCTTTTTTGTATTGTAAAGACAGATTTTCGCTGCCCACATTCTTCTGTATGTCTCCGTATGTCTTTGCAGCTGATGGGCAGCTGTGACTGAAAACTTTTTGCCAACTCTCATTCAACAAACATGGAGGTGGAGGTTTAAGGAGTGTAAGGGGAGGTAATGTTCTACATGATGGTCGATGTCTGTGACACAATGAAGAAGCTAAACCAGTAAACCTTATAGTGTCTCAACTATTAACACTGTGATTTATGTCGGTTCTGACCCTTTTCATCCATAAACTTTAACATAAGCAGAAATACAGATCACATGAAAGCACAGTACAGATGGGGTTTCAGCCGTATCCATATTTGATAAGAAGCCCTTAGGTTCATCTCTGGTCTATACCACTGCACCTGTAGCTGATACATGCACAGATCTGAGGGTTAGAATGTAAGGTAGAGCAGAGATGACATGTGACGACTACAAAAATTTAACTACACATTGAGGTTACAGTGTTGATGGAAATATAAACATGGCTGATGTAGAACTGAGGACAAATGTGAATGAGGAAAATATGTATGACACTACTGAAACAGACTCTACTTTTAGGTCACACAAAAAACACAACAAATCAGCTATTTTTTCAGATCATAGAGAAATAAGGTTACCAGATGTAACCCTAGTTACATACAAACATAAACACCTACATGTTCAGGTAACAATGAATACAATGGTTGTGGTGAAGAAAACAGGAAAAACAAGGCTGATGATGATGATGATTGGCAAAACTGTCCACAGCACATAACTGTAAGTCAAATTCAGCTTTGTATTAAGCGTGTGTGTGTGTATATATTTTTAT
>JAPQRQ010000018.1:21129642-21142965 GCA_037367365.1 Apogon talboti | reverse complement strand
CAGATGTGTGTGTGTGTGTGTGTATGTATGTATGTATGTGTGTGCACGTGCATAAGTGCGTATGTGTGTAATATTGATAATTTCTTCCTTGATACTTTTTCTTTACACTTGCATAGAGCAAATGTAACACACAATTTCCTCTGGGATTAAGAAAGTATTGTGAATCTGAATCTGAACTGAATGTGGATCACTGATATGAAACGCCCTGCATCCAGTGAATGACATTGTTGAATTGGCCCAAATGTCGCTCAGCTGCTCAACTTCCACTGCAAACAAACGCAGTGCGTTCATGGTGGATATGTTTCTGTGTATTCCCGACAGTGGAAGGGGCCCAGGACCCCAGGGGCCTCCGTTAAACTCACCTCAACCTTGTAGATGTTGGAGGGGTGGCTCCTGGTGCCACACAGGTTGGTGGGGGTCTTACAGCAGCTGTCTGGGACCTCCCTCCCATTCCCGTCTCTGGAGCGAATCCAGACGCTCTCTGCCCAGTCAGATGAACTGTTACTTCCACAGCACTTGAACTGGCAGGAGGGAAAGGAAATACATTTGGCCACTTGATACTGAATACATTTTAATGGTTAGTTATACTAACGGTAATTTGAGTGTTTTATGTCAAGGTTGTGTGATATGATGATACATATTGTGCAACAAGATAAAAATATTAATCGTTTCATCTTTTGCTTTTATCATATTGTGTCACATATCACACATCTTTACAGGCATATTTTTCATCATTCAAACACTAGGGCTGCAGAAAATAAAAAATACTGTTACATTACATAAAATATAGGACACAACCTCCAATCTGGTGTAATTGGCTTCTGTGGCTCCTATCTACTTGTGTTTTAACTGAAGACATCTCAACAGGAAACAACGGTTCAGTACTCTCCCTCTCCTGCTAATTGGTGTGCAAAGCCACACAGCCAGCGTCTGTTTTGGTGAATAAATCTCATTACCACCACACTGGACTGCAAATATTTGTCCTGAAACAGTCATCAGTGGAATGAGAAACTATCCTGAGTCTCTGCTGCATTTTTGGTCTCTTCTTCCAGTGCTCTGCTTCTGTTCTACAGCTGCTTCTTCTGCTTTAGGTGTTTGACACAGAGACATTGAGGGTCTTCACAGTAGTGTTGGAGTCCAGACTGAGTCATGACAGAGACACTGAGGAGGACTTTGAGGAGACCACAGCCCAGGCAGCTTCATTCTGTTCATATTGTTCATACACAGAAAATACAAAAAAACAAAAAACAAAAACAAAAACACTAAAACCACCACAAACCCTGAGCAGCAGGACAGACCTGGACCAGGGCTTTACTCCTGCGCTACATAGACATAATGTATTAACTAATACTGCATTAAAAACGGCTGAGTGAGTTTCCTCTATTTTAACTGGGTGTAAGTTTGATTCCTATATTGCCCACACCTGTTACCTGCCACAGGTGGGTCTGAATACAGTTTACAGGTGTATCACATGCTTTAAATGCACTTATCTCTCACAATTTTGACAGGGTGTCAGGGTTTTTTTGTGTTGTTCCAATGCAAACAAAAGAAATAAACACATTAACAAAACATTTGCAATGAAAAAAAAGTCTGGGAGAAGTGTTGTAGTTTCTGACAGAATAGCAAGGGTACCAATATTTTTGGCCTATATTTTCTGTTTACATATTTATTTACTGTAGAATATCTTCAACTGCATACATTTGTTCAATATGACATTTGCGTTGTCAGTGTAAACATATTTTTCTATGCCAATAAAGCCATCACATCACACACATGTATCAGCATTTCTGTTCAGAGGTATTACTTATCTGTTAAAAGCCTCATTTGGCTGTTAGAGATACATGCTGAAATTGTACCATATTTTCATTTGATATCTGATATAAAAACATTTACCTTTGTTCTGCAGTCATCTGGTTTTCTTACAATTTTAACACCTCTACTGTTAAAGATTCGTATATGTTTGGTTTGAATATTTTTGACCATATTCATATTTTTGGTCTTTATTCATTTTGTTTGCAACTATACATGGGCACTTAATATATTTTTAAATAATTACTTTACATTATTGCATGTGTAGTAAAAAATTTGTTCTGATTAAAAGGCAAAAATGTAAAACGTAAACAGACCTTTCTATGTGGTTATTCTATATCAATCCAGATACAGAGTTATTTTGGTGAGGCTGTGTCTGACTATTCAATGACTTCACAGGAGATGAACTGATGTTAATCTGTGTGTATATACTGTATATACTCTGGTCATAGGCCCTGATTTTATTTGCACATTTCAAGTATGGTTTAATACATAAAAGAGATATAAAATAATATTATTTTTGTACAAAATGCCGCAAGTCTAAAAACATTATTTAAAGATCCAAAAAGAAAGTTTAGAATAAAAGAGAGCAAACATCTCACAGATAAGACAGGTCATTATTGAAAACTGGACATGAGGTTTTTATCTGAAGCTGGTATTTATACAGTCAACTGGTATGAGACACACAGAGAGAGAGAGAGAGAGAGAGAGAGAGAGAGAGAGAGAGACAAAGAGAGAGAGAGAGACAAAGAGAGAGAGAGAGAGAGAGACAGGGAGGGAGAGAGAGAGAGACAAAGAGAGAGAGAGAGAGAGACAAAGACACAGAGAGTGAGACAGATAGAGATAGAAACAGAGACAGCGAGAGACAGACATACAGAGAGACTGCATTCCTACAGTGGGTTTGAGTCCATCATGCTGAGCTGAAGTCGGAGGGACTTGAATGGGATTCATTTTGTTTTTGACTCGTCCTCATCAGTAGAATCTCTAATCTGATGGATAATCTTTCACCCAAGTCTATCCAGTCAATAAGCCACATGCACATACATGTGACTGATGTTTGGAAACCATGGTTCAGCCTGGATGGAACTAATGCAACGCCTTTTCCACTCTTAGCTCAAAAAAAAAAAAAACACATGGTGAGATTGATTAAAAGTGAATGACCTGAATGTGCTGAAAAGTAAGAAAATGAGCCTTCAATCTGTAAAAGAATTGCTTTCATTTCTCATTTCTTCATGGAAGTGTCTTACCTCCTGCTGCAGTTTGTCCACAGCTCTGGTGATGTGTTCATATGAACTCTGCCGATACTTCTGGGTCATCGTCTCCCTCAAGTTCTGCTTCAGCTCTTCATTCAACTGATCAGACACAGAGACAGATACAAGGTGAACAGAAAAACCCCCAAGTCAGCAAAGAACATGACCATTCATGATATAGTTATTAGGGGGTGTTTTTGCTTGTGATGAGAATGGTAACAGAAGTTTTAATCGTTCTCTTGACGATACATGTCATGGACAGCAGTTATAGCAGCAGGAGAGCAGATGAGGATGAAGGCACAGGAAGTCAGTGCTGTTTTTTTATTTTTTATTTTTTATTCTCTAGACCAGTGGCAGACAACGCTCACTGTTGGAAGAACAGGAGGTCTGGGGGGCTCAGTTTCTATGGCAACAAGCCAGCTGGGAAAGCACTGTAAATCAAAGCGTGAAGGAGATATCAAGGGAATGAATGATGGAGAAAAAAGAACAGAAAGGAGAAGGATGTAGAGACAGAAGGTAAATGCAAAGAATGGGGATGAGATTGGATGGAGGGTTTGGCGTTTCACCCGACCTGTTGGCTGTCTGGGAAACACCGAAAAACAACAGCGGACAATTATTACAGATTTTAAGGGAGAAGAATAAGCAGGTGAGGACGCAGAAACTAATGAGTCCACTAGTGCACTGACATTAATCATGTAGGAAAAAATTAAAACATCAGTCTGCACACATTCAAAGTTGGAATCTAGAGGCAAGAAACTGAACAGTAGCTCCAACCGCATCTGCAGCTTTAGATGTTGTGTTTATGTGCACCCTCTGCAGTCAAGGATGGGAATATAAAGGAAACTGAATCTACAGATGCACTGGGTCAGAACAACTGTAAAAAGGATGTGTGTTTCAACAGCAGGGGTTAAAATATGGAACAGTCGAACAGATGAATTAAAGCTAAGTAAAAACATACATCAGTTGTAAACACATAAACATAAACACAACCACTGTTGTGTTTCACACAGACACTTATTGTGATGCACATAACACCAGGGTCAACACAAAAACATATCTTAGTTCCATCTTAAGTTGTTAGTAAGTTGGATCCAAATGTGTTGAAGACTGCAGTGCACATATTGTTTGTAGATGTCATTTGACTTGTTTGTTATTGTATATCTATAGATATTTTTATATATACTATTATACTGTTGTTGCTCTTGTTGTTGTCATTTCTGTCATTTCTTCATATATGTTGCTGAAATAATCATTTCATTGAAGAAAATAATCAACAAATTAATCGATTACAACACTAATCAACAGCTTCAGCTCTACAGAGAACGGTATCTTTTCATTAAGAGAGCTCTTATTATGTAAACTGTGTCTTCCTCTCAAACTTAAGTAAGTTTGTACAAACAGCAGTTTCACTGATACAGACAATAACATTTCAGATGATGATCTAGAACAAAGTGTTGAAAATTGCCAGATTATGTGGTTGAATGTATTAAATTAAACATGTAGATGTACTTTAAGTCATCATTGTGCTTAACTGGCAGCACATCGCATGATTGGCAGCAGGAACATATCCATATTATTTTTAATTGGCCTGCATTTGAGGTCTGGCTTTTATTTGTTTGTGTCCACCTCGACCTCAGCTATAATTAAAAACCAAACTTGTAATTGACTCTTTATTTTTGTTTCAGGAAATAAGCTTTATTTGGAAATTATAGCTTAAAGTTTTGAGTTTCATTTTCAACTACTGCCATCCTGCTCGTAGCTGCAGTCACTCTGGGGGGTTATTTAACCTGCAGTGGAAATCCAACGGTGTCAAAACCAGAGACATGTCTTGTAAAGTTGAGCTGAGTCGAGCCAATACCATCGGTGAAAAAGTGGCAGTAAAGTCTGCTTTGTGCTGGAAGCCGGTCATTTATTGATGTTTGCTACCTCCATTTCTAAGACAACAACTATCTGTGCAAAACAATCTTAATTTTGGCCTTTTAATTAATACACGTGCAACAACTAAAGCAATTAAAATAATTGGTTAAATTACAGAAACTCCCATTGCCAGTGGTAATGCAGTGTTTTTGGCTGTAAGATTCAACATCATTGGGTGCAGGTTGACAAATGGTCTGACAATGTCTAAAGAGTCTCCCCTTGTGGTTCATCAGCAGTTTGCACCAAAGAGAAAGTTAAGATTTGTAAGTGAACTACAAGCATTTTCTGCATCTGCAACTGCATTTTCAAGGCACTGAAATTTTAAAAATAGCATCTACAGTCTTATTACTGGAGAAAAAGAGGAATATAAAGAGGGTATAAAAACTGGAAGAGCTGAGGAGGGCTTTAATTTTATGATAGAATCGGCTCGTGTTCAGAGGAGTTGTGTATTATGAATGAGGCGGTTATAATGATAGCAGTGCACCTCAATGCTGAGAAAAGGCCTACAAAGGAAGTCAGGATGGGACTGTCAAATTAATATTACACAAAGAAAAAAACTCTCATTTGCAACTGCAGGCTCTACATTACTCAGATGTGCAGTAAAGTAAGACTGTCAGATATTTAGTTTAAAGCAGAACTGAGTGCATGAAGTGGAGCATCATGGAAGATATGCACCATCATATTTAGTCCGTAACCTGTGCCAGTTGGAGTCTTTATTTAAAATAAAATAAGGCAGGAATCTCCTCACTTAGGAAATTGTTCTTAAAAAAAAAAAAAAAAAAAAAAATTAATTAAATGCTTCTAAGTGACAGACAGTGCATCCAGCCTTGTTATATGTGACACTGCAGGCATTTTTCATTCCATTTGGACTAAATGTACCACGAGTAATAGGGTCAGTCTGATATTTATATTTTTAATGGTCCATCTTACGTTTCCTCCCTGCCTCCTCATTTTTCATGCTGGTTTTGTTGTGTTTAAAGTCACTGAGCTGAATGTGCCACGTGGGAATTAATGCACTTGTCTGTGTTTTATCACAGTGATTCACACTATGTGTATAAATGAGGAAACACAAAACAGCACATTAGTTTAACAGGCACTGACATGAGGATTTTATTTTATGTAATAATCAGATTTTCTGCATCCACCCTAAGGCACTCAAAGTTTTACAACTATGTTACCCCTAAAACACAGGTGTCAAATGTGTGCCGGTCCACCAAGGGGTCCAATCCAGCACGTGGGATGAATTTATGGAAAGCAAAAATTACACCGAAGATGATAATAATCATTTTTGTTTTTGTTCCTCATTCAGCCCAATTTGATCTCAAGTGGATCAGACCAGTAAAATACTACAAAAATAATCTATAAATAATGACGACTCCAAATTCTTCTTTGTTTTAGTGTAAAATTATATGTAAATGTTTACATTTCTCTCTAACTATCCTTTATAAAAATTTTAGTAATGGGAAAAAATATGAATCTGAAATTTCTTAAGATAATTAAGTGTAATTTTACCAATATTCTGCCTGTTACTAATCACATATGTAAATGATAAACTGTGGCAAAATATTGTTAAAATTGTATGTATTTTTCTGAATAAATTCCAATTTTTTCATGGTTGTTCATGTTTTTCATATAGCAGTTTGTAGATGTAAACGTTTTCATAATGTAATTTTACTTTTTTCACTCTTAAAACATAGAGAAAAGTTTGGAGGTGACACTATTATGTTATTATTTTATTGGTCCAGCCCACTGCAGATCATTTTGGAAGGATGTGGCCCTTGACCTAAAATGAGTTTGCCAACTCTCCTCTAAACAAAAGACCCACACTTTTACAGGCCATAATAGTCTGTCTCCCTGTCTTAATTGCCTTTTTTCCTCACCGTTATCTATCTTTATACTGCTTCCTGCAGTGCAAGGTTGTCAAAATACTTCAGAGGGTGTAAAACTGTTCTATACTGCACTGCTTTATACAGACACTGTTTGTAAAAAACACTGAACCCCAAAGATGGCAAATGTACAAGATAGAGAGACTATAAAACACAACAGTAAAAGGCACCATTCCAACACAACTGATCAGCAGAAAAATATGACATGGTTTTACAGTTATATATAATAAAATGATGACAGATGTAGTGACTATTATACACACTCACCACATTAGATGAAATCTAAAAAAAGAAAATAACAGTTTAACAAGCTACATCTTTTCTACAGTGGTGGAAGTAAATGGTTGTCTTTAGACTGGTCAATATTGGGTTTCTAAAGTCTTTGCACAGGTAACATA
Organism: Apogon talboti; assembly: GCA_037367365.1. Classification (NCBI taxonomy): domain Eukaryota; kingdom Metazoa; phylum Chordata; class Actinopteri; order Kurtiformes; family Apogonidae; genus Apogon; species Apogon talboti. Next base: position 21,135,705 of record JAPQRQ010000018.1, on the reverse strand, counting down.
CTGAATACCCAGCAGGTGTGGCTAAAGTCAGGTGACCTAAGTGTGTCTCACAAGAAACTACCGATGGGTCATAATTTTACTTCATGTGAGACTCCCTCTTGTCTTGAATAGTCTAGTTTGTCCTGTTTTAGTGGTGCCTGGAAGCAGAGACCATCAAACATATGAGATATGAGAACATGCTCTATTGGTGATAAAGGAATGAGCTCAGTCATAAGCGTTTTAGCTGATGCTCGTTTACATGCCAGATTAATGCACAAGTAGTGTGCAGCCATTTTCACCAAGTTTCAAAGTTGTTTTAAACAAGACACACACGTTTTCAGGACTGCAGGAATAATGTAAAGCAGAAGATAAACCTACGAATGTCACAGGTAACAAAGTTTTATCTTGTTTTCTCCATTACAGTCACGTAGACTTCAGTCAGTCACTGTTCTGTGTCAGCGGTTACATCTGTTTTGTCCTCTGGCTCTGTGTTCTCACATCCACTGTTCGAATCCAGCTAAATTTACTAATGCTGTTGGTGTTTCTGTGTCTGTTGTCAGACTGAACGAGTCTGAACAAGTCAACTTAATCGTGACATATAATGAATGTTATCCAGCAGCCACTTTTAAGCCATGATAAAAATCTTAATGTTACCAAGAATCATGTGAGACAACAGCAGATGGTAATGACCCCTATAATATTTAAATAATCAGCAGTGATAATTTCTTAGTATTTTTACTAGCAGGAAAACGTGGTGGACAGGTGGACACTGCTCTGTCAAAGTGATATGTTTAATATTTCCTGGAGGATAAGCCCAATCTGCATTCCAATGTTTACAAACCAGTAAGTATTCTCAATTTTAATAACCAAATTCAGATTCATTTAAGGTTAGGCCTGATGAAACTGCCAGTTTGAGTTGTAAGCATCACAGATGCACAAATAGGGGCAGAAATCAATGAGTACAAAGTCTTTAGTTACAACACCCTCTGATGCATATTTGGATGATACAGCACTGCAGAAAAGTGCTGTTATAATGGCAAGCAAAAAGAAATTAACAAGGAAAACTGTCTTATTTTAAGCCTTAAAAGTGATTGTCTTTTCTTTACAAAATGGTTAATGTTTAACCCATAAAGACCCACAACTATTTTTGTCACAACTTCCAAATGATGTTTCTTTGTCTTTCCCAAGTGATTTATCACACTCTATTATTATATTATCCACTGTATGTTGCAGTTTTCAGTGAATATCAGGTATTTTCATATATTTAATTCACTGATCATGTAGATGTTCATAAAAGCTCAGAATAATTCAAAAATTGTTATATCAAATAAAAAAAAAGAAAAAAGAAAAAAGGTGACTTTTTCAACAAAATATTGAATCAACTGAACATGAATGCGTTTTCACGTTCACTACAGAGTGTCTGAAGGTCCAAATGGATAATACCCGATGACCATAAAATGATGACAAACTGCATTTTATACCAAGGTATTGACAGCATTAGTGGATCAACAGGTATTAAACATTTTAGATCAGTACATGCTTTTGGTCGGCGGTGGATGTTTGGGTCTTTAAGGGTTAATAGTATACTTCTTAAACTTCTGTGAAAACTAAGTGGAAAGATTTCTTTTAAAAATGCATGCCAGAAGACAAATAAGGACATATGAAATTTTTGATAACATAATTCCTTTAAGATGATTTTTTATTCAGATTTTTTTTTTTTTTAAATTCTGTAGGCAACAATGCATAACCTATGTAACCTACCTCATAAATCAAGGGTTGGAATTGAAAAATATGCCTGAAAAATCAAATTGTTTCTTAAGATGTATTACCTGCTGGTAGTAGATATAAGCCAAGACACCGGCCAGGATCTCCAACAGGAAGATGCAGAGCAGCAGGACAAAGTACTGCAGACACAGACAGAGAGAAAGTACAGTTAGAGTGGATTATAATGTGATGAAGACTAAGGCGGATTCAGAATCTGATCTATTTGGTTCAATCACACATGCATGTGAACAACCCAAACCAAAACACGATGACCAACGTCCAGAGACTGTCCATCATAAGAAAAACATATTTCTGCCAGCCCTGCAGTAGTGGTCAAAAGTTTTAGGACACCTTTCTCTACAGGAAACACCTACCTCTGAATGAACAACCACATACTAGTTCCTGTAGTGTAATGAGGTCTTGCCATAAACTTTCAGCTTCATTTGCTTCAAGTACTGAAAAAAACTGGGGTTGTTCACTCATCAGTTCCCTGAACAAGGTATTGTTTTTATAACTTGGAATCTTACATTATTTTTCAGTAAACTTCTGGTAGTTAAACTAAACTGTTAGAATATAAAAATAGCCTTTATTTAACCAGGAGCAATCTTCATTGAGATGAAAATTGCTTCCCCCTGTGAATTGACCAAAAGAACAGATGTACATTGGTAGAAAAACAAACACCACCAAAGATGCATAAGAACATTACAATAAGAAGATTAATTAAAGACAAAGTGGAAAGGCAAGAGTATTTTTTTTCAGTGATATAAAGACAGGCTTAAATCCTTCTGTCAATACTCCATGCTAAATACCTATCTCTACTGACTCCAGAGAGCATCATTTGTACAGTTTTGTGAATGCAGACCATACTGTTAGTTTAAAATGTAAAAAATGACATAAATGGAAACAGTTCTGTTGATTATTTACTAACCCTTTGTCTATAGAGGAACAGTGCTAGAACAGACACTTGCTCCAACCCCTGAAGAAGTTCACTGCAGGACTTATTGTAACATTTACAAGTGTAGGTGTGAAAAAGACCGTGGTCTAAAAATAGACTGATGGTGTAAATTATCAGTCACTGAACAGAAAAAACAAATACAACTGCACCACCATGTACAGCCAGGAAAACAAAGAGAAGATCTACAGCAGGGGTCTTCTACTGTCCATTGAGTAGGTGTAACTCACAGCCGAGTAATTTATAAGCACACGAGTGTGGCCTCATGCAGTAATGACACCTCTTTAGTCAGGTGAAACTCTTCAGTCATCTGCTGTTTACTCCAACCCTTCCTCAAAACACTCCATCACTTCCCATGGTCCACCTGACACTCTGTGCCTTTAAGAGATTTACAGAGTTTATTGTTCTATCTGATTGGTGACCGGCCCATGGGAGTTAGAGGGAAGGTCTGCTTTTCATGCCAAGTTTCCTCAGAATTAAAGACAAGAGGCGATGTTATCGGCCCAAAAACCTTGACCTAAATTCCTCCGGCCTGCCTCTATCAGAGAAAGAAAAGCCGCCAAAGTGGCCTGGGTCTTTGATTTGATAGCTTGGGCTGATTAGATCTGAGAGGCTGAATGCTAAGCAGACTCCTGAATGTTTTTTGATGCTGTCTGTGTTGAAGAGTTTGGGCAGACGTGTGGCTCTGGATTGATAAACGCTTATAATAAAGTCAGATTAAACATTTACAGACAGCTGTGATAGCAGGGCTGCAGAAATGGAACCCCAAGACAAAAATCAATCTATGACAAACCCACGCAGCTCTCCCATCATTTCAATATCTCTTAAATGTTACCAAGCCTCAACAGTATTTAAAGTTGATTTTAATATGTATTATGCACTGATTTAAGTTCTACCTCATCGGATCATTTCAGCTGATATTCTGATAGTTTCCACCACCTGTGATTTTATCTGCATCAGCAAACGAGTTGGAAAATGTGCAATGACAAATGTAGACATGCTATCTGTTCTGTGATACATTGTGTTGCGCTCAACTTCATTTTTCATTCAGTGACCGTTTAGTTTCTTTAAAGGGAATGCTTAAACATTTATGAGTCTTGTCGTGAGCATGAGTTTGCCAGAAAACCAGTGTGGACTCCAAGTGACTGTTTCCAGCCAAGAGAAAGCACTGAATATAACTAAACTAAAAATTACAACTTTTCTTTCTTACATTTGCATTTTTGTAGTTAATTATTCAAAGATCATTTTCTGTGGGAATAATGCTTTAGAAGTGGTGGTCATGGTGTCACTAGGAACAACCTGCTTCCAGTGTTTTAGATTTGATTATATTTTATTTATCATTTTATTTTATGCACCATATAGTTATACACATGCAAATTCAATCCAAGTGTTTGACACTTATTTACATATATCCACAAGCAGTTCTCTTTTAGAAAGAAAGTTAGAAGTTAGAGAAGAAAGACCTAATACACATTCTTAACAGACAATAAAATTACTATAAACTATTACACTACTATTAAATAGAAATATGGATGTGTCTATAAGGAAGAATAAGGTGTGAGAACAGCCACAACTTATCATCTTAGAACTGCAGCTGGGCTTTTGGTCAGTTACAGAATGTTGTTCTCTTACCATAAAAGTGTGATTGTTCAGATGAGGTTTGCACCATTTCCATTTGTCATTAAAAGGATACCTGTGATTTTGTGTATTTTCTAAATAATAGACATGCTTACAAACTGCACTGGAGTCAGATTTAGTGCCATCTGTATTGAGTTTACTGTCCTCTGACCTGGACAGCACAGATGAAGGGCTGACAAACCAGTCATGAAGTGTGAAGATCAGTAACACATCACAGAAAAACAGTTCTATATTAGAGGAACCCTTAAGATGTGGTGGGAACTAACATGAGTTAGCTACACTAGCATTAGCGGGGGCCAAATTTATAAAGTATTACTTATTACCATTCACTTATTAGTTACTTATCAACTTCATCCACTTTCTCTACTCTTTATCATCACATGTAAACATGGAAACCTGGATGTATTTCACAGATGAATACAGACAAGTGAACAGAAATGGATCTGGAAACAGGACACGACAAGTGGACTGTTGATTTTTGTAACAAATGTACACATAAAAACAACAGTGGCAGATACCTAGACCACTGGTTTCTTTACATTTGGTTAGCTGTACGTAATAGGAACACATGTACAACATGACACTGTTGTGCGACTTTATAAACAGCCTGAAATCTCTGCATCTGCTGTGGCTGAGATTTCCAGATCCAGTTTCTGCTGTTTACAATTGACCAGAAACAAAAGTCTGTTTGAGCAACTGCAGTAATTTTATGGAGATTTACTTTGTGTGAAACAAAAGGTGATGTGGAAAGTTTTTTTAAACGGGGGTGAAATATTACAGAGCTAGGATTACTGTAAAGGGAAATTTATGCTAAACTTAAATACTCATATACTATACAGATGTATAAACATAGTATAGATGTATAGAAATACAGACATCTCTATTTCTGTCCTCCTCTGTGTTCATTATGTCTGTATTTCTGTCTGTCCTTCTGAGAGCTTGTGGATGTGAACATGGGCAGTGTTGAGATTTGTAGAGAATAATTTCCAGAAATGGCAGAACTTTTCAAAAAGTACATAAAGAGAGAATAAACTGGCCTTAAGAGGCATCGAAAGACCATTTTAGCGTTTCCTGCTGAGTTATAATAGCAAGGTGTGATTCGAGATATAAATGCAAACACCCGTGTTTCAGATGTCATTAATAAGAGAACATATCCAGATAATCGATATAAATAAGAAAGTGATGCTTTCATTTGCCTGAAAATAAATAGGATAACTAAGCAGAAGGCCTGTAGCTCTATTCATATTCATGCACTTATCCATTGATTTTAAAGGCACTCAGAACTTGTCAAAGAAAATAAGATGAATGAATGGACTGCCTAACTTTTAATACCAACTAAAGGCGACCATACAAGTACGTGGCCTTCATTCCCTTCCACACACAGTCATTTGCAGACTGATCCCGTACAGACAGTGATGTGTACAGGCTGTGACACACAACCTGTTGTCGGCTGCTGAGAGTGTGAGCGGCTGAATTACCGACTGCAGTGACTCCAGAGGACTGCTCATGATTTCAGGCACACACTCTCGCACATTCACACTCATTTTACGTCTGACCTGGCATTCTTCTCCCGGGCGACTTAAGGGCACAGAGTAATTACTGCCAAAATGACTCTCAGCAGGTTTGTATCAAAGGACCCCCTTGTTTTTTTTTTTGTTTTTTTTAAAAATCCCTGCACCAGCTCCAGATTCACCAGGAAGAAATGTTTGCACAGGTTCACCTCCAAACCA
>JAPQRQ010000018.1:21115638-21129542 GCA_037367365.1 Apogon talboti | reverse complement strand
CGACTTAAGGGCACAGAGTAATTACTGCCAAAATGACTCTCAGCAGGTTTGTATCAAAGGACCCCCTTGTTTTTTTTAAAAATCCCTGCACCAGCTCCAGATTCACCAGGAAGAAATGTTTGCACAGGTTCACCTCCAAACCATCTTCTCTAGATGTAAGTCAGTTTAGTTCTTCTGCCTCTCATAATTCTCTATTGGCAGCAGCTGTTCGTCTCTTGACCTCCTGTAATTTCAGTGCACACTTGCACAAAGCAGAGGTGAAATGCTCAATTTCACCAGAATGACACGCTGCCTTTTTTTCCCTCCAGGTGAGGAAATAGGATATTTGCAGACTGTGTAATCCGCTTTAAATTCATAAACATTTTTGCAAGCAGTTGGAGATCCAGTCATCACTGAAGTGTGTGTAATGCAAGAAAGCAAACAGAACCGAATGGAGTGATCAAAGTTGTGTGTGTGCTTGTTTTTTCCCTCTCCAGTTTCTACTGTCCCCATCCGGTTGAGGCAGATGGTCTTTTAGCCTCAGACCGGCTCTGTTGGAGGTTTCTTCCATTAAATGGAGTTTTTCTTTCCTGCTGCCACAAAGTGCTCGCTCTCAAGGGATTTTTTAGGTTTTTCTCTGTACTGACCTAAAAATGTTGAATGAGACAATCTTGTGTTGTGTTTTGGTGCAAAATAAAACAAAATAGAATTGATCTTAATTCAAAGTTGTTGCACTGACATTTAAGGTGGAATGACTGATTGACAACATCAATTCACACACTTCACAATATGCAAAAAAAGATCCCCCTTTAAAAGTTGACCGTTTCCTCAGTTTTCTTTCTACTTTGCTAAAATTAAGTGGTAAAGATGAAAAAGCAAGCAGACATTTCATGCAGTAAAAAAAAAACAAAAAAAAAAAACTAGAAAATAAACCAATCTTTAAGCGTGAATAACTTGAACTGCAACCACAGTACAACAGTATCTTAATAGCTCATTAGCCAGACCTGTTATAATGGTTTCCAAGTTAAGGTCTGCACCCCTCTCGAGGGGACACCAGATATCAAGCCGTTGAGGTTGGAATGTGACATAAAGCTGTAACACAGTGGAAAATCAAAAGCCAGTATATAAAACTATCATCAACACTGTGACACTTTCTGAACAATTCAGCCCCTTTTGTTAATTACACTAATTTAACCCAAAAAGACCCAAAATTCCACCATCGACCAAAATCCGTCGACTAATGTCAAATGTTTAATACATTTCCAAAAAGGCCCAAGTGACCTTTCAGTTTCTTATGTGAAAAAGGGAACTGTGTTCATGATGAAGTCATCTTTGAAGTTGTTCACCATAAGGGAACTGAATCAGGTGCGTAAGCACGGAAAGACTAATGGATTAGTGATAATTAGGCTATCACTGGGGCTTTACACATTTAAAAAAAAAATTGTGATAAAAGTCATACAGTGCTTGAAGGGTTAAAGATAACTGGAGCAAAGATAAATAAATGTTAAATGACTCTCTTTCTTCTGAAACACATTTGTATGTATTTTACATTCTACTTCAGACTTGAGCTGAGGTGTACTGTTGTCTTTCTTAAGTGTAAGAAATCCGAAGCACAGATATGGTTTTACAGATTCAGACTACCATCATTTGGCTATGCAGTGAATTCTGGCAAAGTAGTAAGAACTCACCCCATAACTAATGCACACTTATATCACACTATCGTCTTCTTCCCACTGAAGAGACTGATCTCATGAAATTGCATTGTATGTGACGCCAGTTCGTATGCATGTGACGTGCATATGCATATGCATTTTCGAGCTTTGGTGTGTTATTTCACGACATTTGATTGTGTGTCATGTACGCAAACGTCTTCAGTTCATATAACCTTAACCCTAACCTTGGGCCTAACTGTCAGTGTTTTATTTGACACGGCATGAACATACACTCGGAAAGCTTATAATGCGTACAGATAACACGCCAATTAAAAGTGCCGTGTATATTTACACGATTTCATGATATGACGTTGCACTGACACTGATTCAGCCATTTGCTTCTACTGTTTCCACCTTGAAAAAACCTGTTTTCCACCCACAGAGTGACAACCTGAACTGAGCCAAAAGCCTTATAGTTACTGTGGGCCTCACATCACATGGGCAGTGGTTTGACCATGTGACCAACATGCCATTCTTTTACACTTGGTCTCCAAATTTCCAACTAAATGATAATAAAACTAAATAGTCATACAATCTAAATGAGCTCTGGAATCTTACTTTAGGTAATACAAATGTGGAAACACATTAAAAGGAGCAGGAAACACTGCATGTCACCAACATATCTGGATGAAGCAGCAGAACAAAGCCAGAGTGATTATATAATAAACGGAGAGAAGCTTCGTAGAGTCACAACTAGATTAGATTTGTCAATTTGCAAACATGATTTTTGTTGATGTAGATGTTTTAATGAGTTAAAAATGATAATGCACCCCAAATGTAGCATCGACATATCAGTTCATGACTTTGCCTCATCTGATGTGCAATATCAAAGCAGAATGACTCCAAACACACACACACACACACACCACCACCACCACACAAACACAAACTCCATTATATTCTCCATCTTTGGCAATCTCTTGCTGTCCCAACTCCCTCACAACTTCATTTCTTCTGTGTGATTCATGGCTGTAATCTCAACAGTTCAGGATGCACCATGCATTTAAAAGAAGACACATACTTTAACGGTGAGCACAGATGGACATTAGAAGTTGGGCTGTTACTGAAAAAAGGATGGACCATTTTCTAGACATAAATTTACACACAGACAAATAACTCTAATTAAAAACCACCAGAGAAATGACTTTAAAATGACATCGATGTTATATAATATCTGTTCTCACACAACACTGACTTTCATCCTGCTCCTCTGCAACAGATATCAACACTGCACATGGCGTGTAACAGACTATTCTAAGGGGCTGAATTAAAGCTCACGGTTCACGTCTAATGGTCATAACTACGTCATGAAAGACTCATCAGGTTGCAGAGCAGGCACCTAACAAAAATGACCCACAGAAAGGAAATCTCTTTAACCTTTGCTGCTGCTCAGCCTGTCGCCTCAGATAAATAACATTCTGTAGAAGCATCGGATACAATGAGAATAAAAAATAAGAAAATGTAACAGAGCAGTGTAGCGGTGCTACAACATAGAATGATGAAGTTTAAGTATGTGTTAAAACGGACATGACCACTGGGTAAACTGTGGAATAGAAAACTGAACAATCACAGAATTTGCTGTTTATAGACTAAACCTGCCCACTGACTGTAGACGGATATGCCAAGTATCTAAAGTTGCTAAAATTAATGTGTTGTCTGAGATGAAAGTCATTTGGTCCATGAGCAAGATGACAGCAAAGCTAATGGATGAACAAGGTTTTTAGGACAAAAGAAAAATTACCATACCTAAATGATACAATTTGTGATATTTTAAGTTTAAAAAATCTACAATTGTTAACAGAGTGTGAAGAGACAGAAAAGATCTGTATCCCGATGTTAGTGGGCTAATGAACTGCTCATCTCGTCCTTTTACTAGACACCACTCCTGTTGGAAACTATCATAAAAGCATTCAAAAATCCACTATCAATTGACTTTAATAGGCTTACTTGCAATTGTCCATCTAGTCTGATGATGTCCACTTCTGCCTTTAACGGTGAGCATTATGATGGTTGAAAAGTCCTATCCTGGATCCACAGGTTCTATTGCAGGTGGGGCATGTATACATGATACTGGTGTTGCTGGCAGTCATAGGTGTATTTCTCCTGAGTTTTGTTTGCTGTCTCCTGGCTGTCCTTTCCTCCTCCAGTGCTTGGGTCACATCAAGACACAGCTGCTGCCAGGTGTTGCGGTCAGCAGCCATGCTCTCCAGGCCCCCAGGTTTGATTTTACACCTCTGAAATGCTGACTTCAGTTGGTCCTTGAATCTTTTCTTCTGACCTCCAGCAGAGTGCTGGCCATAGTGTAGCTGGCCATATAGCACTCTGCGGGGCAGACGATTGTTGGGCATCTTATTGACATGCCCCAGCCAGGGCAGTTGGTGTTGAGTAATTGTGGCCTTAATGCTCCTGGGGGAGGTGAGGATATTGGTATTCTCCTGTTTGGAAACTATCATTAAAGCCTTCAAAAATCCACTATCAATGGACTTTAACAGACACACACATACACACACACACACACACACAGACAGAACAGAACAGATGCCATGGTTTTGCTGTGGCTAGTCTTATGCCAAAGGTTAAGATTAAAAATAAAAAAAGTCTTATTTTGACTCTTTGCTGTAAGAGTTCCAGGAATTTGTTATTACATTAACACAGTAAAGGTACTGGTTATTAACTACTGTCAAGGTTATTTTTCATTCTTACTTATTTAATCTGCCACTTTATTATTAATTGCTTTTAGCCAACAAATAGTTTGTCTTTATTATTTTGTACTATATTACTGAGTTTTTGTTTCAAAAGACAGCAATAAATAACACATTAAAACCTCTAAAGAATGTTCAGATGATTTTATACATAACTTGTGTTGTGACATCAATTCCTGCATAATAATCGTAATAATCATGAAACTGTGATTATTCCTTAGACAATAATCATACCAACAACATCCATAATCGTTTCATACCTAATGCTAATATGTTAGTGTAATGAATGCCCAGAACACATGTAGCGGTCACTAGTTATGTCATTAACTTTAGCTCAAGAAAAAAACTTAATGTTGCTGCATTACTTTAATTCATATTTTTCTGTAACTGATGGTTAAGGAACCAACCAAACATACGCTGCTTCTCGTTCACGAACACTCAAAAGATACACACGTGTGCACACACATATTTCTATAGATATTTTTTTAGATATCCGTTTACTTTTATACTTTTTATGGTTGTTGTTTCAGCTGGTTCTGGAATAAAGGACAAGTTGTTTAGTCATTTTCAGACATGTCTATATTACCATTTTTCCACCAATTGAAATTATTGTTTAATCGAATCAAAGAACATAATCGATAGCTGCAGCTCTAAAAATTATAGTGAGATGACGCAAAAATTTGGAAAAGAGGGAGAGAGAATAGTGAGATGTATTCTAGTATTAATCCAACAGGAAGTCACTTTGTCCACAGGTGAATCCAGACCCTCACCGCGATTTTCCATCTGGCTCCGTCAAGTGGAAGGAAAAAGTTTCTGTGTTCACTCTGAGTCTTTACACTGCTCTGTCGCCTTTTTTTGACTCCGACAAAACAATAGAGCTGTGTGTTTGAAGACAAACACCACACCCCTCTTCCCGTGGGAGTTTTCCTACTTTCTCTTTGTTTTAGCGCCTTGTCTCATTCTTAGTGTAGTACAAACATCACAGTGGCTTTACACCGGCTCTGATACGGCCTTCGCTTTAATCAAATGGCAACCGCCGCTAGTTTATCTGAGCTTTACAGAGGCTGAGTATGTGCACAATGCTATGGATCAATCTGCTTTCTAAGGGGTTGAACTTGTGCCCTACATGTTATGGGACAGTGTAGCCAATCACCACTGACCTCACCTTCACTGAGCAGGTACAAGTCATTCACAGCACATACAAGAAAACAATTATTCCATCCCCTCCCCCCGCCCTCCTTCTTTATGTGTGCCCTCTTTAACAATCCCGATAGCATCTCTCCTTGCCGACAAGTTCATTCCTTCACTGTGATTCATCGCTCTAATCCAAACTCTTCAGGATGCACTATGCATTTCAAAACCCTACAACACACAAGAGCCCATGAACACGTCTGCAGCTACACACGACTGCTGCATTATAGATTAAAAATGTGGACATAGTGGGGACTCCATTTATTGAGTACAAATCTGTAGCCTTTTCAATTATCCTTTAAGGCCTAAAAATAGCTCAGACTCACATGTCGGCTGCTCTGTGAATCTGCAGTCGACTCCCACATCTGAGTAGAGGTCGACTAGCTCTGGCGTTTGATCGGCCGCGGATGATTATTTAAGCAGCAGAGAAACCAAGCGTTGATGGGTAATGGAGATATTATTATTTTATCTGTCTACATCAACCCAAGGCAAAGCATGATTCAAAAACAGATGTCTTTACTACAACTGTACATCATACATGTACTTATACACTTTGGATGATAATTTTAAGAAAATCAATTGATTAGAATTGATTAAAAATAATTATTCAATTACAAGTTTCCTGAATTGAATGGTACAAAATATCTATATGCTCACTTTTCTACATTGGAACCATCACTTACTCCTTTAAATGTTTACGCTTTGACATAAACATTAAAAATATTTGCCTATTTTTTTTCAGTTGTATCTTAGTTCCATCTCAAGTTGTTCGTAAGCTGGATACAAATGTGTTGAAGACTGCAGTGCACATATTGTTTGTAGGTGTCTTTTGAGTCGTTTATATCAATAGATATTTTTATATTTTCATAGTGTTGTTCTTGTTGTTGTTATTTCTATATAGATATTTTTATATATCCTTTTACTTTTATACTTTTTGTGGTTGATGTTTCAGCTGGTTCTGAAATAAAGGACAAGTTGTCATTTTATGTCTCTCACATTTTTACTTTTTTCCTATTCAAATAATCAAATTCATTTAATTGAATTGAAGAAAATAATCAATAGATTAATCAATTACAAAAACAATCGATAACTGCAGCTTTGATTATTGTCTAGTCCTATCTATGCTACATCGGTAAATCTGTTCTGTACTTTGGCTGCAGTATATGTATCCTTTGTTTAAAAAATAAAAATATATATCACCTAAATAAATTATCAACAGTTATGAATGGAAAATACAATTGTATTCACCTAACAGTATCTTATTTTCTTGTTTCTGAGACTATGAAAATGCCCACTATATCTGACACATTTTCCTCAGTATTAACCATTGACAATTGTTAAAAATACTGGAAGTTCTGTCCATTTCAACACACAAAACAATCTCATATGTATACATAATTATTATTTTTATTCTTTTCAAACACATCCCCCATTAAAAATGACATATTAAAAATGAATATTTTCAACAACAGTAGTTTAGTTCAACCATGACTGAATAATCTCAGAATAACATGATGATGTTTTAAAATAAAAAACTGAATAATAGGTTTTACAGATACAGTTATCTAGAACTTAAAGCCTCAAGAGCTGAAACCAGGGAAAAAAATGCACCCCTTCCTTCTGCAGCTCTCACCTTGGTCCAAATTAAGACTAAATATAATACAGATAAAACAGATATTGTTTAAAGCTGTTATGGAAAGTGAAGCCACTTTTCCAAGCTTCTATGTTGAGGTAGGGAACAGAATCTGATTAATCTGATGAGGGATTGGTAGTTAAAGCTGTCAATCACATATTTGACCCTCCTATCTGTCTGAAAACATCTGTGATTAGGTAAAGTCTGTGTCAGGATATATTTATGTGTGATTTTTGTGTAAGTAGTAGATGCAGACATCTCCTGTCCTCTAAGACCACTGAATTACAATATGCTGAAAGGTAATAAAGGAATTACATTAAAACTATCAATCACTGGAGCTTTAACAGAGCTTAACAAAATTACCAGTGTATTTTAGACAAAAAACAATATAGATCAATTTGATATAATAGACATGTTTTTTTAAAGCTCTTAATAGCCTTAGTTTTACTGTAATTTCAGGGTCATTAGTGAAGGTAATTAGATGCTCTGCTTGTATTCTACCCTCTGATTTCTCCTTTTTGAATGGTAGCTATAAATAAACCAGGTGGGCATCAACTATATTTTGGCATCTACTTCATCCTAAACTGAAATATGTGGCAGACGTGTCTCCGGTGAATAGTAGACGATGCCAAAGCTGCTGCCGCATGTTTTGGCAAAGCTTATGAGACACCAGTAACGTGGCTGCATGAATGTACCACGCTGAAATGTGAGGATGAGCAAATGTGTGAGAGTTTTGGCAGAGTCCATTGGTCCTGTGAGTCTATTTGAGCCATTTTTAATGCCACGCAGGTGTCTCTGTTGAATCAACCCTGTGCTGAGAGTGGACAATGTGCCAACTGAAATATGGGAACACATGCTCCAGTGAAGTTGTTTTGTCTGAACTCAGTCCATTCAGGAATGACACCACGGGCTCGGTTCATTCTCATCACGTGCGTCCTACCACCATGTCCTTATAAAAATGTAAAGCATGTCATGTCACATCATCCCATTCTTGCCCACTTCATCCATTTACATGCCAAGAATAGCTTTAGTGATTCAGGTGTCCATGTGCTCTAGAGGTTTATGATGCCAGTACCCCCCATTTGTACAACAGCTTTGGAAACCCATTTCATATATATAGGACGAAGTCTTCCCATTTGGGTTGAGTTGAAAATTTTCTGCCTAAAGCTAAATAAACTCCCTAAAAATCTTCCTTCTTGGATTGACTAGAAAATGCATGATCACAAAGCTCAAATCAGGCCTGATTTTGGACCTGGGCAGAGCAGACATATATACAGACCAACAATCATCAATTCTCACATTCATACTTAGGGGAGATTTAGATCAACCAGTTAACTTATCATTAACCAACATGTGTGCTCCACACAGACAGGCCCACATCGTCTAGAGCTGGAGCTGAACCCATGACCATTCTCGCCGTGACATGAACGTGCAAACCACATATGATGATATAATAGGAAATCATGCATTGCTATAGATTAAACTCCGCATAATTTAAGTAAATTAACACTAAAATGCACAGTAGTAAAATCACAAACACATGAACGCTGCTGTAAAAGGAATTGGGGAAAAAAAAAAACACCAGCGACCATTTTACTACTCTTATATTTATATTTGATGACTGGGACTTACATCTGTACTTCAGCACTTTTACTGACACAATATGTTACTTCTGCTTTTGGGTATGTCTCAGTCAAAACAATAATAAAAGACAAAAGTAGTAGATGGCTTCCTGAAGAAGTGTAGGACGTAAACTATTACATCATTTCATTATACTGCAATAGTCACGATGATGTTAGGAACGGGGAGATGTGATACCACTGACTGGCAAACGAATGAAACTAGACGTTATGTTGAACACTATAATGGGCCTGAAACATTTCATATACGAGATCAACAAAATACATAATACCATCTAGTCCAGGGGTGCAATACTCAAGTCATTTTGGGCCACGCAAAAGCCAAATGAATAACAAATTTAATGTGAACAGCATCAAATGTTATTCAGATTTCTGGATGGGGTTTATCTTAATAATGTGTTAAGTCCTACAGATTCTTTGTCTTCAAATATGGTAGTACTAATAATGGTCCAAAACTATGTGAAATTACTAAATATGAGAGATTAGCCTTCTTACATGGATAATTTAAGGATCTCCATATTTCTCCATCACTGTATAGGCCTTATAACTTTGGTTTCTCTTCTAATTTTCTGATCCCACAGGTGAAATATGTTTAGTTAATTCCAACATCATGCTTTTTGATCGTCTGCTTTGAGATGAAACATATAGCATCTATGTCTGGATATTATTACCATATGTCTAGCAGAAAAACAGGAAGTAAATGATCAGATTTTTATCTCGTTATTGGGCTGGTGACGATCAAAAGTTCCAGCAGGAATAAAATTTGAGAAATACTTATTTATTTTTCCATCCAGTTAGAGTTTCGTAGGCTGTATGTTAAAAGTGACCAGTTAAATATTTTCCATAGCAGCTGTATGAGCAGCATCTCTACCCCGACATGATCTCTTACCACTCGCAGTAGCCTCCTCTGCTCCTTGAAGGTGGCGCAGCAGCCCAGCACGCCTGTTACCATGACGATGGCTCCAGCCAGGACCAGTATGTAGGCGGAGGCAGCGTACGTCTTGGAGGAGAGAAGGCTAATGTAGTCACTCTTCTCAACCAAGGTCCAAACACCCACCGCCATCACAACGCCCCCAGCCAACTGGGGGGAAAGCAAAAACAAACAAACAAAAAAAAAATTATGAGACTTAAAACACCACTGTCGTCCCTAGAAAGAGGATTAAATCTTAAGGAGGACGGACACTAAATCAGTGATTTAATAAATGATGCATCACCAGAGTTCTGGAAACAGATGAGCCTGAAATTAGTGCCAGTAGAGGTCAAAGGTCATGCACAATAATAATTGTAAAGCAAACAATTTTTGTATGATTTTTGTATTTCAAGATCATTTTATTATATTGTGATAATTTGACGTGAAGATCAGTTGTGATGATTGTCACAATATAACTCACTGATCAGATGCACATTTTCAACAGTTTTTTCTTCTGCCTTGATTTGAATGAGATATTATGATTTCAATTGTTTTTAATGTTCTTTCTGAAATGTTCTCCTGCTTGGCAGGTATACGTTATATTCTGGCCTGAAAGACGAGACGCTGTTTTGACAATGGAAGAATTAGTTTTAAAAAAAGGAGATGTTTTGGTATTTCACAAGATAAATTTCTCTTTTGGGCCTCAAGATGAAAAAGTGTCACCAACTTGTCGATTGTAGTCCAAACCCAGACAGTAAGATTTGAACCAGTATAATGAAAAATAAGCAAAGCACAGTCTGTGTCGTTATCTTTTGTCTTGTTGTGACTTTCTCGCAGGCAGAACAAAACCACCTTTTTAGTGACGAAGGCAGAGGAGCCAGTCCAGTCAATAGCATCAGTCAATGTTCACCAAACAGGTCTGATCAAAAGTGTCCTGTGAACACATAAAAGTAAATGGGGGAGCTGCAGTTTTCTTACAAAAAGTATTCAAACGTTTACATTTTTCATCTAATTTTGATGGGCCTTCTTTATATCCTGGCTTATCTTTACCTGGGGTTGAAAATAGCTGGAGGTCAAAGTGCTTTTCATGTGACTGCGTTTACAGGTTGGACCTGCATGGTGAACGTGTTAATGTACGATCCAGTGACAGATGTTTTTAAATACACCATGTTCAGGTAGAGAAGTAAGGAGGGATTTTTACTTTTAAAAAGTATTTGTAAAAATTCTATTAGAAATGAGGTTGGCAGTGAGATTAGATGACAGAAAAGTCCAAACTCTCTGGGCTGGTAAAGCTCTACTGCTCAAAGTCAGTCACGGTTGGCAAAAGTGTAAATATTAAACACCTTTACAAAGCACCAAACCAAAAAAACAGCAGCAGCCTGAGGTAAAAATGAAGAAAAACAAAACAAAAAACAAATAAGCCCTGCATCAAATACAGGTCCCGTGTCAGACAAAGATCTAATGAATGCAAAACAAATGTGCATTGAAAAAGTATTTTTTGTCCAAGAAAATTGAAAATCCACAAAGAGAAGCCAAGTTAAGTGTCTGTTTGGAAGCACAGAATCCACATCAAACACATACAGGTTATTAATACTACTACACAATAAGTTGCTTGTATTGATTGCTTTTAAGAAAAAAAAAAAAAAAAGAGAAGTGTTAAAAATCTGATTAAAATATGAGCGTTCCATGTTGGCACAGACATGTTACTGTAAAACTGGCAATAACTATATTTTGTTCAATAAAATATAAAATAAATTGATTAAATATTAAAATGTTAAACCCTTTTTCAGGTCAGCTGGAGATTTAGTGGACGTCTTTTCAGTTAAATACCACTGCTCTACATGATCAAATCCTGAATTGATAAATATTCTGGAGTAATTGCCACTGTTTTCAGAGAAATATCAACTTAGCTGTAGGCTGTGGGTACAGATGTTTGAAGACAACTGCTTATAATCACATTGTTTAAGGAAAAGGCAAGAAAAAAAAATAAGTAATGAGTGAACCAAAGGCCAGTGGACTGGATATTAATAGTAATTAGAAAGCAGCATAAAAATCAATGTTCAGATATGAGTGTGTGAATACTGTCATGTTTGATCTTCTTCAGCATCATCTAGGACAACTATTAAAGAAAATATGAAAAATGACATCTATATCAGCATGAGGAGTTAGCAGATGTTGCAGCTCTGCAACAGTCACCAGTCACCGTGACAGAGATGTCAATCCAACAGCTGCTTAATTTAGATTTCATTTAGAAGGACAGACGCTGAAAACGGAAGCAAGTCAGCAAGTCAGACCGTACCACACCCAGAGACTGTCGAATTAAAACACACTGAACGACAGGAAACATACTGCAAAAACACCAGCCTCACATGACACTGTAGCACCAAACAGTATGGACAAAAATGTTATTCCATATCTATCAAAGTATCACAGTAAATGTCAAATCATCTGTCTTCCCTGTGTAAAAGGTTGAAGAAGCCAGATGGTTACTTGGTTTTATCTTATTTGCAAAAGACATAAGATTAGAATACCATAAAGGATGCAACACAAAACTGAGGTAAAAGATGTAATGACGCAAAAGTCGTAAGATGTAACACAACGGAATAACATAAAAGACATAACAAGACCAAGTACTGTATATGTTTCGGAGAAAAAAAAGAGACCAAAACAGCCTCCAATTTCATAATATATGTGTGTGTGTGTGTGTGTATGTATATATGTGTGTGTGTGTATGTATGTATGTATGTATGTATATATATATTTATTTATTAGGGCTTGGACTTTAACGCATTAATTTCGATTAATTAATTACAGGACAAATAACGGCATTAAAAAAAATAACGTATTGAATCGAATTTTATTTTTACACTCCAGACAACACGGAACGTTTCTCACTGCACGCTTCAGTTTTGTTGTCAAGAGAGAGAGAATTGAGATGTCTCTGTCTCTGAGCCTGTGCACCAAAGATGAGTATTTCTGTTTTGTCTTTGTTTAGTTGTAAAAAAAAATTTCTGACATCCATTGATTTATATCTTTGATACACTGAGTGAGTGATAGTATGGGAGATATATGACCCTAACCCTAACCCTAACCCATAGAGATAGGTCATCAGGCTGTAGTGAAATGTAAGTGAAATGTATGCAAATCATCTGCATAATTATGGCTTATTTAGATTATGTTTGCGGATGACATGTAAGAGCGGAAGCATGTAAAGATTGAACAGCAGGGGTCCAAGAATAGACCCTTGGGGTACCCCACATGTAATGTTCATTTTGTTGGAGGAGAAATCACCAATGAGGTAGGTTCTGAACCAGTTTAGAACTAGGGCAGATAAGCCAACCCATCTTTCAACCCTCTCCAGTGGTCAACGGTGTCGAACGCAGAACTTAGATCAAGTAGAACAAGAATGGAAATTTTTTAGGAGTCTGTGTTTATATGTAGATCATTCATAAGCTTAATAAGTGCAGATTCTGTGCAATGGTGGGGACGAAAACCAGACTGATAAGTATCTAAAAGGCTATTTGATGAGAGATAATTCTTGAGCTGAATGAAAAGTGTTTTTTTAAGTATTTTGCTGAGGAATGGTAAATTGGAGATAGGCCTGTAATTTGCAATGACAGTTTGATCTAGAGTGTTCTTCTTCATAAGTGGTTTGATGACAGCTCTTTTAAGCAATGTGGGAATACCTGACTGAAGAGACCAATGATATGAAGAACCTCAGGTGCTAAGCAGTTAAAACAGTTTTGAAAAATGCAGTTGGGAGAGGATCCAGGCAGCAGGTGGAGAACCTGAGCTGACCAACAATATTGTCAAGTTCTGTCAGATCTAAATACTTAAAGTGAGACATGACACAATGAATGGAATTCCTGGAGAAAGGAAGAGCAAGTTCAATTTTAGATCTTAGGACACTACTGTTTTGTCTAATAGTAATAATTTTGTTATTAAAGAATGAAGCAAATTGATCACATTTTTCTCAGGACAACATTTCTGAAGGGATGGTGGATTAACAAGTCTTATAGTTATACTTTACTATTACTAATTGTCTCTCTTGCTCTCGTGTATATATACACACACACACACATATATATATATATATATATACATATATATATACACACACACACACACACACACACG
>JAPQRQ010000018.1:21066512-21088953 GCA_037367365.1 Apogon talboti | reverse complement strand
ACTGTATATGGTATCTGCTTAGAGCTATATTATTGTGACGTATTCATCAGTTATTAAATGCTGTTATTAGACAACAACAACAATAGTATTTTTTTCAAATGTTACTTTTAACCATAATTTAGGAAAGCTATCATAGTAAAGTACACATATGATACTATGCTGTATAAAATCTGAGTAAAAGGGATTTTTAAAAAATTACAAAATGTAACCTAATAAAAAGTGTTTTTTTGGGTTTTTTTTTTTTTTTGTTTTTATCATTACCGCATCATAAATCATACCACCATAGTCAAGTGTATCAGATTTAAAATCCACTTATATACTGGTTAGAAATTAGGTTTTAATTTTAGTAGAACTGAACTAATCAACCAAAAAGGAAGTTGTAATGTACATTGGTACACTCAGATTTACCTTAGTTTTGATTTTATAGACCTATATCTTTACAAAAATGAACAGGAGTCTTGCGTGCATAAAATTTTTTCCCCCTCAAAATAAAAATGTTAAACTATGTAGAACTAAATAACCCTTAATTTAATCTTTTTGTGTGTTCTATTAAGTGTCTGCAGTTTAGTATGTCATCCAACAAAAATCCCATGAATCTCTGGTATGTAACTGTTGCCCACATGTCAAATTGTTTCATTGCTTTGCACAGATGAAAGCTTATGTTGTAGGTTACATGTTAGCTCTGATGCTCCAAAGAGGGTCACATACATGAGGTTTGGTCTAGGGTCTATAATTCCTGTTATCTACCAACAGGCTCCAGACGGTGACTCATACATATATAATCTCATAAGTGGATAAAAGGATTTATTGTCCAGTTATTGTTCTCTACATGTGATCCTTTATCAACAAACTGTAGCCATGTTTTGTCTCTGTTTGGTCTTCAACTTAAGTCCCACACAGTCTGTTATTCAGAGTTAAACTTCCAACCTAAGCCACAGCAAACTCTGCAGAGCTTCTTGCACATTTATCATTCTGCACATACTGTAATTATTCATGGTGATTACAATTTCCCTCTTTCTAATCTGTCTTAGTCTGCTGTTGAACAGTTTACACCTATATACAACTGTATCCTCCTGTATCTCTGGAGTAACACAATCCTTGCGCAAAGTTTTACCATGGGAGGTATGTGCAAACCAATGTATTATGAGGACAATTTAACTACTCAACAACTGTTTAGTGCAAAAGATTGTCTTTTAAGTTTGGAGTTAAATTTATCAATTGTGGTGGAATTGAGTTAATGTAATCATTACATGGAGGGTAATGAAATGTTACATCACTAGTTACACCCACTGAGTGAAAACAAAATATGTAAATAAAATGAGAAAGGCTGTATGATTATGAAGAACCAGGTGTCCTTGGTCTATCATGTGGCTGTACACTGTCTTCTGATCTTCATTTTGATATAACATTTACTTTGGTTTCTGGTAACTGTTAGCTTACTGCTGGCCTGTTAGCACTTAGCTTATTAATGACTAATGGTGCCTGAGCTAATGCTAAGCTAACAGCTTAAGAGTCTGGTTTTAGACCAGCTTTAAATGTAAAGTGTCATGAGATAACTTTTGTTATGATGTGACGCTATAGAAATAAATTTGATCGATTGACACAGACAAATACTTACATGATGACTAACTTCAGCCTTTTACCAAAAATTACAATAAATTTTCACTGACTGCTGATTAAACAATAATGTGTAAGGTTAAATGTAAATAAGCTAACAGCTAACGTTCAAAATACTGTATATACACAATAACAGTGTCCAATAAAAAACCCCCAACATTTTGTTATATTACATTATATTTTGTTTATTATTTAAAACACGTAAAAACCAACAGCAAATTTTAATTTTAAAAGGACATTGAATTTAAAAATTCAATGTCCTTTATGCATACTGTACAAATAAAGTTTTCTAGTAACTGTAATAGATAGAAATGTACAAGTGACATTTTTACATAAGAACTTGGATAGGTTGGACGGCTGTAGGTAATTGACATTCAAGGGAAATGCCTAAGTAACTGAATGAATGCATTGTCCTCTATTAGGTTTAAATAAAAGGTATTGGATGGTTTTAACATGACACTGAGAGACTGACTGCTGACACACGAGTATATACAGCAGTGTATTTGCTGCGTTTATCATGTTTCAGTCTCCATATGTTTCTGTTTACAGTGTCAGTGCTGTACTATTATTTCTACAAGAGGACGTCGGAGTATCTGGGTGACCCACGGCTCTACGAGGATTCACCGTGGCTCAGAGAACTGTTTGAGCGGGTCAGACACTCATGATCCCACCGGTTCAGCGACAGAGAAAGAGCCAAAACTAAGAATGAAAAAGGCACAGTAAGAAGCCCCTAAATGGAAAGAAAATATGTCAAAATACAGTGGGTAACAATCAGATACATTAATACATTTATGAACACAGACAGGGCATTGATAATATACTGTAAGTGCAGTCTGTATTAAATACTCTAAACCCTAAACATGTATTTCTTGCAGGACATGCATTTATATAATTTGTTTTGTTTGTTTTGTTGGACACCATTTATAGCTTCTGCATCAGCAGCTGCTGCTGATCGTACAGAGGTCTACTCATTAAAAATACATTACAGAATTATGGCCAAAAAAGATCTACTCCACATAATATTTCCTTTCCACGCGGGAAAGTGTGTGCCAAAATCCTGGTTAGGCATTTGAGAACTTTTCAGGTTTGTTTTACTCTTCAGAATGTATTGAAAGAATGTCACTGACAATGCTTTTATCTGTTGAAATAACTCACCAAATGTCCTTTTTCTTTTCTTTTATCTGCTGTGCATTTTTAAGAGACTATACACACTTGTTTTATATGCATTGCAGACAATTTGAGTGGCTTTGGGTTTGTATGTGATGTTGATATTAAAACAGAATTTGATGTTATTGAATATCTCTTTTGTCTGAATTTTGGTCAACCATGGCATTGTGTTTCATATTTGGTCACAACACTAAAATTAACAATACATACACAAACTATTATTTCATTTAGACCAATAGATTGAAAACAAAGAGACGTATAACGTGTTATTGTAGTACGTGTACCAACCTAAACACTAGCAGGGCTACTGGACCAGTTCTAGGTTCAGAAGGAGTAGAGTTAGTGTTGAGACAATTTTGTTTCTTTATTACAAAATTTTAATAAAGATGGAGACAAAATTGTCTCCATAAGTTAGAGGTATAAACATTAGTTGAGACCAGATACTTTAAATGCAGAAACTGAGATTTTACTGAAGAATAATAACGAAAATACATAAACAGTCCTTCAAAACACTTGAACATTCCCGCACATATCAAAAAGATAAATAGAATTCCCATAAGATGAATAAATCCTGAGTTCTCGCTTTTCAAAGCTTTCTAAACTACGTTATGAATAGTTTAATAAAATATCTAGGTGGAACAGTTCCGTTAAGTTCAACAGTAGTTCCTATTTCAATTAGACCGGTCTTTAAATGACTACGTAACTTAAGTAACGTTATACCTATTTTTGACCTTGTTATTCCTTTGACTTAACTCCTTTTTTTCACAGGTAAGAAATAAACATTACCTTTTGAACAGTGATATAAAATAAAACATTGCGTACTGTATGTCACAAAAATCATAAATTCTGTAAATATGAAAATAATACAATTCACAATGTAATAACTCAAATCAGTTCAAGTTCAGTTCAAATTCTGCTCAAAATCTATTTCAGTTCCTGAGTCAGGTTCGAATTCAGTTCAGTTCAAAATCCAATGGAAATTCTAGTTTAGTTCAGTTCAGAAAAAAAAAAACAGTCCTACCACTCTGGCAGCAAGTTTACTTGTAATCCACAGGCGTGCAGCAGGTCCTCTGAAGGAGGAGGGCTTTCTAGAATGGGATTCTTATTTTTTGGGACATTTCAGCGTACGTGTTAGCTAGGGTTAGGGTTTTATGGCAGGCTGTAGAGAGAGGAGCTGAATAAGCACAAGAATTAATGAGTGAAATAACTGATGAAAAGAGTTTAATTGGCTGTGAAAAATATTAATTTTATTATTATAATAAGCTAGCAGACAAGAACAACATCCGGGCATTCCATGTGTTCTTGGTTTGTGCGAACTTTGAATTGGAACAGTACTTGGGCTGTGGATGATGATGTTTCAAGAGATTGCAAGAACAGAAGAACAGACAAGAACGCGCCTTGAGAAACGGCCAGGGACTCCTATTTTGGGGGGCATTTCAGCCCCAAGACAAGTCAAGTCATAGCTTAGGTCAAGCAAGTCACAAGTCAAATCATAGAAATATCATAATCTGGAAGACATCCAACTTAAATTGCTGGGCTTTTATTTGCAACAAATATTTCAATATGTCACAAAAAACCTTGCATCAAAGAATGAACTTGAAAAAGTATGACTTCTGTTCGTTACTCCTTCAAAGAGGCCTCACTCTTTATGTAAGAACAAACCATAAATATAACTTAGTGTTTGTGTCATGATTAAGCATGTATGCATGTGTGTGAGAGTGTGTGAGAGAGACACTACAGTGGAGTGTGTGTGCATGTGTGTCAGAGAGAGAAATAGAAACAATGAAATTAGGCCTAGTATTTGTGAATGTGTGTATGTATGAGAGAGTGCTGTTTGTGTGTGTGTGTGTGTGTGTGAGAGAGAGAGAGAGAGAGAGAGAGAGAGAGAGAGAGAGAGAATGTGAGAGTGGATATTGGAGTGTGTGTGCATGTGTCAGAGAGATACAGAAACAATGTAATTAGGCCTATTATTTGTAAATGTGTGTGTGTATGAGGAGTGCTGTATGTGTGTGCAGAAAAGAGAATGCAGTGTGTGTCTGTGTGCATGTGTATAGGAGTGTGTGTGTACATATGTGTCAGAAACATTTGAGAGAGACAGAGGAGTACGTCGCGGTACTTGCTGAGAACTCTTTGTTTTCATTAGAAAAGTCTTTGAAACCAAATCTTATCATTTTGGGAACAGCTGTGCCAGCAGCACCTTCCTTCCTCCCAGCTCTGGCCACTGTATAACCGCTGCGGTCAGTGGCCACTTTTACACAGAGATCCCGGATAAAAGGTGAACTGGGATCCCACCTTTTTTCCGCCATTGAGCGGATTCCACAACCAAGCCAAAGGAGTAACAGAGGTGATAAGGCTGGACTTTTCCACAATAGACCTGTGTTCTGGAGTCTACGTGGCGGTGACGCAGTGCATCCTATACTGTGCCGTATAACCTGCGCGTCGGAAATACCCCAAGCACAGCGGTGTTGGTTCTCAAAACAACAAACAACAGCCCATCTTTCACCATTCCACAAATGTTAGCATGGATAAGAGTCCTCTGCTCAAAGTGACAACAGCATCTCCCCAGTTCGACATCTTTCTGG
Source organism: Apogon talboti (assembly GCA_037367365.1). NCBI lineage: Eukaryota > Metazoa > Chordata > Actinopteri > Kurtiformes > Apogonidae > Apogon > Apogon talboti. The sequence continues at coordinate 21,083,587 of JAPQRQ010000018.1, read as the reverse complement.
TCGCGTTGATATGTTTGTTTATCAAAACGTCACACCTTGGTTGCGGAACAAGAGGTGTTCCTTTTACGTAGTGTTCCGGAATCATGATTCCATCTTTATCAAAGCTCTGTTACTGCCTCCAGAGACGTTACATAGCCGTGACAGAGGTGGGACCAAATGATCACACCATTTCATTTACACAGATGTCGTTCCAGAATAAAGGTGAAATATTCCCGGAACAGAAGTGCTGTGTAAAAGGGACTACTGAGGAGCGGCACTTGGTTAGATTACAGGTTACCAGGTTTACCCACATGCAACAGGAGACATCTGATCCAAAAAATATAGATATTTTTGATAATTCACATATTAAACAAGACAGCAATGACTTTTCGAGTCATTTCATGCAAGTCTAATTCAAGTCTCAAGTCATGAATAGCAAGTCAAAGTCAAGTCAAGCCTTTTATCACTTTTAATCAAGCAAGTCACAAGTCCTATATCTGTTGAGTTAAGTCTGACTAGAGTCAAGTCACTCAACTCGAGTCCCCCATCTCTGGTACAATGGTATATACTGTATGTGTGACATTGTGAATGGTTTGATATGGAAAATGAAAATGATGAAACAAACAACGTACTTTTTAAAATTAAGGTTTTATTTCGGGACTCAATAGTATAGCAGTGGGACTCAACAAAAAATCAGACCTCCGTCTTTTTGGTGAGCTGAGTCCCAGAACTCAGTCATACCAATTTGTAGATAAAACACTGGTTACATCATCTTTGCCATACGACTTAAATCCCTGAGCCAGAGCTTCCTTCGAAGCAGGACATCAGACGACTGAAGCGGATCTGATCCTGTACCTCTTTAAACTCTGTGAGGAGCGACTCGTTCTGCAGTTTATACTGCAAATGAAGAAAAAACAACACGATTTATGTCAGACATGAGTTTGTTTTTGTGCAATAAATGTAAAATATATGATACAATTATAGATCTTGAATGATAGGGGCATAATGACTGAGCATGAACAACACTTTCAGATGTTAAACTGCTAACGCTCACCCTTGTTGCATAATTACGAAGCCGCTCTGCTTCCTCTGGTCTATCAGACTGAAAACAGAAGACATGAAAAGAAAGAGACGGATGAGTTTGACTGAAAGAAATAATGCTTTGGGCTAAGACACTACAAATATAAATACTAAAGGTGAATATGAATTCAAGTCACAAAACCTGGTTTCTGTCTGAGTTCCAGCATCTTCATCGAGTTTGATGAAGACTTTGGTGCATAAATGAAGCAAAAGAATTTTCACACAAAAAATGTCTAATTTTACATAGTTAATAAAAACAAAAACCAATACATTAAAAGAAAAGTTGGTATAGAAACAGTTTAACCTGGAGAAATGACAAACATAAATCTGGCTTAGGTGGTTCCCAAAAATGGTCTCAGTGTTCCATCTTAACTCGTATAACTGAAGTTGTGACATACTTTTCGGTGGGCAGAAAATGTCAAAATTTCCTGGGAATAGTTTTTGTTCTTCGCAGTGAGAATCTGTTAAAATGTGATCAGATGTAGCATGAAAGGGATCATCATTATCATTATCATCATCATCATCACTCACCCTGAGGCAGATGAGCGACAGGTACGCCCACACCTCTGCATTCTGACTATTCAGGTGGTTGGCTTCAGTGAAAGCCACCTCAGCCAGACACAGATCCCTCATCTACAAACACAAACACACAACCAACCATCATGTCCTTTCACAGAAAATCAAGAACTCCATATTGAAGTTTTGAGCACTGTGTGGGAGGTGAAGTTGTACCTCGTAACAGGTGGTTCCCAGGCCTATCCAGGTGAGGCAGGATGGAGACTCTTCACAGGCCTGGAGGTGGACGCCTTTGGCTTTATCAAACTGACAGAACACAGAAACAAGGAATTTAGGAAGACAGGTTGCATTAGTGCTCCCATTGTATTTTATTCAAAAACACAGACAAGATAACTGTAGCTGTAACCATGACACCAAGAAAACATTTCTATCTAATGTGATACTGTTATTTTGACAGTTGTGTGTGAAAAGCTGCTGTTGCAGATGATAATGCCGACGTTTTTGTGGGCGACAGTTATCAATCGAAGGGAAGATGTGAAAGATACAAATATAACCTAGAGCATGTTAAACATAGGTTTACAAAAATCATTAAAAAGGTACTAAAATTCCAATTGTTCATGTAGCAGAACATGAAATCATCAAACCTGAACTATCATGTAGAAATGAAAACACTTCCACCACTGTTAAGGGAAAACTAAGGATGCACTGACTGAAATTACTGACCCATTCACACACAGTTCTTGAAACTGACAATTTGGCACCATTTTTTTTGTACTTGTTAATTTTGACTTAGTTGTTACTTGTGCCCCATTTTGTGCTGCTTGGCCAACATAATAAAAATAGGCCAACTTAAGCCAGCCCTTCATCACAGTCTTTATGAATGACAAATTCAATCATAGAAATGTATACAGAATAAGTAATATAAATAACAGATTCTCTTTTATATATCATTTTTTTACTTGAATGTTTGTGCCTGTCTTTCTGCACATTGTTTTTTGTATTTTGCTGCTCTAAACTCTGCAGTTTCCCCACAGTGGGAACCATGAAGTCATATCTTATAAATGAACCATTTATATAACAGCACATGAATCGCTGTCACTGCTACAGGTGAAATTACATTTTTTATGCTGATAACAGAGGTTGACCAATATTATGAAATATCATCTGATAATTTTTCTAGACTTGACATACTTTATGTGTAAATGTGTTTATCAAGTATGATGTTAATTTTATTCATATTGTTAAGAATCAGCAGGACCCAGTTGTGATGTTCCCTCAGTTTATTATTAGTAACATGCTCTGAAAGCAGAGATGAAAATATGTGTATGATTAAAAAAGGCTCATTATGACATTGGTAAATGAGTTTTTCGTGTCGATTTTTGAAAATGTGTGTACTTAGTTTGAGTTTTATAAAAGTGGGTCATGACTTAATGCCCATGGGAGAATATGAGGCCTGTGGATCCACTAATCAAAGTGAAATCTCTAACTTATCAGCAGATAGTTTTTCTTCCACAGATCCAACTGTGGTTAGCCTGTGTTTTTCTCTCTGACCTGCCTGTTCTGGAGGTAGATGGACCCGAGTCGGAGCAGAACCAGGTGGGAGTCCAGTGGCTGGTTCTGGAGGCTCAGGCTCCGCTCATAACTGCCCCTGGCTTCGCTGAATGATCCTTGTAGGTAGTGACAGTGACCGCTCAGAGCCCAGGCATCGGGATCCTGCTCAGACATCCACCACAAACACAAGAAATACTGCCGTTTGGACAGTTTTTCCCCTTTATAGACACAATACTGTGTTCTTTTTATTTATCCTAAGGTACAAAGTACACAACATTTTGACTGAAATAAATTCATTTAACTCCAGATCAATTTTAGAAATTCAGAGATATAACACTTAAAATTATAGTCATGGAAAAAAAAATAATGTTGACAGAAATTAAGTAAAAATAATCTGAGGCATTTTGTATGACGTTATATTGGATTCTTTAATAAAAAGAGCGCCAGATACAGGAATGGAGAGCGCAAATGCCAAAACAGAGAAGTGAAAATGATCTCATAGTGAGCAAATAGTTAACATGAGCACCAAAAACTATATAGGAGCACAAATGCTGTCGTTGTGAATCCGACTGCTCGCTGTTCAGACTTTCCTCGCTCTCGATGTAATTTTTCCAGTCAGACATAGGCCTATGTCTGTCACGGTCCGCTCCTGTGTGACCGCAGACCCCTCCCTCTCCAATGGGACTCACCTGTTGAGTGCTGCATGGCTGCAACGCCTTATCATTACATCTGTATATAGGCCTTGTTTCTACAGCCGTGCAGCAGTGGATTATTGTCACCTCACCTCACCATAACCCAGACATTCTCATCCACCAGGACTCTGACTCTATCCGCTCCCCAGGTTTTCTGTTTATTCAGTTTTCTTCGTTTCTGTTAATAATCTGTTTTTTTCCCCCCTTCAGCACCGTGCATTTGAATCCCATCACTTCACACCTTCATGACAATGTCACCAATTTCAGGCTTAACAAGCTGCGAGCAACCAATCAATCAGCTAGCAGGTATCCGCAATTGTTTTGTTAAGCCTGAAATTGGTGACGTATGTCTGACTGGAAAAATTACATCGAGGGCGAGGAAAGGTTAAAAAAAAAAAAAAAAAAGAAGAAAGGTTGAACAACAGGCGGTCGGATTCACAACAAAAGCATTGAATTTGTGCTCCATTATAGTTTTTGTCGCTCGTGTTAACTATTTGCTCGCTACGAGATCATTTTCACCTCTGTTTTGGTGTTTGCGTTAATTTTGCCTTTATTAAAGAATCCAATATAACGCCATAATGTTAGAAGCAAAGATAACATTTTAAAGAAAACTAACACTACAATGCAAAGATATTTATCACAATATAAATCTATATTATAACATTTGTCACTATTGTTTTGTAACCCAGACCCCTGTTAGAAAAGAAACACCTGAATTCACCGTGTCCAAATACTTTTGTCCACATAGTGTCTTACATCTCCAACAAGTTCTTTAACCCTTTAGCTGATACAGTAGCTTCTCCTTTCATAAACATCCATCAGTTTTATAGAGAGCATAAAGATTGGACTGTCTCACTAAATAAAGGTCATGTGGTCTGATGAGTCCAGATTGACCCTGTTCCAGAGTGATGGTCCATCAGGGTGAGAAGAGAGGAGGATGAAGTAATTACCCATCATGCCTAGTGCCTACAGTCCAACCCTGTGGGGTCAGTGCTGTGATCTGGGGTTGGTTCAGTGGGTCAGGTCTAGGTTCAGTAACGTTATGTGTCCAATAAACAAAGAAAAGAAATGTGACGTTGCTTAAGTTTATAGAAATGATACTGTAGTGTGTGTCATAATCAAAGCTAAAGGCTAAATAAGACTAAAGTTAAATAGTATAGTGCAGGATGGCTTTTGTTGAGGCTGCGACAGTTTGAGTACCCAATCTCTGTGTTTCAGAACCTCCTTTAAACTGGCAGCAGCGCCGCAGTAGTCAGCTCTGAGCAGCTGTAACTGGGCCAGATGAAGGAGGTAGGACACACTGCGACCACCATCTGGACACAGCAGCTCCTGGGACAGAACACGCTCAGCCATCTGACAACATATAACAAGGTTAAACACTCTCAGATTTTATTGTTGGATCAGTACTGCTGAACATATCATTAAAAGCCACTCGTCTTAGGTCTCAGTAACTCTCAGTTCATACACCCTATCCTAATGTATTGTACATAATTTCTATTTTCTTATACTTTATTGTGTGTTTTTAAATATGGCTATTTGAGGAATCAATTTCCATATTGGATCAATAATCATCTTTATCTGTAACAAACTTAACCAGGGGCACAAAATGACCATACAGTGCTACAGTTTCAATTCAGAGCAGGTTGTTTTCATCCATATTTGTCCAGTGAGAGTCGAGCTTTCGGCTGATGTTGGCAGAACACCAGCTGCTGTGTATAATCTTACCTGCAGGGCATTGTTTTGCAGCAGGAAGCGGATCGTCTCTGTGTAAATAGTGGAGTTGGACTGGATGCTGTGTGATGAAGGCTGTCTGGACACCTCTGAGCTCTTGATATCGACCTCTGACTCTGAGAGAGAAAGAGTGTGATGTTATCAGCGAACACTGGCTGCTCCATCGACCTAAATTCACAGCCAAAAGCTAAAGGTACTGCATGACATATAGGATAAATAGAATTTACTGTAAAATCAATTTGTCAAAACAAGTACAATATGATTATCCACCCATTGCTGGCGAAGCTAGTTATTTCTTCACATTTTATTTTACCGTAGTGATCTTAAAATATAAGGTTTTCTTTCCTGCCAGTTTGAGAACTTTATTTACTGCATAGTTATAGTATCAAATCAAATCAAATTTATTTATATAGCAACAAATCATAACAAAAGTTATCTCATTATACTTATATATATACTTATAAGTTATATATTATACAGTATATTTATAGTGGTAGTAGTATAAGTCTTAGACACCTATGATGCTGTCTATCAGAATGCATCTAAATCAGACCTTGCCTCACATATAATAGACTGTAGATGTGTCATTGGACATCCCTTCTTTACTCACCATCATACATGCATCATTCCCTTAACTGGCTTTCACTAAATGTAAGAAGGCAAATTCATTGGCCTCACCTTGTATTTAAATGCATTCACTCCCTTATCCTTCTTTCTTACAACACTGTCTTGTACCTTTTATATGACATTATGAGCTTAGGCATTCATATTTTTTTTTCCTGGTATTAAGAGAAAGTTTAGTGCAGAAGACTGGAATAACTGGTCTGCTGATATTAGATCCATCTCATATTTAAACATGCTTTTTAACTTCAAGGTGGAGTGTTCTTGTCATTAATGAACTTGTTACTGCGTGCATTTATGATTCATCTTACATGTAGTAGTTGCTGATCATTTCAAACTCTGTATACTTTTTATTGATGGCCTTAGTTGTGATTGTAGATTTCTAGTGTCATTAATGTATATATGCATATTTTTAGCTTTATTGTTTTCTGTGTTATATATTGAGACCCCCTTGAAAATAAGCTGGGCTTTATTCTACTTTAATATTTACTTCTTACACCACACTGGAGGTGGGGGACACTGCCCCCACGAAATAAAAAGAAATCAAATGACAGAACAGCACATTATTTCCTCTTGCTACACCTCACCTTGATTATTAGGGGGTGACTGAGATGAAGGCACATCTGTCGCCTCCTCGTGTTTGTCGTTTTCATTCTCGTTCTCGTTCTCGTTTGTCTTTTCCTCTTCTTTCTCCACATGTTTTATCTCCTCCTCTTTCTGTCCGTCTTCCTCTGCCTTCAGTTGTTTTTTGGCCTCCAGAACCGCCCTCTGAGCCATGATGCTTTCATCTTGACTGTCATGGAGCAAACCTGGACGGCAAATACAGAAAATGATGAAGGATGGATATGTTTCTAAATCTCCTAATTCACTGTTCTACTGGTATTTACAAAGGTTTATGTGAATGTTTTCACTCAAACAGCCATGTGTTAAAGTCTGTGGAATGTAACAGCAGACAATTGTGTCTAATTTGATGCATCTGTTAAGTTTTTCTTTTAAATTATTCAGTTTTGGCTGGGTGTTAACACATTTATATACTAACTAATAATAATTCATTATTCATTATGTAATTATTTCTTATTTGTATAGTCTGCACTAAATGGTGATTATACTTCTGTATACAAGGGTGTGTATCTGATAGTGGAATTACCTGGACAAAGATATTAAGAAAAACATACTTCAAAGCTTATAGAATAAAAAAGGGTTACCAACTTCTATGTAATATTATTCTGTAATAAACTAGGAAAATTAAGAATTTATACACATTCAAGGCAGATTTACTCTTGCAATGCAACATATATAAATGTGTTTAGATTACGATTAAGAACAAAGTGAGCCTTGGGAGCTTATTCATTACTGTCTTGTCAGTTCCCTCTCTATTCCGTTTCTTGTCATTTTATTCTCAACTTCACTGTTAAATAAAGCTAAATATAAAAAAAGACACACATCCCATGATATTTTGCATATATGGCACATTGTTTTCATAAATATAACTATTTTCAAGTTATGTTTTGCCCCAAATTCAGTGTACATGACACTAAAAAAATCTAAATCTGTATTTCCTAGTTGGTAGACTTTATAACATACTTAACAATGCAGTAGCCAGAGTGCAGAGCTTAACCTAACATACCTAGCAGTGTCCAGGCCACCACGTTAGGTGGCTCTAAGTGGGCGGCTTGCTCCAGGAAGGCGTGGGCATCCTTGTAACGCTCAAACATCACCGCCAAGACTCCACACATGATCAGACTGAAAGAATAATGCACAGACACACATGCTTTAGGAAACTGTTGAAACTGTTCACGTGGACAACACCAGTATGTTTCACATGACATATGGATATAGACCATCAAGGTCATGGCTGACGTAAAAGAAATGAAGTAAACTCAGTTTAACTATAAAATGTATGTTGCAACATTAGGAGCAGAGATTAAACCTGAAATGTACATATGACTTTCGGTTAAAAGTTGCCATGATTTCCATATAGTTACAGAAAATATTAATAGACCGCTGATTTTACTACTAATAGGTATGTGTTTGAGTAAAATGGACATTATTGCCTATTCACTAAAGTGACATGTCTAAAAGTATGGTATGAAATGAAAGTATATTTTAGTATAAATACCGTAGTATAATTTAGAGCATCTATTTGTAGAAGACTGGTGAAAACTGGCCTTGAATAATGCAAAGAAAACAAGTTCATGTTCAACATGATACTAATGCCTTAACTTTAGAGAAATGTCAAGGCAATATTTGTCAGAATAACATTGTTAACATGCTCTCCTCACATTGCTACTGTCTGATGACTTGCAATCGTCCATTTTTCTTTTGCTGACATTCCAGAGGTTGTCAGTGAAGTTCAGGCCTTTATATTTGGAGTTGTTGCATAATTTTTTTCCAGACCTGTAGATTCACACTCACAGTGCTGAGCTCATAACCATCCTATTAATTAATTCCATAGTCTCTGAGGCAGGAAACAACTGCTTGGGAATGGATGATTGGTTTATGATTAATGCTTGATCGTGGTTTTTTTTTTTTCTGACCCGGGCTTGTGCTCCTGATGTCTTGACACAGTGTCATAGAAACACTCTTTAGCTTTCATGTAGTCTCCCATCAGCATGTAGAGGCTTCCCAAATCCATCATATGGGAGGGTTCATTCGGGTACTTCACCACCAGCTACAGGAAGGCAAAGTAGAAAAACATTTAGTGGCTTGTTAGTTGGCATTCAAGGCTAAGAGCAAACATCACTGACTGACCTGGGGCAGAAATGAAGGCAAGAAAAACAGTTTTTTGATGGGGAAGGTTGTGAATTTTTGGCCTGGAGGAAAATTGTGTTATACCTGTTGGTAGTAGTGGAAAGCCAGCTCATAATCTCCAGTAAACTGAGCCTCTTTGGCAAAGTGTCTGAGCTGAGAAACACTCAACTGGATGTCATCTGATGAATCATCTACATCTTCTAAATGAACCTGGTGAGAATAAGAGAATAAACATGAACTACTGTATGTGTGTGAACTGTGCATGTGTGTGTGTGTGTGTGTACTATATGTGTGCGTTACCTTGTTCAGAGCTACGTCCATTTCATCCACCAGGTAGACATAAAGGTTGCTGATAAAAGTGTGGAGCTCTTGCGGATTAGTGAATGGCCCTGTCTGCTGCATTTTGCCATGTACAATCCTTACCACGGCGTGCTGCACATCACAAGAAAAAAAACTCAAACACATGGGCGCTGTTCAGACCTGGTATTAACATGTGTCCTGAGCAGTTGGATCTTAACTGGGCAGCTCTGATGCAAGGTGTAAACTCATTCACAGCGCATTGTGAGCTGATCTCTCAGGACATATGGAGGTGGACTGGGGCTGAGTGAAAACCAGCGTCCAAAGGTTTGTTGCAAAGATGTCTGAAAGCCCATGAGCCTAACCCATAAAGACCCAGTGCTACGTTTGTAGCAGTTCCCAATTGGATTCTTCTCTATTTGTAACCTTTCTTAAGTGATTTCTCACCATTTAAATTCTAATACTATGCTCTGCATTTTGCATTTTTAAGTGAAAATCAGGTATTTTCCAATATTTAATTTACTGATAATCTAGATGTTCATTAAACCTCAAATTGAAGTTGAGGGTTATTATATCAAAAACAGAGACAACTGAAGAAAAAGTGACTTTTTTAGTAAAATATATAATTAACTACATAAACCAAGTGTCTCCATCTATTGTCATTTATCAAACGTCATGGGTTTTACTGGTGAATCAATATTGTAGAAGATGACAGTGTTTTCACATTCACTATGGAGCCTCTGAACGTCCAAATGGGTCATATCTGATGACCATGAAAAGATGACAAATTATTTTATTATTATTATTATTATTTATTTATTAATTACACCAATTATATACATAAACTGACAGGATTAGCGGATCAACAGGTATTTAACTTTATATCAGTAAATGATTTTGAGCACAGTTGGATGTTTGGGTCTTTATGGGTTAAATAGTGCTTAAAAGGTGTGCTCCCTTAGAGCAGTGCTTCAGCACACAATGTCTGCAGTTCACATAATCAGTTGGAAGTTTGTGGACAAATTTAACATGCCTGCAGACTCAGTCATCATTAAAACCTATGTCACGCAAGAAAGCCAATAAACCAAAGAGAATAGTCAAACATTTTAGTATTCATTGATTCAGTGTCAGAAAACAGTCCACATACATAAATATAACAAAGGTAGCCTGTGAACCCTGAAATAAAAGCTTGGTCTGTTTTAGGCTACAAATGAGCTTGTTTATTTCAGACAAATCCAATCAAGCGATCACTGGAGACATATGTGGGGTTGAATTTTAATGCCAGGTGTAAATAGACACAGATCACTCAGGACTGATAGCTAACTCATGCGAGGATAGAACAGGGAAAAGAAATTTGTTCATAAGATCAAATACCAATTGAAAACGCCATTGTGATAATATGACCTAAGGATTCACCTTAAAAATAGTTCACATAGGGTTGTTGTCATGACAATTAGCAGATATTCTGACCTTCATCTGCTCCTTCAAGGCGAAGTATCTCCCAGAGACAGTGAGTGCTCCCCTCAGCTCAGCCATCATTTGCTCGCGGCTGTAGTTTTCCACAGGTTTATTTCCCACTCCAAACAATTCCTCATACTGGTCTAAAATATGAGAAACCGCATTGCCCACCTGCCTGTGGAAGTTCTGCACAGCCTTTAGGAACACACACCAGTGGACAGGTATTAGCAGGTATTTTGTCACTCGACTACTGTAAGATTTGTTTTATATGTGCATTTATTTGTATGTGTTGAAGGGTTGTACAAAATTCTGAATTTAATTTGAGAATGACTCCTGAATTCCAATTCAATTCTTGAATTTGAATTGAGATTGCAAACAAGACGCAAAATTGCAATTCAAATTCAAATTGAAGGAAGTAGAATAGGAATTCCACGAAATTCATGATACATAATTAAGGTGTATTTAACAATGAAGCTTTACAGTATATATTACATATGATTACAACATGAATTTCATACAGATATTATTGTATGAACTTTATGTAGACAATAGTAAATAATATATAGTAAATAAGCCTTTTTTTTTGTTTGTTTGTTTTTTTTTACCACAAATTAACATTAAAACCATACTCTATAAAACCAATCATTCAAATTGTAATAACTTTCAAATTGTGGGAAATGATAGGACAGCCCTTCATTTCCCAGAATACCTTGCTGTGTCCAAGTCTTCAAAATGGTTGTCCAAACATTTAGGACATTTTGTTTGGAGTACACTGTAGTGAAATAAGCTATTCTGTGTATTGCCTTTTTTAATCTACTGTTGTACAGTGTCCTTGGGTGTCATGAAAGGCGCTTATAGATGAAATTTATTATCATTAATTTAGGGCCAGAGCTGGTTTGTACTTTTGATTTTTGTAATTACAGCAATATGCAAAATGATAAGACATTAGGGGAATGTATGCTTAATGTTAGTGTCTGTACTTCCATTTGGAAGAAAAATGTATGTTAAAAGTATCACATTCTCACTGATATGTGATAAGAATGAATTTCTCTGAATTGCAATGAATTCAATTCTACTTCCTGTAATTCCAATTCAAATTCAATTCAACATCCTGTAGGGTGGAGACAATTCAAATTCATTCATTGAATTGAATTAAATTCTGAAATTCTGAATTTTGCACAGCCCTGATGTGTTGCAGGATTTATTTGCACCCAAGTGAAAACGGACATAGGGCAACTATTCAGCTCCTCACACCCACAATCATCTGCATGAAAGAGATGCATAATAAAATAGGGATAATTCTGATTCTTGATTCTGATTGGATTAGTCTTGTACACAGGAATGATAAAATTCTATGTAGACACACATTGGACCTGAGTTTCAATTTACTGGGGGATCTACTGGAAACTTGGATCACACATGGACAATATAGAAGAAGAAATAATGGAACTGGTGAAACTGAAGAGCTAGAGATACAAAGCCGCGACTGTTAAATAGACTGTGTGGTCTATGATCTCTAATGTCAAAAGGAGATGCTGACTCAGCACGATTCAACTGTTATGTAATTAAAACACAGCCAGACCTGAACCAGTTAAGACGATGTAACACAACAATGAACAATACTTCATCATCTGCACAGCTAATGGTGATATTCATCTACTGTATAATCTGTTCTGTCCTTAAGTACAGTATCTTTTCCACTGGGTCTCTGTGTTGATAGCGACTATTTTAATATATGTTACTGTGAAACTACATTGATCAGCAGAGGAAAGTATATTTCTTATCAATATGCTATTGCATTTTTGTAACTGTGTATTTATTTCATGAAATTTTTTCACGTATATGTGAAAGGTGTAAGAGGCCGTATTCTAAAAAGCAATAAGCCAAGGACAGCCTGTGAGGGTTCATTGTTTTAGTAAATCTCAATCAGGGCAAGGACTTTGACATAAAATACGATGGTTCAAGTCCCATGAGAAACTAAAGCCAGTTTCTGTTTGGTTAGACATATGTACCAACTGGTTAGGTTGAGATAAAGATATTTGGTTGAGTTAAACTAGAGGCTTTCACAATGTTGTTCCAAAGCCTTTCTGACAGAAGGTACAGAAGGTGCAGACCAAAAATATCCAATAGACCAAGATGCAATAGCATAGTTAGTTCCAGACACTCTAATATAAATGATCTGTGAGCCTGGATGGGTGTAAATAACCATAGTGGTGGTTCCACTTTGGCTGTAAATAAGAGAGTTGACTATGGACACGTGGGTGCAACCAGCATCTGCATTATATTTGTCTGTTTCTTACTTTTTCTGCTTTAGTGGGACTGCTTGTGTGTGGAGGTCTGGGAGGGATCAGTGCCTTCACCCTGCAAAAAAATACAACAATACAAAACTTTCAAACTCCACCAAAAACAAATTCACAAGTGTTTCCCAGGCACCATCCAGTGAAACTTTAGTAATGATACTGGTTTACCTTCTGGCCATTTCCTCTGGGGAGGTTTTTGATACCAGTGGTTTCTCCAAAGCAACTTCAACGATAATATATGTTCTGGCCTCTAAATACATCTGTCAATGAGAGTGACAGAGAAACTGTAAAAGTGTGTTTTACTGCAAATGCAAAAGAGGAGAAGCCACAGTGATGGTGCCGCTGTTATTCTAAGTGCATCAGTAACACTCTTACACTTGAGGAACACCTCTGGACCTCATCTCAGAATTTCACACATTATTGCCTGGGACTCAGACATTAACCTGCTTGACCCTGTACAGTCGGAGCCAAATGTGGCTCCATCTGAAGTCTTTGAAACCTATATAATGCTTCTTGTTGTACTTCAAGATACCTCAGAAACATAAAAAAAAACAAAAAAACATAGGCAGCAAATTTTGTGAAAATGAAACTTGTGCCATTCCCAAAACCTTTGGCCACGACTGTACAGCAGGACATTTACCAGAACTCATGTCTAAAAAGAGATAACTGGCCTGACCGATATTTAATTTCTTCCTCTTTGTACTTTGTTTTGGTGAATAAAGTTCATGATGACCAAGTTTATGATACAATATTTTGTATGTTAACATTGGCTGTACTCATAATGTAACATAATACATACATAACAAATATCATTTTTCTAATATTTGATATCTAACTGTGCTATTTTATGCTGAAATGTGAAAATAACTTTTATCTATTTGGTCACATTTGTTATCTAAAATTCCACCAGTTTAAATGGAAACCTGAAATTAAACAGTGTAATGGAATTGTACTTTCTTTATTTGATTTAGTTGACCAATTTCTGGGAATTTCAACAAAATGTAATTTTGGAGTTACTCTAAGATTTTCATTTTTACTATATAAATTGTTCCAAATCTCAGTTATCAGTCTGCTTGGTATGGTCACTCTGAGCCCTGAAAAACTCAGGCCTGTCTACAGAGGTGAAACAATTTCTAGTAACTTTAATCTGTTTGTGATTGCGTTAATACTACATGAAGTTACTGTGCTACTTAGTGAAAACTTACATTTCCTGTCCAGCCGTCAGCTACACTGCAGGCTGTGGCCACCCTACTCTGATTTTGAGGCTGCAGACACACAGGAAACACTGATTACATAAAAAAACAAACAAACAATCAAATACCACATACCAGATTTAAAGACTACATCTCAATTTAGTGAAACAAAAATGTACTATTATTAATTTTGTACCCCTGTTATTGTAGAAAACAAATTAAAACTGTTCAGTGCTGAGTTAAGTTTACTAAAATTGAAGTCAGTAGTTTTTTGCAAGATAAATTTCTTAAACTTGAAAGGTTGTCCATGAAGCAGAGCTGATGTCTGTTCTCTGTTACCTGTTCAGCTGAATCCTTTCCACCCATTTTTCTCCATCATCCTTCCTACCTTTGTCTTTAAATCATTCGCTGCTGAACAGGCTCGAACTTTCGCTGCAGCTTTAGCGCTTTCCTTCAACACACTGTGGCTCCGCTTTGCCTTTGTGTACAAAAGAAAATTGGAAACACAGCTTTATCTTTTCCACAGGAGGGCTGGGTGATATGGACAAAATGTTATAAAAGATCATATCAAATCCCTATTTCTTCAAGTTAAAGGAATATTTTTGTCCTCAGTGAAAGTTAAAGAAATCAGAAAGTTGTTTGAGGTTTTACATTATTGGTAAAAGTTGTCTTGACATGAATTATGTAAATGTATATGCAAGTTATGTAAAAGAGTGTGACAAGATGAAAACCTTGTAAAAGAAAGTTAAAAACTAAATAACCACATTTAAATGATTCTTTATGGAATACAATAGATGTTGCCAAGCAGTAAAACATTTTAGAAATCTAGAGATACAACATTAAAGCATTTTCATGATAAAATACTTTTCATCATCAATACATAAAGGAATAAAATTAAATAAGACAACTAACCACTGAAACACTGGTGTGTTTTACTTGACTGAGTAAATAAAATAAACCCTACAGATAAAAACTGTATGTAATGGTGCTGTTTGTCACCCAGTCCTGGCCCACAGTCTGTCGTCTACACACCACACACCTACTGACGACTACTTCAATAAAGGTTGAATGAGTGTATTAGTGTGTAACCTTCTCCAGCAGTTCAATCTCACAGAAGGGTTCAATTCTGTAGGCTCCTCTTATACGAGTGACTCCAGGAAACAGGAGTCGGCCCATGTCCACGAACGCCACACCATGACAAGGAATCAGTGGGCTGTCCTCAGCCCCCTACACCAACACACACATGTAACTGTGAGTCTTAGTCCCCTTTTTTATTTTATTTGGCGTATTTGGAAGGAGATGTACAATAGTTAACCTGCCTTTAATAATAAAATAATCTTACCAGTTTGGCAGATGCTCGACACCTCATGATCTCCAACGGCCACAGTCTGCTCTCACCGATCATCTCACGGAACCTGCGTTTTCCGTCAATGCAGAGATTTTTATATTAACCACACATCTGTCTTTTTAAATATCAGATAGATAGACGGACGGACGGACGGACAGACTTTATTTATCCCAACTGGGAAATTACAATGTAACAGCAGTATGACACACATACAATAACAATAGAGTACCACAGCAACTATGAGTAAAAGTAAGAAATACAACACAAGAGCAAACACTATACACTATACATAATAATTAGAAGTTTAAAAAGATCTGGGCAGAATCTGAATAACAACTGTAATGTGCTAAAATAGAACTGTAAGGTGCAAAAAGTTGAAATATTCCAGATGAGAAGGTGCAAAATGACATTAAATGCAAATGGATCTATGCCCAGAGACATCAGACAGAGGTGAGATATTATAGAATGAGATGGAATGTGGCAGGAAAGGATTTCCTGTATCTGTCCGTTTGACGTCGGAGCTGCAGTAGTCTTTTTGAGAAGGTGCTGTCCAGTGTGTGGTGGAGAAGGTGAAAATTATTGTACATGATGGAGATCAGTTTCTTGGGCGTCCTACTCTCCACCACGGTCTCCATATTGTCCAGCCTCAGACCAATTACAGAGCCAGCCTTCTTTATGATTCTATCAAGTCTGCTGGTGTCACTGGCTCTGATGCTGCCAACAGCCGCAAAGAAGATGGCGTTGGCCACAACAGACTGGTAAAAGATCTCTAACATCTTGTTGCATACGTTGAAGAATCTAAGCTTCCTCAGAAAATAGAGTCTGCTCATTCCCTTCACAATCTCTGTGCTGAATTTCCAGTCCAGTCTGTTACTGATCACCACCCCCACGTATTTGTAGTCCTCCATCTCCTCAACATCCTCTCCACCGATCCACAGTGGCTGTGAAGGCATCCTCTTCTTCCTTAAGTCAACCACCATCTCCCTGGTCTTGTTGACGTTCAGCCTCAGGTGATTCCATTCAGTCCACTCTACAAAGTTGTCAAGTGTCCTATACTCCCCCTCCTCTCCCTCTCTAATACACACCACAACAGCTGAGTCATCAGAAAACTTATGCAGATGACACAACTCAAGAGTTGTGCTGGAAGTCTGTGGTGTATAAGGTGAAGAGGAAAGGGGAAAGCACAGTACCCTGTGGAGCTCCTGTACCACTGACCACCACATCAGACAGAACACTGCCCAGATGGACAAACTGTGGCCTGCCTGTCAGGTACTCAGTAATCCAGGAGATCGCTGAGCGGCTGACACCCATCACCCGCAGCTTCTCACGGAGTTGGATAGTATTAAAAACACTGAAGAAATCAAAAAATGTGATCCTCACAGTGCTTCCTCCACCATCCAGGTGCATATGGGCTCACTGCAGAAGGCAGATGACAGCATCATCAACTCCAAAAGGGGCTGATAAGCAAACTGCAGAGGGCTCTAAAAACGTCTTCACTTGTGGCCTCAGTGGAGCTAACACCAGTCGCTCCACGACCTTCATAACATGAGATGTGGGC
>JAPQRQ010000018.1:21032973-21053288 GCA_037367365.1 Apogon talboti | reverse complement strand
ATAATTTATTTATTTATAAATAATAAGAGCGCACCTGATAATAAAATAAATAAAATAAATTGACATTAATTTATAATGAAATGAAGTTATGATCCAACCACATGAAACAATATAATACACTATACTTCCACTGATTTTCAAAAGTTCTAAAGTTCATGTTCCCAACCAACCTTATTGTTGAGGTTGAGAATGGGGCCCTTGCTTGGGGGGACGGCTGGAGGATGGACAGGCACTGAGCATGAGAAGCTTTGTTGATCTAATTGCAATGAAAAAAAGAAAAAATTCAGTAGCAGTAGTATTGAATTTTCAGGTCATTCGGGGCAATTTGTGTTGTTCTGAAATCCACAAAGACCCAGTGACATTTGGGGACAGCCTGGTTTAACTTATGTGACTACTAAATCAGATAGGACGATGAAGTGACAGAAATCTCTTATTAGGTTAGAAAACTATACTTCCAACCATATGGTTTTACCTTGCAGCAGTGGCAGAAGGTCGACCACGGCTTGGCCCACCACTGCATTCTTCGCGTCCGCTTTTTTCTCTTCAGGTAGGAACAGGAACACTGTCACTGAACACACCAAAACAATCACTGATTGTAATATTTTACCCTTGTTTGTGCAGCTGTTAGTCATCATCATCATCATTTTGCTTCATAAGTGATAAGTGTTGTTTGGTGCAGTCTTATCTGGGTTTTACTTTGACCTAAACAGTATTCAAGAATTCATTTAGAAAGTTTTGGACTCTTGACATTTTGACTTGATCAAACCTGCAAAGTCTGCAAGTATGGAAAAATATGCCAGTCTGCAAAGCATATTAATGATGAGATACAAGAAGAAACCACAGTTCAGAAACCACAGGATGTTCAAATCAAACAGCTACAGCAAACAGCAGAAATGTTGGACTGCATTCAGCACCTGCGTGATGTGTTATAAGTATCACATATAGTAATGGTCACTAGTGTACAAATATGTCAGTAGAATGTGTGTGTGTAGTATCAGCCTGCTTTAAACATACTGCATATCTACAAAAATACAATCATTCCCTGTCATCCCTCCCATCTTGCATTTCTTGTAGCTATCCCTCAAGTAGATGAAGCCACTTTACACGGAGTTGGAGGGAACAGATTGAGGAAAAGTGAAGAAAGTAATTTATGAATATACTGCAAATCAGAAGCTGGTTCGTGACGAGTGCATCAAAAGTAGTAGTCGCATTGTCTGTGTAGGTTCTCATTTGCCCAGGTCATCGTCCTTCTTGGTAGTTCTTCTCGGTTCAACTTCAGTTCTTCAGAACCGAAGAAGTCTCTTGAATGAGAGACGAAAAGTTTTCAAAAGAGTTAAACCAGTCCAGTTGAACCGAGAAGAACTACCAAGTAGTAGCTGCATTCACTTCCATGTCCTCACTTTGATTCTTGGCCCTGATGTTTGTTGCATGCAATTCCCTTGTCTTTCTGACCTATTTCCTGGTTTCCTTACTACCATTTCTGACTATATAAACTCACAAAATGTCCAAAAGCTAAATATTAGAAGAAAAACAAGACAGACACACAATAATATATTCAGTCAGCTTACATATGATCAGTTTGTGGGATATGTCTGTTAGAGTCTGAGCATCATTGGAACACTGATAGCTGCAGGTGAAGTCGTAGGTGACTTGCTTTTTCACAGAACTCCCCTTTTTCTTCTCTGATTCTCCAAGCAATGAACCATCGACCTCCACTCGCACATAACTCTGGAAGGTGTCTTTTTTTCCTTGCTGAAAGAAAACAAAAAGAATATAGGAAATGTCAAAGACAAGATTACATTACATATCAATGTATACTTCTTGGGTTTTAAGTTTGAGCTCATCAGCGCTTTTATATTCTCAAAGCAAAGCTATTTTTCACTTTCATTTCTTTATATTGTTTCAGCTTGAATTTAACTTCAAAGTTTTCCACTCAAAGCAGTTTTACAGCATAAATAACCAAAAACTATTTACCAGAAATTTAAGTTGGTCCACAAAATATTATAAATGAAAATGTATAAAATCCGTGTGTGTTTAGCTACATGATGTTGGTGAAATTCCTTCTAGATGTAAAACGTCAACATGTTTTAAGATACTCTACTGTATCTCGGATATTCGCCTACTGTCATAAATGTGTCACAATTATATTAGGATATGACTGACGAAGCAGACAAACAATAGTAATATTGACAAAAAAACAAAAAACACATAAGGATGAGTTAGCGTTACCTAGTTTAAAAAGGTTTGCTCCTCCTGTCTTCATGTTTAGTTATCTCCAGCCATATCTTAGCATTAGCCATATTTAACGACAGTGATAATAATAATATTAATAATAATAATAAAATACTTTCTTGGCATCTACACAACTTACCAGGTCATTTCCTTCGATAACGTTTATTTTTATGGTGAAGTTTTTATCCGGTGTCTCCATATCGTACACAAACTATAACCTAGCTTAGTTATGCTACTGAGTCTTTTGCTGTCTCCAATTCGAGTCCCGTTTCTATGGTAACACATGGTGCTTTCAGACAGAAACGGACGTACCGGAATCAACAGATTGAGACGTTAAACATTAATAAAAAAATTCATTTATGAAACTTTATAACCTCCCTAAAGACATACAAACCTAAACACAACATTCAAATACCAGAAACGCAGTAAAGTAACATCAATAACAACGTAACACTCTTTTTATTATTACATTCAGCACAGAGAATAAGCACTGTTAGAGCTCCCTTTTGAGTCATACTTTATTCAGATGAAAATTTTCTGTAAGTAATTCTGCTGTCGCATGCCTGTGTTACCCATTTAGAAAGTTATATCAGTGTATTCCAACCAACCCTCATGCAGCAAAGTCAGAGGTTAAGATACATTTTATGTAATGGCGTTGTTATGACAGCAGGGGTCACTGTTCTAATAGGAAAATTCTTGCTCAGCCTTGAAAGCAATGCATTGTCATGTCATCTAAAACTGTAATAAATGTTACATTTAGCGGATACAAGGACAATAAAATATGTGTACATATTTGTGTATCAGATAAGTAAGATTAGAAAAAAATTAAATAATTCTCACTATAGTGATGAGATTCCACCAAACCCAATGTAATATATAACCCAAAGAATACTGTGTGAAACCATGTTGGATATTATAATTCAGAGGCTGACTGAAATTTTTGATAAGATCTATCAAATTGTCAAATGTATATTTTGTATTATATAGAACATTGTTTATTTTGTTATTTATCAATTTGGTACTTTTTTATTGTTGATCATTAATTATTTATATTGTTTTTATTCAGTACTTAATACTGAGTGGTAGACTTATGAATGGATGAGTGGAAGGACATTGACTGGTTTTTAATTATACAGAGACATAGCAGGCATTTCACTCTATTTTCTGCTCTAAAATGGCTCTGTATCATGTATTACGACCCTCGAAAATGATCAACGATGTATTAAGGTTCCAGATACTGTATTTACGTCTTGGAATGTTCTTTGTCGTGGTGAATTGGCCTCCCGGACGCAGGGGGCGCTGCTACTTCCTTCGTCTTTTCTCTGCTTTGCATCTTAAACGGCGCAGTTACAACTTCCGGATTTTTACTATCAATGATTTTGTCACTTGTGTGAGACTAAAACACTTCACTGGTGTTTGTCTTATTGTCGTTAAAGATGTCGTACAACTACGTGGTAACAGCCCAGAAACCTACGGCAGTAAACGCCTGTATCACAGGTAAAACATCGGGGTCTGTTTGTTGTTTTTGTGCAGCGGTTGAACACTGGCCACCTGCGTGCTAACGGGGCTCCCGCGCTACAAGTCAAGTGCTCCACACGGGCCTGTAGCAGCCGCTAGCTGTTGTTTTGCTAAGTCAAATGTTTACTTGGCGGACTACGTATGGTTATGTGTATGCAGCTATTGACACAGACGTCTCTTATCGGCTTTTGTGTCATCTGTTGTAACGCAAAGGTTATAGAGCCAGTCTTGCGCCGCTGATTGTTAATATATCTGACGTTAGCTGCTCCATTAGCCTGATTTGGATATCTCGTAGCAGAATTATGTTTCATCCTTCATTTTTGTCTCGCCTTACAGTCCGGACTCTGTGTTCTATCCTCCTAGCAAGCGTGAGATTGCAAAAAGAAAAAATAAAATAAAAATGCTGCTGTCGTCGGATACATGCATGTTGACGGGAGTAAATACGAATACCCTATTTAAGGTACACTACATCCTGTAGCCATGAGTTGGGGTTTAAATCTGTAAAACGCTATGTTTACTCCTATTTGGATCACATCAGATTCGAACACATTGTTTTATTGGTCTAATATCATTACACATCCTCTTACCGTTCGATGTTAATCCTCTTAATAGTCCCAATGTGATGAGATGCAGTCCCCCTCTACTGTCTCCGGCAATGGATTTATTACCTGTTTTATGTTTTCTCCATCATCAGGCTTAGGTGCAATAAATAACATTTTGTGCAGCACCTAAACCAAATTAATGCAGAATCAGTGCTACAGCATCAAAGCAACTCCGAGACTTTCCCCGTATTTAATGTGGAACCTATTGGTCTCTGAAGGTGTTGTATTTCAAAGTTTTTTAGACTGTGTTTGCTATTCACCCTGCATCACACATTTGCACATTGATATATTAATAATAATGGTCCAAAATGTTGTGAAATCATTAAAATTGTCTTGCAGGAATATCCTTTTATTTCCCCTCCTTTGTGCCTAATGCTAATAAGAATATGAATAGGTTTTTGTTGAACAGACCCTGAAATTAATGGGCAGTGGACAGACCTGCACAAATTGATGAAAAAAAGTCACATTAGAGCTGCACAAAAGCCAGTCTGTTCAGTTACATAATTGCAAATGGCTGCAATTTACAAGTCCATTTTAGCAGAACTCTGGGTGATCTAATCTAAAAAACGATCTCTCTTATATGTTCATATTTTGCAAGTAGTGAAACTAAGATGGCACAGTAAAATGTGGAGAAGGTTTTACATACTCTGTATTTTATTATTGTTTCATCCTAGTTTAAGTTTGCTGAATTGATATTTCAAAGTCTGTGTAATTGATATCCAAGCAAGTAGAGTCAAACTTCAAATGCAATAATATTGGCCACAGTAATCACAATCAAAAACTTTTTCAACAAAATGTGCAACCATATTGTTGTTATTATGGGCAGAAGTGCGATTTGACTTAGGGTTTGTTTTTGGTTTTTTTTAAACTTACAAACTTCTAGTATTTAAAAAAAAAAAAAAAAAAAGTAACCACTTCAAAAAATACAGGCAAAACTTGTGGTTGCAGTTAAATAAGTGGTGCTGATCCTGAAATACACATAAAAAGGCTGACGTTATTTCAGCTCAAAGAGGTCTGACATTTGCTTTTTTACCAGTAGTGGAAACAACAGGCTGTTCAGTTTGTACATTTTATTGTAAATGTTTGGAATTTTTACCTTAAGGGTTATTTTAAATGTTTAATAAAATTGTAAGTCATGCATTTCTATATTGTTGTTATAAGTTGCTATAAATAGATGCTACCTCTCGAAGGTTTTGATTCATATTTGTGATTGATTATATATGTTTTCCCAAAAACAAGTACGTTATTGTTAAGAATTTGATTTAAAAATTATACAATGTGTTGTTGGTTGTGTCAGTTGCTGCTTTAATTTCAGATTTTTATCCGCCTTCTACTCACCTAATCATCAGTGTAAATGACATCTGCTGCTAATGTGTCCACAGGCCACTTCACCTCTGCAGAGGACCTGAATTTGCTCATAGCTAAAAACACACGTTTGGAGATCTATGTCGTCACAGCTGAGGGGCTCCGGCCTGTCAAAGAAGTGGGGATGTATGGCAAGATTGCTGTCATGGAGCTCTTTAGGCCAAAGGTAAGAACCACGTGTGTTGGCAAGTTGTTGTGAGGACATTATAACTCATCCTTGCAGTATTAAATGGCTGTTTTATGGAAGGAGTTGATAGTTGTAGGATTACGGTAAGGGTTGGGGTAGCACTGACACAATTTAGAAATTTAAATTCATTAACTGTCATACAGATAATTGCAATTCACAGTGTTGTCCTTTCTGCTAAAGTGAGACTAGACACTCAAACATTATTTGAGCTGTGTTTCATCACACATCTGTAATGAAATGCATCAACGTGGATGATAATGCACATAAAAATCAACAAGCATCTTAAAACTGCAGGTTTCGTACAGGTGTTTGAAATCCTTGAAAATGCTTGAATTTCAATGTTGTGTTCTCAAGGTCTGAAGAGTGCTTGAATTTTAGTTAAAGTTCTTGAAATTTTAACTCTATGACATTATTTATTTTTCAATATTAACTCTGCCGGTATTAGATGGCAAACCAAAGCTACTTGCATAGAGGTGATACGTTTTGAGAAATAACACTTTATGCCAAAAAAGAAAATTGTCTGGTGCTCTTAGGTCGACCCCTGGTACATTTTTATCTTAATCTTTGTCGCGGTGCAAGTGTGTCTGCAGAATGCCAAGTGGCTTCCCTTTTTTGGGTTAAAAGTTTGTGTTCCCCTTTAATTTCTAAAGCTTTTGCTATTTTGAAACATAAATTTAGATGTTTATAGCATAACCACAAATATATGTATTCCTATAGATATCTATTTTACCTCAGTGATAAGGTGCTGTGCTAGAAAATTTTAAATGACCCTTAAAAATTCTTAAAAAGTGCTTGAATTTGACCATGAAAAATGTGTATAAAGTAAGAACAACTGATCTTGCTATCTCCTGTTTGAAATTTTTTTTGTGTCTTCCCACTCATTTTATGACGTAGAATCTCACTTTTAATATTGTTTTACTACAACTCTGTTGTGAAATTTTTGTGAAGAAAAGTAAGAATCTTTTTTTTCTATTTGTTCTTTGTCACACACCTGTCATAACAATATGTAGTATACTTCAGTGCAGCTCTGTGAAATACTTAAGTTAAGTCAGTGAAATATTAAGAGTTGATGAATCTTACCATGAACACAAAAAGCATTAATGGTCATTAACCACAGTCATCTCTGAGCCAGTTGTGATCACTGCCTCCATGACACTGACGCTGTAACAGCAGTGTGTGTTGTACATTCTGTGGTGTAGGTCACTGGAGCTTTAGATGTTTCCTGTGGTCAACACACAATGACTGTAGAGTGAGGCTGACATACAGATGTGGTCACCAATTAAAACAGACACAATAGCACTAATGAAGCAGATTTAGCACTTGGGTAATTTATCATGCATGTCCTATTGTTTTCACATTTGTTCAGGGTGAGAGCAAAGACCTGCTGTTCATTCTCACATCCAAATATAATGCCTGCATCCTGGAATACAAACAGAACGGGGAGAGCATCGACATTATCACTCGTGCTCATGGCAACGTCCAGGTGAGAGAAACAAGCACTAATAATGTATTTTTATATTTTATCATTTTTAATGTCGTTTACATTGTCTGCTATAACACTTACAGAATGTTTCAGTGTTTTGTTTTACTGAATATTGGACATGCTTATTTTGATGTTGAACTTTGTTTTTATTACCATTATAATTGCCTTGAGCATAGTATAATTTGATAATTTTGAATTGTTCATAATTGTTCTACTTCTAGATTGATTAAATTGCAGTTGTTTGTCCAATTTCTGTCTTGGTCTGATCATAAAGAAGGGTATAAGATCACAAACAACCATTTAGCCTCTTTAACTCACATCAGAAATCTGCCGTTAAAGTAATACGGATGTGACAAATATCAATGTGGATGATATGAAAAGATTTGTCATCATAGCATTTTTCACTATATTGCTCAGCCCTTCCCCCAAGAGTTTCATTAAATGTAATTTCAAATCCGATAACTTTATTGATTGGAAATGTTAACATCATCCTTTATGGGGCTTGTTAGTGAAGGAGGAAAAATGAGAAACTCTGAGCTTCTAAGAACTTTTTCTTCTCGTTTGTGAGCCTAAACATATGAAGACTATTAAAGTTTGCGATAGTTCTGTTTCATGGGTTGATGATGTGTGTCTGAAATCCACCTCCAGGCTTAAACCTTCTCATACTAAATCCACTTTTGCAGGATCGTATTGGCCGTCCATCAGAGACAGGTATTATCGGAATTGTAGACCCAGAATGCCGTATGATCGGCCTGCGGCTGTATGACGGCCTGTTCAAGGTGATCCCATTGGACCGTGACAACCGCGAGCTGAAGGCCTTCAACATACGACTGGAGGAGCTGCAGGTCATCGACGTCCACTTCCTGTACAGCTGCCAAGCCCCGACTGTCTGCTTTATCTACCAGGTCAGAGGAGCAAGACTTGGAGCAAGAAGTGTGTGTTCAGTAGAAATGGAGGAACGGTGTTATTAAATTCATACAGGAGGGAGTTTTACATCCTTGAATTTTCCAAATGTAACCTCAAGGCCACAGAGCATACTGATTGGATTGTAAAATATTTAAAAGCAAAACGTGTAAAAGCCAGAAGACATCACTAATGCAGCGTGGTGTAGTTTGATGCTGCAGATTTTCAGGATAGTTCAGTATTGTCCCCTGATGCCCA
Source organism: Apogon talboti (assembly GCA_037367365.1). NCBI lineage: Eukaryota > Metazoa > Chordata > Actinopteri > Kurtiformes > Apogonidae > Apogon > Apogon talboti. Next base: position 21,044,740 of record JAPQRQ010000018.1, on the reverse strand, counting down.
ATGAGCCAAATGAGACGTGTGGTTTGAAGTGTCATCTGTTTAATCTACAGATTGAAGTGTATTCTGTCGTGTTGTTTACTGTAGGATCCCCAGGGACGCCATGTGAAGACCTACGAGGTTTCGCTGAGGGAGAAGGAGTTTAACAAGGGACCGTGGAAACAGGAGAACGTGGAGGCAGAGGCGTCTATGGTTATCCCAGGTGACCGCATACAGCATAGCTTATTCATTATGTACAAACACAATGACCCAGTGCTCGTTACCGCCTCTGCACACAGTCCTAATTGGTCTCATTTTTAGACTTTGACTGTGCCTCACAATTGTGTTATTTGTATTGTATTATATTTAAAATAGTACTAAATTTGCGCATAGTAATTCTCTACACATCTACTATTCATTATTCATTAAAAAATGCTATTAAAGAAAAACAATAGATTAAGTAGACCAAGAGAGGAAAAGATGAACCACAGCTCCCATCTTCAGTCACTTCTATTTTTGTGCCACAATGATCAGTTCATTTTTGAGTCCAAGTCCAACATTTATGCTTAGAAAAAAGTCCCTCAAGGCATTCCTGAGGTATGGGTCCTGTTAACATGGACAGACATGAGGTCACAGTGACCTTGACCTTGGACCACCCAAATCTAATCCGTTCACTTCCTTGAGTCCAAATGGATGTTTCTGGCAGATTTTGTGACATTCTGTCAATTTGTGATGGAAATATGTTTTATCCATTTTAATCCAGTGGTCCAACAGACTGAAGACCAACAAACTCACTTGCTCGTTACTCGTGGATGCGTAAAAAAACAGATTTAGCAGCATTTTCTCAATGGATTCAATAAAAAAAGCAGACGTATGCATTGGAATCCGTTAAATAATACAGAAGGATCAAATCAGAACTGACTTCTGTTTCCATCACAAATGCCGACATTTTGATTATTTGTCCTACATTTCATCGTCAAAAGGGGTGTTTCCCACACATAGTCTTTTCTGAAGTGAAGCCACAGTTCTGGCATTTACCGTAGTTCACCTGTCTGCTACTGTTTTGACATTAGCTGTGCATGTTAGCTCCGGCCTAAACAGGCAGGTCCTGGCAGTTGGCTGCATATGGTCCATACAGATACTGTATGTACAGTATCCATGTTTGGGAACCAATAACAGGGCTTTGTTTTGGTGTTTAGGAGCTTAGGTGCTGTGGTTATGGTTTGGAAGGGGTACACATGACTGGAAGATTTTGGGAAAAATGACCTAAATGAATACTAGATGTTATCTGACGAAAAGATAATTTTAGACATTTACTTAGATGTACTGGTTCGGGGTTGGATGTCCTCCTACCAGAAAGTCTGATGTCGCATGCAACTATTAGATCTAGGAGAAGAGATTTTAGTTCGATATGATGCTCTACACATTGATTTGACATTAATTTGGCTTAGGTGGTGTCTGTGGCGTGGGTGCTGTACCTCAGCCTTATAATGGCAGAGAAAACCCTGAATAAGTACAACTCACTTTCTTACATGTACATGGTAGTTGGCATTTTATTGAAACTCTGTTCCAATTTGGATCTGAGTGTCAGTTTCCAACTCATGGGTCCCAATCAACTCACCTTCCTCTCCAGTTCATGTCATAGATTTTGCTGAGGAAAAAAATCAAGAAAAACTCCCATTAACTGCATGAAACTTACAAAATCCTAAAGCCTCACACTGCACACTGTTTAGTTCTGAATTTTTGGAATTTGACCCTCAGAGCTAAGTTTCACAAGAATTTATGTCTAGTGAGGAAGGGGACTTGATAAGATTTTACTGATACTAGTGCCATTATTCAGCTTACCTAACAGTCCAGTTCCTTATTAATTCATTTATTGATTATTTTATGATAAATGAAGTAGACCCACAGGTCGTCAAGATCAATGCCACGTGATTACAGTTTTAATACTAATCTGTTGCAGGTTAATTAGCACTATATGCTATAGTTGGCTTCAGTTATACAACCTATATACCCATAAACCTGTAGACTATGGCTTTAGCTTTGTCTCATGAAACGTAGTTATCTATTGCAACTAAGTTGCAGTTTCTAATCACTGTTGCCTGTTGGTGTATGTCAAACGTAATAAATGACTACTATCAGTTACAGTCACAGAATGCAGCCCTGGTTGTCTGCATACAAACCCACAGACAATGACCATCTTTTAACAAGATGGACAGAAAAAGACGCACTGAAGCCAAACTCATCGTCTGAACAGTACTGTTATCTGCTGGCATCAAACTCAGAGAGCACACAGCACACACTCACTTGATTACTTCTCTGTAATTTTGTCTCAAAGTTTGTCTTTCCCCTTTCCCCTCCCCAGACTAGAAGGTTAGTTCCACTTTGTCTTCTTATGTGCTTTGACATGCAATGTGCACATACAGGGACATCAAGCAAAAATGCATTGATAATAGCAATTGATAAGCTTGGATGTGTACAATTCTGATTTTGCAGCTACGACACTATATACATCACTTGGTGTTTTTTTTTTTTTTTTTTGTTACAATGCTGTTGAAGCTGCATTGGATACTGCCATAAAATCTTCCATGGAAATTGAGGTTTATATTTGCTTTTGGTTATGAACAGTGCTTTGTTTGGGTAATAAGTACCTCGACTTCATGGACTGGATAACTAGGTTTTCTTGGACCCTCAGTAGAACTTTCAAACTAATGTAGTGAAAAATTAAAATTGATGAGGCCTTGAGTACACAGAAATGATGAAATTCAGCTCAAAGGACTAAATCAAAAGAAAATCAGAGCCAAAACTGGATTTAATGTCGAGAGTTTAGATTTGGCAAGGTCTCATACATTTATTGGAAGAAATGAGAACCTCTAAAATGTATGGAACAGCCCTTATAATGAAGCTCAAGACTTTACAGGAAAGTTCAGGTCAGGCTGCACTTTCATAGATGTAAGTAAATGGTTTCTCTCACTAGTTTGAAGTTTGCACAGTCATTCTTTTCATCACAGCATATTGTTAAACAGTATAGATTTCTTAACTATTGCTCCTTGTTTCCTTGCATTTCAGTTCCTGAGCCATTTGGTGGAGCTATAATCATAGGACAGGAATCCATAACCTACCACAACGGGGACAAGTACTTGGCCATCGCCCCACCAACCATTAAGGTAATGACGTCAAATAATGGTCTTCACATTAGAGGTGAAAAGAAGATTCAACCCATGTGTAAACTCTGCCAACAGGAATTAAAGACTTCAAGGATGTTCTAAAGCGTTGCATAAATAAATAAATTAACCTAATTGCTGTGGTAGAACTGTCCAGAGGATTTGTGTTACGTAAAAACGTGTGCACAGGTATAAACCTCTACATGAATGTTTAATGAATCATGAGATTGATGTTGACGTGCCACTTAAAGGCAGGTCTGTAACATCCGTGACAACCCCTCCTCAGCTCCCTTGCAGAGCTAACATTCACCAACATTCGGGCCCCGAGGAGCTTCTTAAGTGTATCCTGCTGCTATAATTAGAGAGCGCTCACTAGCTCACTGCTTTCCCAACACAGCCTCATAAATTTTAGAAAAAACACTCCGTATTGTTTGGATGTTGCAGCTTTTTCATTTTAATCAAACAGCTTGGTTTTGTCTTTGTGGATTCATCTGTGGATGAGTGGTTTGTGCTCTTTGAATGTCTGTCAAATGGACATTTTTTATTCACCGGGCAAACGTGTGAATGCCCCTTCTGTGCATGTTGGACTTGTAGTATTTACAAATGCTCCTTCTTACTCAGAGCATCAGCACATCATATACTAAAGCAGTAAGTCTCAAGAGGCCATTTCTGACTTAAATGATTTCCCAGCCTTTAGGCAGCATCAGAGCGTTTTGTACAGCGCTCTGCTCAGTCTGGAAACAGCAAACGGACCACACTGACTTTTCCACTTCTCCTGGTTCTCTTTGATTCATTTCCGTTAATCTCCTTTCCTTTTTATATTCGTCCCCTGTGGTCCATCATCTTTGTCCCATTCATCTGCGCAAAAATCCACAGTAAATCAGACATTTGAAACAGATTGGACTTGTAATATTGATGTAATGTGGTCACAACCTTGTGATCTATCATGGTTTTAATACAGCTCGCCAATCCTAATTAAGAACTGGAACTATAGATTTATAAAGGCTAATAAAGTCTATTCATCTGACTGATCAGCTGTTTGCTGCGTCGTGTCAGATATTGTGATAAAGTGTAGAACGTGTCTGATCTGTGAGAAGACTAAACAACTACTGTTTCATCAATTTAAAAAGACATCATAGCCTTAAAGCTTGTTCATGCTTGCTTTTTGTATGTAAATAGGTATGTCTGTTTCAAACGGTGTCAAGCGTCACCACTTTTATCCTTAGTTGTGTCCATTGTATTGGAATGAGTGTTTGTCAATCAATCCACCACAGGGTGCCGCTCTTAATTAACATACTGGCCGAATACCACAGAGAAGAGTAAAGTTTTTTAAGAACGTCAATAATAACAAACATGGTGACGGCAGAAGAGGTATTACTAATGTGGCTACTAATGTTGATATTGAGAAGGGTAGTTGTTTTAAATGTGTTGGTAGTTTATCATTAACTCGCTTAAGTCGCTCTTTGAAAAGTTCCACCATTTCTGGCAATTATTCCCTTCAGATCTCAACACTGCCTCCACGGTTCCTGGTAGTACTGCTCTGTATTCTCCGTTGGGGTTCGCATCTGCAAGCTCCCAAAGGCCGGACAGAAATACAGACATAATGAAAGCAGTGGACAGACAGAATGCTCCATCTGTATGTGTATGCGTCTTTAATGTTGCGCATGAATGGGCCTTTAGAAACAACTGGAAACAATAACAGAATACTCTGCATCCTCTGCTCTCTTTATTAGTCATGTTTAATGTAGCCCACAGCGACACCTGCTGGCAACATAGCGGAGCCTAGATTATTTACTCCAAATCAGTTTATGGAAACGCACATAGTTCGCATTTGTGTTTTTGAGAATTTCAACCATTTTTCTCAAATTTGTTTAACATTTTATGGAAACACAGCCAACATTAACAATGAATTAGCAATGTTAATATCCAATAACACGGACTATCAACTTCCTGCCCTATCATTATTACACCATCTTTTAGAAATCCGCCACTGGTCGACCCCTAGTTTGGACTTTAAAACCTAGCCTATTCCTCTCCTTTTTTTCCAATAGCTTTCAGGAACAGCCACTTCTCAAGGTACATATCTTAACGTTCATAGGTTGAATTGGATACATATGCTAAAGCCACAGTTGTACTCAAATAAAAAAATGATATAATACAAGAAACCTCAGATATGGTGGTGAACATTTGGTCAGATACAGTTTTGCAATCTTTTTGTTACTGTCTCTTTCAAGAACACAATTGTAGTTCCTCTACAGATACTCCTAAGCCGTCTGTCGTCTCCTCCCTGGATGCAGCTCATATCCGTGTCCTGCTGATCTGTTCTGTCTTTAAAAGCCACAAACAGCTTGTGCGTTTACCAAGCTCACCATCATCTTGCAAGCTGTCGTGTCTCTGTTGTGTTACTGTAGCACAACATTATGACAGGAATTATAGCTTCTGTTGCTGCAAGTTTTTATTTGGGACGTCAGTATTCAGGAACTGTACAATAATCTTTTGGCAGTTGATTAATAAACTATCACTCTAGAGCAGAAAAAAGGAACGATAAATGTGAAATACCTAAAGTGTGCCAGTTTGATGTCCTCTTGGCATAAAATCATCTAATATACCTTTGGAAAGCAGCCTATGGTGGTGGGTTTTGCTTGTGGGATATAATAAGCTAATTACCATTCAGTTAACAGAGGAGCTAGAGTTTTGTCATTAAAAAAATAAATAAAAACGAATTGATGGTTTGACAAAAGATGCGAGCCATACCACCAGCAAGAGGATTGTGAAAATGAGTTTTGTAAAGGTTCGATCAAGTGAGAAATTGGCTCAGCTTGTACAGTAACAATGACAACAACAATACCGTGTGATGAAGGAAAAAGCGGAGCAGGCTCAGTCACGCTACGTGATTTTAATGCTAATTCCAATCATGGCTACTATTCAATTCAGCTCAACCTGTAGTTTTAAAGCAGATAGGCTTCAGCTCTTGTAGAAAGTCCAGCCCAAATTTGGTGAAGTCCTTTATCTAAAGAGTTTAGTCTTTTGGGCCTATTTTTGTTGCTGGAGAACTATGCTTCAAATTAGACTGCCGTTACGTTTGCTATAATTTATGTCAGAGGAATTCTTTGGATGATCATGATTCGGTGGCTTCACTGTTCATATGTGACTATTACTGTAATTTTAATGCATTGGTTTTAAAGGAAAAGGCACAGGTTACTTATTTTTTTTCCCAACTAAATGGATTTTGCAAACGTGAAACAGTCGGAAATAACTGCTAAAATTTAAAAAGAGAAACTTTCTTTCTGCACCTCTCTCCTTTCAGTCCAAATTAAGATTAATTATAAATACAGATAAACTAACCTCATTTCATGCCTCTGTTCAGAAACTGTTGCCATTTTTATTTTCATTTTGTACATTATACTCATACTCATGCTATATCGCTCTTTTCAGTGTCATTGAATTCAGTTCATCACCAGACAACAGAGATTGGGTTGAATTTTTCCCCATTTCTGCACTTGGATCATTTTAAATCTTTAAAGCTGCAGTGCTTCATACTTAACAGGTTTTTTTTTTAGTGCCATTGTGCAATGATTGCGTAATTCCTTTTCAGCCTAATGTGATTCAGTTTGAGAGCACATAAGATGTCTGTGTCTAGTCTTTTCCTTTGTTTTCAGGCAGACAGTCTACATTATTGGGGTGTTAATACATGATTGACAGCTGTAATTATCGATCCCTGGTCAGATTTAGTCAGCTATGACCTGGATGTCATTCTACTACTCTACTGTGTTTCAACATGGAAACTTGGAAAAGTGGTTTCACTTTTCCATAATGATTTGAAACAATGTCAGGTTCATCTCTATTTACATTTACACTTTTCATGTGGACTAAGAGGAGAAAGCTGCAGGGAAAAGGTGTGTATTTACAAATTGCACCATGTTTTTTTGTTCCTGCCCAAAGTTTTGCCTTGACAGCATTAAAATTACAACATTCTGCAATTACATTAATTGCACAGGCTGATATTGTGATTACAAGTGCGAGTCAATTAATTATGCAACCCTAATGATTAGTTGGGTTTAGTGCGATAATCCTTGAGTCATTTCCATTCACTGAATATAAAGAGATGAGTGAAACAGAAATTCCATATTTCCATCACTACTTCCAGGCTGTTTTCTGTCATTTCACCTGTTTTGAATGGTGTTCTATGTGAGATCCTCTGTATGCAGATGTTGAACTTTTTGTGGCGTGTGAAACGGTGCAGTAACGAGGGTGTAAAACGTAGTGTGGATGGCATTTATCTCCTTCAGATGATGTTTGTCTTACCAGATCTCAGAGTACTTGAACCCTGTACTTCTCTCAGCGAGTCGAAGTCTCCTGATTTGTGTCTAAAAATGTGATTTTAGTGTCAAAATGTTCAGAAGATATGTGGCTTATGAAAAATGACTCCAATATTGACGTAGGTGATGAATGTGGAGAAGGAAAAAGACACAGATCACATTCTCTCATTGGATGAATTCCTCCCTGTATGTTTTCACTATGAGCACTACCAAAGACGGGCACTTAGAGGAGCTCATTTGGGTAATACATGAGGTAAAGAGGGAGATTAGTTTCAGTGCTTGTGTAATTCAAGTCTTCAAGCAAGGCTCTGCCTCTATTTTAGGGATGTCAAACTCATTTTAATTCAGGGGCCACATACAGCTAAATTTGATCTCACGTGGGCCAGTAAAATAATGAAATAATAGTCCGTAAACAATGTCATCTCCAAAGTTTTTATTGTTTAAAAAAAAGTCAAATTACATTATGAAAATGTTTAAATGAGCAAACTAACCTTAAAAAAATGTGACTCGCATGAACAACCTGAATTTTTTAAAGAAAAATAAGTGCAATTATAATAATATGCCTCAGTTTATCATTTACACATGTTCATTACAAATTACAGATCACAGTGGAACTACAAATACACAAAACATTCATTAACAGGCAGAATATTGTTAAAATTACACTTATTTTTCTTAAGACATTTCAGGTTGTTCATATGCGTTCACATTTTTTCTGAAAGGATAGTTTGTAAATGTAAGCGTTTTCATGTAATTTTATGTTTATACACTAAAAAAAGAGAAAAATTTTGAGTTGTCATTATTTATAGGCTTTTATTGGTCTGACCCACTCGAGATTGTATTGGTCTGTAAGTGGAACCTGAATTAAAATCATTTTGATACCACTGATTGTTAATATCTCAGGGTAATTTTTCCATTTGATTTCATTTGCATTTCAAGTTCATCCAATGGGGTGGATTGGACCCTTTGGTGGGCTGGTTTTGGCCTGCGGGCCATATGTTTGACACCCCGGCTGTACTTAAAGTGTTCATTTCAGTACTTGTGTATTTTCAGCAAAGCACCATCGTGTGCCACAACCGCGTGGACCCCAACGGTTCGCGTTATCTCCTGGGTGACATGGAGGGCCGGCTGTTCATGCTGCTGCTGGAGAAGGAGGAGCTAATGGACGGCACGGTGGCCCTCAAAGACCTGCACGTGGAGCTGCTCGGAGAGGTGTCTCCATTTATCTTTTTCAACATTGTTATAAATCTCTTTTCCCATCTGTTTGCTCTGCCTATCTGGCTCGACCACCCTGTCTGTTTGCTTGTTGATTTTTCCCCTGCTGCTTTTTCCTTTCCATGCGTCTTTGTTCCAATCCACTTTTAAATGCTTTATGGCCTCATGAGGTGCCGATAGATTGGGTTACCCTCACACAAAAGATAAGAAAAATGATCCCACCTTTTTGTTGTTCACTTGCCAGGGTTCCACTTAACCCTATAAAGTTGATTTAGACAATCACTGTATATCAATACTGCACTCTGAGCTAAATCTCATGTTAAAGGCAGACAGCTTTTGGCTCGTGGTGCCGTTCTCTAATGACTTTCCAGGGAATTTAGGGCAGTGCATTCTAACTTGTCGGACTCAGACGAGTGATGCTAAAGCTAGAAACAATCAAGCAGAGAAGGCATACTGAACCAGACAGAGCGCTTTTCAAACGACTTTAAACCTTACTGTTTAGTCTGCGCTGTCAAAAGCAGCAGCAGCTTTACATTAAACTGTCAAGTGTGTGTGAAGCCAATTTTACAATCATCATGTAGTGTCAAGTGGAGTTAGAAAGTTTACTGCCCACATAGAAATTAAAGAAAGTAAATATAAAATGAATTCTCTTTTAGTAGGAAAGTTGTGGGGTTTATTATATTACATGTATTAACTGAAGATAGTTGTCACATTGACCTTTTGTTACTGTCGCACAAGAATGGAAGAAAAAAGCATCGTTTTCATTAGTATGTAAAAGGTCAAAAATTATAATGAGTTTTGATGTGAAATGACAGAACACTACTGTGATGGGTCATGATTCAATGTTTAGCATTAATTCTAGAGTGTGGAACCCATTAGAGCCCGGTTACTCCATACGGCGTCTGTGTTTTCACTGGAAGCGCCACAGAGTACTTCACTTCACAAGCTGAGTCTATTTTTGAAATGAAAAGTGGTAAGAGCCACTTCACTGGGTCAAAAAACACAAAATGTAAATGTATGTGAAGGACTCAGGTGCTCATTAAGGGCAGGGGTGGAATTCATGAAAATCAGAGTGTCTCTGACTAGCTTCTGGGTTTTTGTGGCCTTTTTTTTTTTTTTTTTTTTTTTTTTTGGATCGACACTACATCACATAGGGAGACGGGAACATTTTTTCTAAATAAAATGCCCCCTGCCCTCAGAAGAGTTTCATTAATACAGTCCATAGGTATTTTGAGTCTGACCTCGGCATACACTTCTAGCACTGACAAACTCTGAAGGCTGACTCTAAACATACTGAAACAAACTGGCTAGCCTAGTCACGATAATGTTAACGATCCACAATGCAGAGCAGTTCAGCCTCAACACTATACCTGAAAGGAGCTGCTGAAAACCACCATCTCATCTTAAGAAACAAATTGTGTCTACCACGATGCACCACCACTTGTTTAACTTAAAAAGCTGGAATGAGGAGAGTTATGTAGTGATGATCTCTGCATGATTACCTTCTTGCATGCTGCTCAGTCATAAAAAAGCGAATGTTTGAACATTAAAATGTAAAACTGGATGCTTAATGAGTATTCACAAGCATAGCACAATAATCTGAACAGCTCATATGATAGTGGAGATGTAAAACAGCTTAACATGGTGATTTGAGTGTAATAGTTTAGCAAATGTCCTTAATAACGCACTGGGACTTCCCTGACACATCCACATGTCTGAGCAGATGAACACAATCTGTCTCGACTTCACTATCAGCAAAGCATGGTTTACAAACTCCCTTTTTACACTGTGGGAGCCTGACAACACAAGAGTACAAAATATCCAGGCTCAAATAATCCATCTTCAAAAACTATTCAACTGATTGGCTCCTAAATATGGCTGGGTAAAAAAAATCGATTTGATTGATTTTGGATCCATTTTATTTTAATTTTGCTTTATCGAGTAATAGTGGATCAGATAGATTTTTCAGAGCGGGACGGCGAGTACCTGACCCTAGGTACTGCCGAGGCGTGGCCAGCTCTGTCTTGCGGCAGTTCTGCCGTGGAGGAAGGGTGGGCAAAACACCTCAGCGGCAGGACTTCCTGACCTCAAACTCGAACCCGCAGTGCCGTCATCTGGTTGTCGGTGGCTCTCCGAGGCGAGTCGCTGAAGCCGGTCGTTGTAGGAATATTAACTTGGATCCACACTCAGCCATAGGTGATAGTAATACACCTTAACACTAGACGCCACCACCCATAAAACAGAATAAAGATGACGAAGTCCGTTCTGAGCCACTGTAGAAACATGGCAATGTTTCTGTCCCATTCATTATTTAAGAACAGATTCAGCTATTTATTGCTGAAATATCATATTTATTTCCTTTCTAATGTCAATATTGATACCAGTATTGATGTGTTGCATGGCTGCGGTAGTCAAATAATCAGGTTACAGCTCAAAATTGTTACTTTGGTACCACTAAGAATTAATCAGAATCAATCAATACTGAAGTGAATCGATATCGGATCGAATCGAATTGTGATCAGTTGATTCAGAACCTTATGAATCAAATCGATTAAGGACATTGGCCATGATACCCAGCCCTACTCCTAAATCATATTTCTTGGTTACACTGATATACAGACTGCGTGTCTCTGTCTTCATGCATTTTTAGCCCTTACTTTTGCATCATGGCCTGAAGTGTGAGGGTTTTTGTGTCTCCTCTCATTGACAGACGTCCATTGCAGAGTGTCTGACCTACTTGGACAACGGAGTGGTGTTTGTGGGCTCCAGACTGGGCGACTCCCAGTTAGTGAAGGTAAGGAACAGTAACAAAGCACGCTGATAAGGGCAGCCGTTCTAAATGCTGATGTTTAGACGGGCTGTATATGTACATACATACATACATACAGGGTGTTACAAAAAATGTTACATCATTTCATCACCTTATAATTTGTTTAAAATTTGTTTGCTCTTTTTGCTCAAAATAGTGTAATCATTTTTATTTTTCTTTCAGGAATAGAATATATAAATAAAACTAAAAAATAAAACATTTTATGTCCAAAATAAATCCTATTAAGTATCATTTCTCCTGACCATGTAGTCACTCCGATATGG
>JAPQRQ010000018.1:21022706-21032873 GCA_037367365.1 Apogon talboti | reverse complement strand
GAACAGAAAATGTGCAATATGCATCAAAACAAAATTAGACAGGTGCATAAATTTGGGCACCCCAACAGAAAAATTACTTCAATATTTAGTAGAGCCTCCTTGTGCAAAAAGAACAGCCTCTAGGCGCTTTCCTATAGCCTGTATTGAGTGTCTGGATTCTGGATGATTGGACCAGTCCTCCTTACAAAACATCTCCAGTTCAGTTAAGTTGGTAGTTGCTGAATTTTTGCACCCTATTTTTCACGTCTGATTTAATTTTATACAACTTAACATTGCTACACTAAAAATCTTTTTCTGGACAATACCCCGGTACAGCTTTTATTACAAGATGAATAGCATGGCACTGGGATAATTTTCTGCGAAGACACAGTAAATTACTATGCAGCCTTAGAGGGGTACCTAAACTTTTTCATACCACTGTATACATTTCCATGTGATTTTACACATCTCAGTAAATCGTTTTTTATTCACTGTGCCCCTGTAATATCATACAGCTAATTTCACTATATTTCACTTGTAACTGTTCTTGTTTTAACAGATGCCTCATTGTTAATTGTTCTAATTCTTAATAATGTTGTTTATTGTTCTACTGAAGGACTCTTTTTATTGTTATTTTTATCAGCAATTCATCTTGTCTCTGCTTGATTGTAGATGAGGCCACTAACTCATTATACTTTGGGGAAAAAAGTCTGACATAATCTGATACTAAATATTCATTCCATTTCATAATATGAAGGGAGGCCTCTTATCTCCTCTACTCTGATATTTTTACCATTAATTTTAACTTTTTGCTGATATCTTTTGATTTTGTGTGACTTTACATGCAAAGGATAAGAGTTGACCTCATTACTTGCAAAATAAGTAAAATAATTATCTGAAAAACTGTTTTTGGTCTCTGTCCATTCATGCTCCTTTGTTTTGATGTGTACGAAGTGCTCACTGTGTTTCTCTGCAGCTCAATGTGGACAGTAATGACCAGGGCTCATATGTGGCGGTGATGGAGACCTTTACCAACCTGGGGCCCATTGTGGACATGTGTGTGGTGGACTTGGAGCGACAGGGTCAGGGCCAGGTAATAATAATAATAATAATACTAATAATAAACTCCACAAAAACAGCCAAGACAACACTTTTCCTATATTTCAGCTGCATACTGAAATCAGATCACTTAAAGGTATCATTTGTAAGAATTCACAACTCTCAGCATTTTACCAGAAATTTGTGGTGTTTGTATCAGACTGTTGAACCAGGTCAATGCTTTTCTTAGCTTTGATAAAGTCTTATTTTATCTGAACGCTCTCGTCAAAACCAACTTCTGAACAAAACAGTAATTTCTGTGACATTAGAAGATTAGAATCGAACTGCAGAAATGGAATATAATATCCCTAATTAATTTAATATAGTGTATAATAACCCAAAAATAAGAACTGCTGTGTTTTTATTGCCTAAGAGTGTTGTGTCTACTTCATGGAGTCATGACTGACTTTTCCTATTTCTGTTTCATACTGGGTTTTCATCACTGTCATCTACCCATGTGACTTTGCACCAGGCTTTACTATCTCGATGTTTGTCAGTGGTTTTTTGTGACTATTGGAGACAATAAGCCAATGGTTATTCAGATGGTTGTCCTCACCATATCTTGTTGATGCATAACCGGTTAGTTTTGATATAAACTAGTTAACTATCTAAATAAGCAATAAACCAGCTAGTTCTGTGTTACATGTGGTTATGCTACTGTTTTTGAGTCTGGTTGCTTTGAGGAGACTGATATAACTATTGCAGTTAGATTTTAACAACATGTCAACAACTTTTAGAGTGTCATAGAAGCTGTATTGCAACCTGAAGAAAGTAAATGCACCCTCATCAACATCAACTGTGTGTGAAATCCTGAATTCTATTTACTTCCTATTACACTGAATGTAGTAGGAATTCCTTTAGGTTTATCTCAGTTCCAATGCACCTGTGCTTTGATATGAAAGACATTCTTGAATAAACAACAGTGTAAATTGTACAAAGAACCTCTACGTTGTTGTAGTGTTAACAATATTAATACACACGTTTAGAATTGACCCCAAGGCAGTTGCCCTAAGATTAGTTTTATTGATCATACTCGGTGCTTCCTTTAGTGCAGAATAAAAGTCTTCATAGAGAAAAGAGAGACTAATTAGAATCAGACAATTTCTCTTGAATACTCTGATATCTTTGGGTTAATGTCAAAGCTGTTATAACAATTTTAGTTCATTTCTGAGTGTTTTTATAATAGAAATATTCCAACCTCCTTTACACTGAATTATAGGATTCCTCGAGCCTCCACCACAGATGTAGACATGACATGGTTTTACTGAAAACCCTCTTAACGTTGCTGGATTCACTTCGTAGCTTCTGGCGAGTCTCTTGTCTGTGTCTTCCTCTTTATTATCCTCTTTGTCACAGCCTTGAGGGAGTCGGGGATAATACCACGAGTGTAGCCGGTTTTCTTGACTCGTGTTTACACTATTTTTGTCAACAGAATTAAGTGTGTCACATCCTGCATTATAAACCTGGCACTGGCCAGAATAGCCTTGTTCAATGTATTCAGGAGATTCTTGCTGACAACAAATGCTTGGCCTGCGGTGCCTTTTTATAGTCCGTCTGGGTTTTCGTCTTTGGTCTGGTCTATTTTTGGTGGTTGGTGGCCTCTGCACACCTGGAATTAACATGCAGCTCCCATCCCAGTTGAGTCTAGATATGATTTAGCTGGACCGTGGTAACGCTTAATGTTTTACATTCACCTCCAGTGCACAAATTTAAATTGCTTTTCTTGTTGTGTTGAAAAAACCTAGAGTGCAGTGCATGTCATTTCTATAACAATATTTACATCTTTCGTCTCAGATGTTCTCTGTCAATCCATCATCTGTAGCGTCTTGTGTGCTAAAGTTTGTTTACCTTTAACAATTATCAGGCAGTTTGTATTCTGTGTAAATCCAAAGGTTATTAGATCAAATCAGACAAAATGAGGAAATAGTGAGTTTTCAACAAAATATATCATTAACTGAACATAAACCAAGTGTGTCCATCCACTGTCATTGATCCAACTCCATGGGTTTTACTGGTAAATCAGTGTTGTAGAAGATAACAGTGTTTCCACTTTTACTATGGAGCCTCAGAACATCCAAATGGGTCATAACTGATGACCATGAAAAGATGACAAACTGTATTTATACACCAATTATTTACATGTATTGATAGGATCAGTGGATCAACAGGTATTAAACATTTTAGATCAGTACATGGTTTTGGTTGGTGGTGGATGTTTGGGTCTTTATGGGTTAAAGTTTTCTAGCTAACTGAGCTGAAATTAAATGTTGAGAACAGTGAAGAAGTGAGCTGCATATGCACAACTTCTGCTTTATAAAAACGTAGACATCAGTGTGTATAAATGTAGAGGAATAGTTGGACAAACACACTGTGATCAGAGCATTTGTCCTCCTTTGTGTTGGTGTCAGAGAGACAGGGAGATGAAGCAGCGAAGAGCCAGAGATACAGTACAGAAGGTTTGTGTTGGCAGGGTTTGACACCAGACCGCGGGGTATTTGATGCAGATCCAAAGGCACTGGTCCACTAGAGCACTGTGCCATGGTCTGGGTTCAGACCAACATGCATTCAGCCACAGTGGGAACGCATCCTCACACTCATTCAGATCTGCTAAAGGTCCAGAACTAAATCCAATCACAATTGTTTTAATTTCCTGTTTGCTGTAAATCCATGGGGCATTTGACCTGGTTAATTGGTCCAGACACATTCCAAGATAGTCAGGACAGAGGGGAATTGATGCACAAGCTGCAGGCCAGAATATAATGGCACGTCAGTCACATTCACTGAGCACAAAACATGACAAAACCTGCATAAATAGCACATGTGTGGAGTCCATCCATCATGGCCGCCTTGAGATCACACTTTTATATTTTGTTCAAATTAGCAGGATTCAGTCGGTCCCTGGAGTGTGTGACTGAGTGTGTGAGGACAAACGAGAACATGCTCGAGGGAGATGCGTGTGTTGCCAGGTCCACAATGGATATTTGGATATTTCCATTAGGCTGAAGCTATTGGGTGGCAGGTGGTTCAGATTGTGTGGGCTCTGGTATTTATCCTGTTAGCGTACCGTGACTGGATGGATAAATAACATTCTGGTGCTCTCCAGTCAGACTGTGCACACACCGGAAGGATTTACCTTCAGGGTGTTGGACCTCGGCACTGTTGTCATGTTTGTACTGGCATTGTCACAGAAGCTTTACTATTAATTGATACTGATTCATAAATCCCTCAGCAGTCAGTGTCACTGCAGCCTCACAATGTGTTTGTCTAAGTCAACCACACGTTCGACCAGTGACTACTTTGTTACTGCCACTACTCTTATCATAACTGGAGTTCTTCACCTGCACATGATAATAAGCGTTATTTTGATCATTCTGATGTAAAGGAACTGTGTAAGAACAGTCAAATAGAGAAGTTGGTAACCCTTTCTTTATACTTTTTTCTTAGATGTGTGGAGTACCAGGCATGTTGTTGCCAAGCCACATCTCTTTAATTCCTTTAACATCTCAATAGATAGTGCACAGACGTAAAATAATACTAATCCTGGACTGTGATCATTACTATTCACAGCTTTTCAAGTAGCGTATTTACCATTGTCTATTCATACCATTGTATCTACTCCAAATCCATAAAAACCTTTAAGTTCATATTATGTAGGAGTTGCAGAACTCATACTAGTGCCGGAAAAAAGTTGAATTAATCGAATAAGGAATCTTTAGTTTTCACATTAATAGTTTTGACTTTCTTGCAAACATGTTTTCTGCCAAGTAATAATAACTATATAATATGTACAAGTAACTTAAATCACATAAATTTACCTCTCACAGATCTAAGTAAATGTAGCTTCAAAGCTGATAAACTTTTCACTGGATGTTTTCTGAGGTATGATTATTTGCACTTCTTTGAAATGTTTATGGGAAAGTATTGATGTAAAGTGTAGAAATATACATATTTGAATGATTAAAAGTTATGTTGCTCCATCATTTTAATAATTTTTGGGAAAAAAATGGACAAAGTCAGAGAAATGAAAGATTACCTACAAAAAATGTGTTTAATGACGCAAAGTCTGTGTTAAAACTAGGGCTGGGACGTTTTAACACCCAGTGTTTTATGGCACTTTAATGCGTTAATTTTGATTAATTAATTACAGGAAAATTAACGGCGTTAAAAAAAATAATGCATTTAATCGCATTTTATTTTTACGCTCCAGACAACACGGAACGTTTCTCAGTGCATGGGTTTCTAGCATACTGATTATACCGAACAGGCGGAAGCGGCAATGTTGGGACAATAATGACAAGGATGAGACCGCGTTCCTTGGCCCAGTGGACAGGACATTTACATTTAAAAAATGGATGGATGGAAGCCTAGATATGAGCACTGCTGTATTCAAACTATGCCACAAAGAGTTTGGATACCACCGCAGTTATTCAAGCCTACACTACCACCTGAATGCTTAACACAATCTGCCTAGTACGAACACCGGAGCTAACACTAATGCTAACGCTAATGCTAATGCTCCTATTCCAACCACTCCACACTCCACCAGATAATGGGTTTGAGAGCTTAGATGAGTGAGTCCACATCTGATAAATGAACAAACTCACCGGTGACATGTATTGCAGTGGACTGTAGAGCACTGTAGAAGATCAGGGGTTAAAAAAGATGCTACAGATAGCGTCCTCTGACCCCACTCATGAACTGCTATACAGAAAGACAATTTTAAACAAAATCCAGCAGCTTTATGACACTGAACAGCAAGTAAAAGGGAAAGACTGACTGAGGTCAGTTAAGGGACCATTTTTGTTTGTCTTTTTTTTCTTTATCATTTTAGATGGTATGGCATTTAATGTTTTATGGCACTTTAACTGTTGGTCTGTTTATTTTTGGCTAAGGATATTTATTTATCACTTTACTACTCTTCTCAAATGTACTTTAAAGTACTGTTTATTTACAAAGCAAACATGTTTAGCAGTTTATATTAAGTAATAAACAGATTTGGTTGTTGTATATGTCTATTCATTGATTTAGTTATCTACCCAAATGTGTTTGAATTGGAAAATATCCCTTCTGGTGTCAAATATTGATATGCGATTAGAATATGATTAATTATGATTAATTAATTACAAGGTCAATTAATATTTTTTTTTAATCGAGTCCCACCACTAGTTACAACATATATTGCAGAATTATTTCCAGTTATAGTGTAACTTGTTATAGTCGTAGTATAGTCAGTTAGTGGTCACTCAGAAAACAATAATATCCCAACTTATAAAATCTAATAATGGACAGTAACTATAGTATGTAGATAAGATAAGATAGACTTTATTGATCCCATCATGGGGAAAGTTCTCAGTTGACCGCAGCAAAGGAAAGACAGGAAACAGAAAAATATACACTTATGAAACATCAAATATAAAGAGAAAAAAATAAGTATTTATATACATTTTGAATAAAATGGTAATATTATGTACATATTTACAATGTGTTTGCACATGCACACAATGTGATATGGGGGGGAGGGTTACTGTGAACTCATATGGAATCAAAGTTTTAACTGAATTGATCAGAGGTGATTTTATTATTTTGAAAATGCTACATAAAATGTATAGACTTATTTGTTGCATTTCTTTTTCCAAGGTAGAAAGCAAGTGTGCAGTCAAGCCTGGTGTTGCTTTACACATTTCAGAATTGTTCTCGGTCCCTGCCACACACTGAGACATGTTTATTGATTAACCACTGTTATTGCATTAGTACTCTGTATCAGAGCCAAAAAGGTCAGATTATTGCAACACTATTTATATCAAGAGCAAACATCAGTCACACATCAAATTCATGTTTTTGTCCTTTTCCATTC
This sequence comes from Apogon talboti, assembly GCA_037367365.1. Lineage (NCBI taxonomy): Eukaryota > Metazoa > Chordata > Actinopteri > Kurtiformes > Apogonidae > Apogon > Apogon talboti. The sequence goes on along the minus strand of JAPQRQ010000018.1, from coordinate 21,025,942 downwards.
ATGGACTTTGTCTTTTTATTTGGGATCAGTGATACATATGTAGAACTCTACTAGTTCTACTAAATGATAACAGGAATACTTAAGAAATGTGTGAAATTGTCAAGTAATGTGTTTTCAAAACTAAGATGAACGTTTAGTCTCGGAACAAACTGAGACAGCTTCACTTAACCCTGCCTTTATGAGCTGTAACCTGCAAATTTCCTGAACCCGATAAAAAACACAGAGAAGGAAAACCTTGAAGTCGAGTACAAAAACCTCTGAATTTCTGTGGAAAAAGGAGCTATTAAAAAAAATTACGTGATGGAGTAAAATCTGTGATTTTTTCGGTAGCTGCAATGAGTAGTAAAAATGTCTGTCATTTCTTTTCTGCAGGACCAAATAACCTTTAGACATGATAGAAGTTTAATAATATTACAAAGAATAAGAAAAAGTCAAAACTAATGGAGATTTTAATACATGAGAATTTAACATTCTTGGTATGGGTAACAAGTAATATGTCTTTGAACTGAATTTCAGAAACAGCTATTTAGGAGTAGTTCAATACATGTCTTTACCCAATGCAGTGAAAAATAAGATGCTAGAAAGGCTTAGAAAGCACATAATAATGATGAAATGTAACTCCTTTAGAGAGGCAAATTAAAAAATACATTCCTTCAAGTATTTGGAGTAGAGCTTTAGACTTTTGAAGGCCACATAACTTAATTAGTTTTCACGGATGAACTGGTAGGGCTAGATGAGTTTGTGTGATGCTTATTTAATAACATTTATAAAAAAAAAAAATAAGTGTGGGTGAATGGTTAATATAGGACCTGAATAATAGGCTGACTGCTCACGTTGCTCTGTCTTTTGAATAGCATCATCTTGTCTAGTTTTCCATGTTTTAGCAATTAGTCCACACTAGTGTTGCTTTCGTCAACGAAAATTATAATGAAATATCTTCGTCAACGAACCTTTATCGCATGACGAACACAAGACGTAATGAAAGTGGTGGTCATGTGACGATAACTATAATTAAATATATAATGCAATATTGTTGACTGATAAAAATGAGACTAAATGTAGCTTACAAAACAAAAACTGTGATAAAATGTCTCTTCGTTTTCGTTAACGAGTCGGGACGAATTGACGTTATAATTTTTAGTTGCGCTACTAAGATACAGGCGTGCCTGCAATGAAATTGTGACGTATGCACGGCCTGCACGGTAGAGTGCTGCAACCCGAACTGAGCCCGATGGAACCCGTCAAGGCATCTCAAGACGTAGGTTATTTGCACAGGACAGTGACCAACCAAAGACTCACTGGGCTGGCCCTCATGAATATTCATACAGATATTGAAATTGACAGCATATAATATATTCCTGAGTCCATAAGGATGACACAATAACCTTGTTTGAACTAAAATGGGTTTAACTAAAAGAACATGTTGGTTTTGTCTAGACTATGTTGACTGGATTACATAGAATTGCATGACTAAAAAGAGACTAAAATACAATTTTCATTGAGTAAATCAAGACTATAATGTCATTAGTTGTCGTTGACTAAAACTAGACGAAAATAGTCATATATTATTCTGACTAAAATAGGACTAAAATGCTCAGTTTTAGTCGACTAAAACTTGACTAGACGAAAAAGCTATGAACGTGACTAAAACTAATGAAGACTGAAATGAGAGTTTGACACAAAGACTAGACTAAAACTAAAATTAAAACAGGTGGCCAAAAACAACACTAGTCCACACCTATTAGATTTTAAAAAAATGTAAACAGAACTACAAAAACACATTGTCATCTTTCTTACAACAGTTGGGGAGAAGTGGATCTGCTGTTCCAAGACAGAGAACAGACAGGATGACATTGACACCTCATAAAATAGAAAAACAGAAATCGTATCCCTTGTGTCTGAGTCCATGTTTCTTTGTGTTAATGCCTCTTTTCTGTTTCCTTCACTGTTTGCAGCTGGTGACATGCTCAGGCGCATTCAAAGAGGGTTCCCTCCGGATCATCCGCAACGGCATTGGGATTCATGAGCATGCCAGTATTGACCTGCCAGGAATCAAAGGTTTGTGTGTCCTCCTTCACACACCTCCATTTCAAGTTGTGGGCTTCATCTGTCCCTTAATCCCCCACTGCTTTGACAGCGGAGCCACTTCAGCCCAAACATCTGTCTGCCTCTTCATGGCCAAGACGCCAGCTGTTGCACATCCCAACCCAGCATGTGAGCATGGCAGATGGCTCAGATGTCATAGGGCTCAGCTTTGTTTTGTAAAAGAATAGGATATTTGCCAAGGCTGCGTTGGAAACCGTTTGTTTTCATTTAGTGGACTGATGCACCCTGTGGGTCACGCTATAGTAAAGTGTCAACTTGAAGGATTCCATCAGGTGATACTCATGGCAGACACCTCTTAATCGCTGAAAATTAGCCTCCTCTCCAAAGACTGTTCTCTAATGCTTAAATGAGACACACAGGCCAGTTAAGGTCTCCGTGCACTTTGTTAGGCTTCAGCTGTTTATTGACCATTTCTGACCTGAGAGTCTCAGCTGCTGCCTCCTGCCCCTGGCCTTTTGATGAGAGGCAATTATTCACTTAGCTAATCAATGACTCCCCAAGAGGGATGAACGTCTTATAATGTGTTAACATCTGACAGATGAAACACTTAAAGATCTGGGGTTCGTTTCTCTGCCAAATGGTGCGGAAAGTAAGTTTTCTTTTCTCCCTTTTATTTCCTTTAAGGTTTGTGGCCACTGCGCTCCGAGGCGGGCAGAGAGACGGATGACATGCTGGTGCTGTCTTTCGTAGGTCAAACACGGTGAGTGTTTGCTGTGCACTCTGCCAAATAAGTGTAGAGCCAATTCACAATGCTTTATCTTATCTTTGAGTGTGTTTTTCCCCCAGCGTGTTGATGCTGAGTGGCGAGGAAGTCGAAGAAACTGAACTTCCAGGTTTCGTGGACAACCAGCAGACATTTTACTGCGGCAATGTGGCACATCAGCAGCTCATTCAAGTTAGTATACACACACACCTACTGTACATACATACTGTTCATACATAGACACACACACATGCACACACACACACACCTACATACATACTGTTCATACGTACACACATACACACACACATAGACACACATCTACATACAAACATACACACACACATATGTACACATGTATATACTGTACATACATACACACACACATATGTACACATGTACATACATACATACATACATACATACA
>JAPQRQ010000018.1:21010266-21022606 GCA_037367365.1 Apogon talboti | reverse complement strand
TACACATGTATATACTGTACATACATACACACACACATATGTACACATGTACATACATACATACATACATACATACACACACACATACCAGTTCATGTTAGGGCTCATTCATGCTTGCTTTACGTGTGTAAATAAGTACATCTGTTTCTAACGTTGTCAAGCATCACTGTCTTCATCCATCCGTGTTTTCCATGCTTTGGAATTAGCGTTTCTCAATTAATCCACCAGAGGGCACCATTCTTAATTACCATACTGGCTAAATACCACAAAGAAGAGTAAAGTTTTTTGAGAAGACGAAGAAGAAAGTCAATAATAACAAACGTGGTGACGACAGAGGAGGTTTTACTTATGTTTATACTAATGTTGATATTGAGAAGGGTAGTTATGTCGGTGGTTTTTCACTAACTCACACAGTTGCTCTTTGAAATGTTCTGCTATTTCTGGAAATTATTCTCTTCAAATCTCAACACTGCTTCCACAGTTCGTTAATAGGGAGCCACTGTTGAGGTCGACACAAGCAAATAAAAGCCGACCCTCAGCTTGGATAAAAAGATAATATGCTTCCAGTTCCTTTTTAATTCAATCCATTCAACAACGTAATCTGGCCATTCTCAACACTTCTAGACTCCTCCTCTGAAGTGTTATTTTCCAGTTTAAGTTACTGCAGGTGTGTGTGTCGTATTTTATCATCGTAAACCTCATTGGTGGAAAACTTAAATTACAAAACCCTGTGTTACAATAAGTGATGTATGTTTTCTATCCACTGATACACTAGAGGGCTTTTACTGTGTAACTGAAGGGAGTGTAGCTTTTGTAGAAAAAGAAAAGAGAACTGCAGTATTTTCACATTTGTGAACATGTCACATGCACAGAAGCACAGAATGAGCTTTTTTAGTAAATAGTGACATTCCTATTCAATAAATGGAGGAAATTAGACATTCACACCTCCTTCAAATGAAGGCCTGGTGTTTTGTCTCCTACTATGTGATATTTCAGAACTGTTATTCAATAATTTTACTAATGTTTCCTTTGGACAGTTTTAGCTGATTGATCATTTATATAGTAAAATGTCATCGACTAAGAAAAACATCCTTATGTTAAACTCCAGAAAGCATATTATTTCCTGTCTGTTTATGTGTGTTCAACAAGAAACCTCCAAAATTCTCTGGAGTTGTTGTGTAATAAATAACATCGATGGATTCAGCTGTGAGTGAGGTCTTCCATAAGTCTGACCGCTCTCAGATTTTGGCTTCGGAAAAACAAAAACTGTGACAGTCCTCTGTAAACTTGGAGGATATTTGTTCTGTCAGCATTGCAGTTTCCAGCTGTGAAAGTTTGACAGGCCTGTGTTGAACTGCGGTTGCTAAACATAGGATTAGACAGTGACTGTCCTCAGGAGCTGCTTAGCAAAAGGCCAGTTTCACAAATTTGATATTAATTATAGGAAATAATTATTGAGCAGTGGCCTTTATCCATTTAATACCTTACTGGAGTTGAGTCATACATGATTGAAAGCGATGGCTGTGAATGTGAAAAGTGCTGAAGGACTTCATGTATTTTACACTTGGTTGAGATGAACACTGCACCTCATTTAAATTCAGGTTTTAGCCGCCTGTCTTTTTTAAAATGAGGAGGAAATTCCCTGCTGGGGATTCTGCCAACTGTTAGACTCTCCATCATAAATCTGTATGTTGTTATGACAACGTTGCTTGTGTTTTAAGGCTGGTGCATTTTAATAACTCGCCTCTCAACTGCTGAAATCACAATGAAGGCATGTTTTTCATAGACACTAAGACAAAGTAACAGAACATGATAAAAGTTGATGGTTTAATGTGAACCTGCAGAATTAGCAGTAACAGGAAGACTAATTGACCAAAGTAGCACAGACTGGGTGACTTTTCTGCTGCTGTTGTATATTTTCATACTTTTGTTATAATATACAAAATGCAACAATACCATAATTTTAACAAGTTTTAAGGCATATTTTAAATATTAACAATAAATCAGATGGTTTTATGACTTGGTAAAGGCTTTCTTAACTCATTCAGCTGTATTTTAGCTCATTATTTTGGTTCTCAGGCTAAACTGTGTTGGTGTTTTTCTGCTCTAATTAACCCTGCAATAAGAAACTGAAGACAGCAGTTTACAGCAAGAAATAAGCCGAATGTGCACTCCCAGCCCAGTGCAAACCAAACAAAAGCAGATGCTGGCGAACACCTCGGAGCATCTGAGCTTAGCCATTCTTCTGAGGGCGACTTGCAGACGAAGCAGAGTTGTGAGGACATGAGTATTGGGCTTTTTCCACGGGCATAAATGACTCCAGAGGGATGCTCCTGTTGCCTGCATGCCCACACTCACTTCAGCCTGCAGTTATTCACATGAGGTTAAATTTAAACTTTTCTACAACTTCTCTCATACCTTCATTATGGTATTTCCACACTGGCTGGCAGAGACCTATGAACCACAACTCAAGAACACGCACAAATAGAAAATACCCAACAAATTAAGAAAAGAGCTTCATAAATTTTACAATATGTGCTGGCAGCAAATGTAAAAACGCACAGTTCAATCAAATAAACCTCTACTTTTCCTCCGCTTCTTTCTCCATAATCATTTTGTCTCATACCTTGTCCATGCAAATTATACTGATTATTAATTTATCATTATCAAAACATAAGAAAATTCAGGGAATCTTGTATCGTGGCCTGGTGGTTTCTGAGTGATTCTAGAAAAATTCAGAATCTGGTCCTGTACTGGTCACAAACCTTTCAGTGGTCAGTGGGTGAGCATCATGTCTCTACTGCAAGGGCTCTGGCAAAAGTGCATCATGGGATTTTTGCTTTGTTTCTACACAATAGGAGGAAACGGCGTTGTTGAGTCCATTCTGTGTTAACAATCTGGGAGACTGCACTCTAATCTTTAGCTGTTAAACCAAGAGTATCGGATAAAACCCTTCCACCCACAGTGGTTGCCAGTTCACCCCAGTGGTCACTCTTGGTATTGCATGTAAAACATGTCCATACCGTTAGCTTTGATAAAGGGCACCTTCACTGTGGCATCGATTATACCATGCCGTGCTTATGCAATATCACAATAAAGATCACAGCATTTTTGTACGTCCTTAGTGGCCTTTTTTTTGTCAAGATCTTATATCAGTGATTGAAAAGTCGGACCTCTGTGTAAGGTCCTCGCCATCACATTTTAAAGATTCTTAATGTGGTTTAGGTTTGGTGGCCAATCCATGTGTGAAAATGATGGACCACTCTGATAAATGTGATGAGCTCAATGATTCCTGGTAGGGTTCGACCAAATTTTTGTATTTTTTTTTTTGACATATAAGACAGAAATAATCAGGTCATTGCAAAATGTCCATTGTCAACAATTTAAATTATTTAAGAAAACAATAAGCCTGTAAAGTAGCCATTAAAATAAAGTGCTTGATTTGTAATTTAAGATTGCCACAGTTAAAATTTTTCTACATAAAATAAAATGAGCATGTCTTAGGGCCTGTTAGGCTACTATGCCGCCCAATATGCAAAGACAACACAGTAGTAGGTCTAAACGAAAATGTAAAAGAAGCTAATTTTTACCATAGCTGTTTTCTGTCTCTCTTGTCTGCCGTGGGAATACAGCTCATTCACTGGTTCTTATCACTGAAGTCGTTTTCTAATTCAGTGTTTTTCAGCCCAGTGCGCTGCGGCCGCTGGTGTGTGAGCCGCAGCGCACTGGTGTGTGTCACAGTGCATTGGTGTGTGTGTCATGGCACGGTGTGCCACACATCGGCCGATGCCGATACAAGTAAAAAACCCAAATATCAGCCCGATATATCGGCCGATCATTAATTCCTGATGTTACTCATTGAAACACAGTCCAGTCTTTATGCTCTTTATCAAACTGTGTGTGGTTTAAGCATTTAGAAGCTACTCACTGCATCAGTTAAAGGGTTAAAGAACTTATAACTACAGTATAAGTCCTGGCAGTTTATTTTCCCCAGGGAACAGAATAGGTCCATATGCATTTTGAAATTACGCAACAGAAAATACAGTATTTATTAATGTGGCAAAATTGGACAAATTCCCAGATCTTTGCAAAACAGTTTTTTGCTCTCATCAGATGTTTCTTACCTGACATTCGCAAACATTTAACTTACGCGACTGATCATATGTTTGTTGCGTCTCCCCATATTAAACATATCAGGTGCATATCACTATTACCGATGAGACTGAATTATTCCTCTGTCTCATCTGTGGAAAAGACATCACAGCCATTTTTAAGATAGTTCTCTACTTCTTCTACTCTGTTTTTTAAAGCTCTGTATAACATAATGGACACCGCCACCTGCTGATGATACAGTGCAGCCAAGATTATTCATTTCAAACCAGTTTTCACATTCACATTTTTGGTTTTGCAACTTTTTAACAGTTTGCTTCAAATTTGCTTCAGCCTTTAACAACAGCAGGAAAGGTTGGATGCTATATATATTTTTTTATATTACTTTCGGAAACATGAAAGTTTTTGTATGTTTTAAACTTACAGCAGCGATTTTAGAACACATGGAGTCGCTGGAAATGGGTAGATGCACGTGGGGGAGTGGATGAAGTGCCAGTCTGCATTTACAAAGGGCTGCGTTACATGGAAGCAGAATGGAAGACAGAAATTTTTTGCCATATGCACCAATAAACAACTGACATATGAATAGAATAGGTGCCCTTTCAAAATCTGCAGTCCAGTTGTGTTAATACAACCCAGTCTTTTTCTCTTTAATAACCGTTAACGATGCACAGATTGAAAACTTCTTGTCAGATACCAATATTTAACACAATGTTTTGGCCGATACTGATACTTATCACATGTTTTTTTTTTTTTTTATTTCTTTGTGTTGCTTTTGTAGTTATTTATGTCCTTGTCATTATGAATATAAAACATAGCTACCAATTTAAAGTCCTTCATCACATTATCTTTGAATGTAAATGTATTAAAACATGCTTATTTATGAAAAAAAACAAACCTTTAACATATCTTCACGGTCTTATATGCCAGTACATACAAATATGGTCTAATATCGATGTCAGCCTGAAATATCTGTGCTTCCTTAATAATTGTTAGACATTTTGGGAGGTAGGTGGCACTATGGGTTCTGTAGATAGCAGCAAGGTCAGTGTTTTGCATTTCCTTATGCTGTGAGGATTGAGATTTCTTAATTTGCTTGCATTCTAAACATTTGCACATGTGCTCTTATAGCTACCTTATGTTTCTGTGGAATGAATGCTGTAGTTTTTAACCCCCATTAAAGCTTAATTTCTAATATGACTCCACCTTTCTCCATAACCACTCATGGCATTAGCTACATACTGGCAAGAGACCACGCAGCACAAATGCATATAAATAAACAAGCAAATGTAATATGGCTCCTACTCTGACTCTCCTCTTTAATTTTTAACTGCTTTACCAGCTCCGCCAGGATTACTTAAAGCAATGGTCTCGTGCTTAAATAATACCACTATGGACTCCTGTATCTGCTGCATAAATTATATTTTAAATAGTTGGAGTAAATTATAAGCAATTTTAGTCATTTCCCTAACAAAAAAACAAATTATTTGTCAGCACATTTATTTTATATAAGATTAGATTCAAAACTTTTTTCCGACACACAGTGAAATTCCAGGCATAGAGTCATGAGGTTTGCTTTGAAACATCCTCACGTTTTATCCTCCCGTCTCCACATCATCCTGTCTGTCACTCAGCATAAAAGCAGCTTTTAAAAGGCCAGTCTTTGTGTCTCCAGATCACATCAGGCTCCGTTCGCCTGGTGCTCCAGGACAGCAAGGCGTTAGTGAGCGAATGGAAAGAGCCGCAGGGCAGGAACATCAGCGTGGCCGCCTGTAACCACACCCAGGTGGTGCTCGCCGTGGGACGGGCTCTCTACTACCTCCAGATCCTGGCGGGAGAGCTTAAACAGATCAGGTAGGTCAGGAATTCAACCACGCACGCAGCGGTTGTTAGGCTTGTACTAATGAATTATGCATGGAGATTAACTGTCTCTACAGGCACATTATAAACACTTTCAGCCTTGCACCATCCAGCTTGTCTTAAGTGTTGTCCTACCATGTCTGAATACAGAAGGGCTAGGAGTTAAAAAAAAAAAAAAGAAAAAAAAAACCTGTTCCAGTGAGATAACAGGACACATTGCTTTCCTCAAATCCATTTCAGTGGTGCACATATCAGTAATACAGTATGAAAAGGGACTAAAATATAGTAGTGTAAATGAGAGAGGACAAAGTTTTAAATTGTTTTGCTGCAGGGAAAAATTAAATCAACACATACAGCATATAATGACAGATCATACCCAATCACACATATTGGCAGTCTGCCAGTGTACCTAGCACTTTCCTTATTTGTAGTATGTACAAAATTAAAAAAAAAAAAAAAAAAAGTAAGTGATAAGACCACCCTGCCATGGAGTCCTCTACCTTTGGTGTAACATGAACAACTACTAAATCGCCGCTGTCGGACGGAGCTGTGGCAAGGCGAGGGGAACACGCTAGCAACTGTTAGCATTACTTTTAGCTGGGTCGATGAAAAGCTAATTGAATATACATAAAGGACTAGGCAGGTGAATGGCGCTGTTGCATACTGTAGGAAAACAAAAAGTATAAGCATAAATAATAGTAATGTAGTTACCTATTCATTAATTCAGTCTTCACTCATAATAATTTAACATTTTCATTTCAGTCACTTTCTGTTAATATAAAGGAAAGCTAGTATATTCAGTGTTCCTTAAAAAGAAATGAAGACGATGTGATCAAATCATGTTCAAAGTAGGAATATGATTGAAATGTTTTGTATCTATTAACTTTATTTTTGTAAATTCAGAGACACACCATTTCCCTTTGTCCCTAGTGTATTCCCTATATTCCAGTTGTGCATAAACTGATACAGAGCCTGGGAAAGGTCATTATAACTTTGTTAAAACAACAAACATAATGACAGCTAAAACTTTTGCACAATACTGATGTTGAATAAAGTGTTTAATGTTCATCATGTTCTAACAATTCAATGTGGAATGAATAATAAATCAGAACTCAGATTGTGCTTTTGATTTAATGGCTTTGACAATATTGAATCAGAATAAAAAATTAATGAAATGAATATTTCAAATCCTATTTCATCTCAAAAATAGTAAATCAGGTTAGAAGGCTAATATTGGACAACAGTCTCTATCAGAGCCAAATTCTGCTGATACTAGTTTACAGAGTTCCAAATAAATCAACCAACCTAATTGATTGGTTTGTCGCTACATTAAACTCTCAATCAAACATTTTAGTTTGATGTAGTTCTCAACTTCTGTAACGGTATTGTAAATGACACTTCGGCTTTGACATTGTTTCATAAATTATACCTTTTTTATTCCACTGTTAAATTTAATTAAAAGAAAATTACAATGAATCTTATGGTGAAAATCATCACTTTTATTTTTATTATGAGCATATTGGTCACTCAAAATAGTTTCCCATCATAAAAAAATAAACCCATTAACAACTTAAATGCACAGTGTGTAGCAGTCTTGAATCAAACACCTAAAAATGCCTCTGTCGGGGACGCTGGAGCCCGTCCCAGCGGTGCAGCACTAACCACTGCACCACTGTGATGCCCTTCTGCTAATCCATTACAGTGAAATGACAAAGTGAATATTCACCACAAACAGAGATTTAAAGAGAATAAAGTAATAATCGACAATAATATAATCATCTGTTGTTGATTGAGCGTGGCATCAAGTTCATCCTTAACATTTTAGCTCAGCTTGCAGTTGTCTGTTCACATTTTATATCAATAATAATATGTAAAAGTAGCACAGACCTGCATTGATTGAAACTGTATATCGAACAACAAATCATTATTAGATTCTTGATCAAGAATTTAAAAACACAAAACTAAAAGTAAGTCTTGATGTAATGTACAGTATTTTATTCTCACAGATTTATCTGTTTACACCATGTAAGCTTACTACTAACCCAGTGAAAATACACTAAAGCTTCGGGTCAGACTCATTTATAAACATGATTCAGAAATGCACAGCAGCACCTATGAATCATACTACTGATGAACTACCCAACAGAACCACACCCGTTTATTCATTAAACTTTAATTAATTATACTCCCATCGGTACTGTAAATAGCTTTAACTCGCTGTGTTTTACTTAAGCTGACCTTTATTTTATGGGTTGTTCATTATCGAAGTATAAATGTGAAATGCTAGTATGGGTATTTTCATTTTTCCATTTTATGCTGTTTCACTCGTCTACACTGCTGCATCTCTGAGGCAAATATATTTTACCTCTGCACATTTGCCAGCTTTAGCAATTTTCCCCTTCTTGTCCAGTGAAAACCACATTGTAACTGGACTCTTGTGATAAACCAAAGGATTAATTTTTCCTTAATGAGTTGAGAGAATTCTCCAAGTTTGCCAAATGCCAAGTAAACAGTCTAAAAACCCTCTTGGATTTACTGGAAAATGCACTGTTACAAAGCTGTAAACAGGCCTGGGTCTCACAGGATGACACCACTACAAACATATGATAGTCTTATAGAATATGATGCATTACTGTGGATGAAAGTACCAACAGAAGTGTTTCAATTAGGATTTGTTTCAGCGGCCAGGGGCGGGGGCTATCGGCTACCTACCTTCAAAATTAATACAGTATTAATGTATTTTTACAACCAAACTGCAACCACCGCAGTTTACCATTGTATTTATTTAAGTAATAGCTGAATTGAGTTTAACTGTTACTTTAGAAGTGACAGTGATTAGAAAAGAAGTTAGCAAAATATAAAGCAACAACAAATAATGAGCATATTTAATGCTTTTACTGTATAGTCACTAGCTTTTTGAGATTCTACTTGTTTGGGAGGACAGACATTCTCCACAGGACACGGACGGCATTAATATCCTCCTGAATCTCAGTAATGCATTTTTTCCTCTGTAGGGGACAAGAGTTTCACAGCTTTACAAAAAAAAAAAAAAAAAACCCACTGTCCACCGCAAAGGACAGTGTTTATAAACACTTATTAAAAATTCAGAATGACGTAACGGGAAAGAAAACTCATGCGTGATGCTGTTTCCAATCAAGGCAATTAATTAATGTAAAGAAAAAGTCAAAATATTTACTGTCCTGGGTTTCCGAATGATATCAACTTGGTCAATTCAGAAACAAGATGAAAAAACTCAAAACACATGATAATTTTGCAGAGAAAAGTTTAAAAGAAGTTATATGTTCTGCACACTTTACAGAAAAGATAACGGTGAAGAAGAGGCCAAAGGTAATGCATGACTAAAATAGTGTTTCCTGTCCTAGTGAACAGACTCAATAACCAATCATAAGACTGTCCTCACCCAGATGTTAACTGTATGTCTCCACTCCTTTTATCCAATAAAATGTAAAATTAAAAGCATCTGCAGAACAGTAGCAACCTCATAACACATTATTTCATAAGGTTCTTAGTGGTAGTGGCAATAGTGTTGCATTGGAACCACCACTGCAAAATGTAAATGAAAGAACACTATGAAACAGTGGGTAAAGTGGTTGTGATGAACGTGTTCAACATTCCCCTTTGAGGAGACTCTCCAACGTGGGATATTGGGACGTATGAATAAAATAGAATTGAATGGGGGTTAGTTGAGGTTTTATGGATGTAGAACTTCTACTTTTATTGGAGTGCTTTCACAGTTTGCTCTGAGTGCATTTATGAAGTAAAGGATCTAAAGACCTCTTCCACTACTGTTTGCAACACATTTCTTGTGTCAGCGGTGAACCGTATACTGGAGCTGCTGTGGAGTCTGTGTTTCCTCATTTCTCTCGTGCTGCTGCTATGGTTTTACCCTTGTGGTGATCCTTGAGCTGCTGTTGCAATGTAACTGCTTTGAAACACTTTTTTTCTGAAGAGTACTTTAAAACTTGGAGGGTGCACAAACATGTTTTTCAGACAAAGATATGCAGCCTGTGGAGTGGCCACCAGGGCTGGTTGAAGATCAATGTTTGCATACTTGAATGTCGATACATGATGAAACAATAAAAGTGCCCATGTTGTCAGAGCTGAAATAAGGCTGGGATTACATCAGTAAACTGATGCTTAGGTATTAATGCCTCAAACCATGATATGTTATCAGACAGTAGTTTGGTTAAGACCATATACACTGCTAAATGGTTCCCCTACAGTGCAGTTAAAATGTAAACACTCAACACTATACAGAGTTGGCAGTATCCGACTGAGGGATTGTCTTTTTCTTGCTCTCCACAGTTTTACAGTATATGTATCCTTCTCTGGCAGCTTTAGAACCTCGCAACTCGGTCAACAGATGACACGTGATTCTGAAATAGAGGGTGGGGGGTGGTGGAACATATGGTCTGTGCCACTGATACATATTTGCCATTAGTCGCTTTGTTGTTTTGTGTGTTTTGTTTGCATCTTATGGGTTTCATGCGCCCACTCAGTTTTTTTATTTTAACCTGGGAGGGCATTCATGAAGTACACAATAATAATTAAACTGTGAAAACACTATTTCTTTATTTCTTTAGCAAAAGAAATATATATATTTTATAACTGCACTATACTGCAAAAATGACATTTCTCATTCTAACTATACTATACACTATACACTCGATGACCTTTCATAAAATTCCCATGCCATAATTTTACAGAATGTATCACACAGAAACAGAGCTCACAGTCCTCCTTCACATTATAGGCATTGGCAGCTTGTTACAGTCTTTCACACATGGTCTGTACCTTCCATAGCACCACTGAGATGGAGCATGAGGTGGCCTGTCTGGACATCACGCCCCTGGGGGAGGCTGGTGGGGAGTCGCCGCTCTGCGCCGTCGGACTCTGGACGGACATCTCAGCCCGCGTCCTCAAACTGCCCTGTTTCACAGCCCTGCACAAAGAGATGCTGGGTGGAGGTGAGAAAGAACACACTGTTCAGGCAAGAGAACACACTCCAGCAAAGAGGGAACAGTTAAACAGAGCAAGCACCCAGTAATGTCAGAACACCCAGAAAAAGTCATAAACTTTGGACTTAACCTTATCAAAAGCACAGTAAAACCCCATAATGTAATACATTGACCAGTAATAAAATAAAACATCCTGTCTGGTTTTGATGTTTTACTGATAATGGAATACCTTTAAGGTGGGTCATTACAGAACTTATACTATAGTAATTTTTGACAAGTATTGCAAGTTTCTCTGTGATACATATGGGAATATTGGAAAAACGATGAAGACGACCCTATCGGCTCTATTTGGAAATAATGAATCATCATTGTTTTTATTTGATTATTCTAGATAGATTTTTGTGATATGTGGGAATGCATCTGCATAGAAAATAACATTTTTTTAAATTAAGAAAGTTTATTAAAGTGAATCAGCTTTTCTTGAACTATGCATTTAATTTTATCACACTGCACAGTGGCAGGTGAGCACTGGGACCCATTTTTGGTCAACATCTTCCTCTCAGTAGCTCAAAGTTGAAGTTGCATGTCCTGCGATGCGTCTATTGCACATGTGCAGACTACAAAGGCAATGCCAAAATGATGTATTATGCATTCTTAAATTAAATGGATAGGGTAGAAAAGTATGTAATTGATGTAGAAATGAAAAGCATACGAAATGTACAGTTATGTTAGTGTAATGTTAGAACACACAGTATTTGACACTGATCTGTAAACTTTAAGCTTCATGTAAAATATGACATTTACACCAGTAACAAGTGGAATGCTCTCATTAGGCTAAAATCCATTTAACTTAAAAAGCAGTCAAAAGAAATGTAGCCACACCCACAGCTGCACTGATTGGTCATTGTTTCATAAGTTGCCCTTCAGACCCAAGTAGATATAAAACAGTGTCAGGAGGTGAACATGTGCATGCAAAAGTAAGCCATGAGCAAAAAACAGTTGATTTAATTAAGTGGAAATGTTCTTTTTTTTGATTGGATAAATGTCATGACATGAAGGAAACATTTAGTCAATTAAAAAGTTTCAAGTCAAATTAGGAATAAAGAAGAAAGTTCATGTTAATACATTTCAAAATTTCACCTTTGCTTTATTCCGTCCCCACAAATTATAATGGGAACGTTCAATCTCTGACCAGAAATGTTTGAGAATGAATAGTTTATGGTTTCTTTTTACACGTCCTTCATGATTTTGCTAAAAAAGCAAAGTTTAAAATGTTCAGTAAATCAGTGATGTTGGAATCAGGTTTTTCCCTGGATTTTCAGAGGGCTTAGGTCCCGCCTGCGATAAAGTGTTTGCCTGAAGTTCATGTAAGAGTTGAACAGGTTGCCCCC
>JAPQRQ010000018.1:21000226-21010250 GCA_037367365.1 Apogon talboti | reverse complement strand
CCCCCCAATGAAAGGAGTATAAGTTTGGACCATTATTATTACCATAACTGAGTAGAAATGCTTGGAGAAACAGACAATATGCAACATCCTAAAACCTTAAAACAAAGCAGACTAATGAAGTCCACAGGGAGCCAACCATTAGATCTGGAAAAAGTCTTTTAGTTTTGATGTTCCCCACATGGATTTTACATTTTTTTGGCTGGCGGTGCCCAAAATAGCTCAGGGAAAAAACCCTGACAATATTAGTCAGCTCATTCTGTTCATGTTAATTAATGGTCAAGCTGTTACCACATTAGGTTTTATAATACTTCTGGATTTAATTAAGTGCAGATTTTAATTACATTTTCAGGCTTTTTCTTACATTTCTAGGAAAATATTAAATTATTGGGTGCTACTGAGGAGAAACATTTGTTGCTTTTGTCAAATCAATTATTAACACCAACAGATTATCTTTAAAAAAAATGTGAAGTTGATAAATGAGTTTTTCACTTTAAAACCCATGTCCTTGATGAGTAATTGAACACAAATTGCGCTGCCATCCCAAATGCATTTAGTACATAATTTAGGCATGGGAGAAGAATATCAACTCTAAAGTATGCAAGGGAGAAGGACTACTTTTTTGGTTAAACTTACGAGAAAAAAAAAGTTGTCAGTGGAGACAAAGTTTTAGAACATCTTGAACGGGCAGTGGAAGGACTCTTAGTTCCCAATTAGATCTCTTCATCCATGAAGAATATGTCCACACTCTTTCCTAAAGTGTCACACATTATTTTCCAAGTGTGTTTGATTGACAGCTGCTGGGTTTTCACACTTTGCAAACTGTGCTCTCTTGCACAGAAGTCTGACTGGCCTCGTTAGCAGAATGTGCTAACAAGTCAACTCTGCAAGTCACTGTATATATGTTATAAACAGGAAACTTTCACGTTGAAAGCTATCAGTCTGTTGTAATTGCTGTTATTTTTAATTTCATCCTCAGCAGCAGATTTTAACACTTCCTACTTTCAACATCACACTAGAACCGCATGAATTCCGGTCACAGGTATATTTTAAAAATTAGATTCACTCTTTGTATGTATTTTTTAGTGGTGGGACTCAATTAAAAAAATTAATAGAATTAATTATTGACCTAGTAATTAATTAATCGTATTTTAATCGCATATCAATATTTGGAACATTTTCCAATTCAAACAGATTTGTGTATATAACTAAATCAATGAATAGACACGTACATAATTTTAAACAACTAAATCCTGTTTATTACTTTATATAATGTGCTAAACATGTTTGTTTTGTAAATAAAGAGTACTTTCAAATACATTTCAGTAGAGTAGTAAAGTGATAAATTAATATCCTTAGCCAAAAATAAACAGACCAACAGTTAAAAGTGCCATACCATCTAAAATGGTAAAGAAAAAAAGACAAAGAAAAATGGTCCCTCTTTCCCTTTTACTTGCTTTTCAGTATCATAAAGCTGTTGGATTTTGTTTAAATTGTCTTTCTGCACAGAGGTTTATATCTGTAGCACCTGTTGTGACTAATTTATTTGAGTGTAGGAAAAATCAGGCAAATTAATGTTGGTTTAAGTTTATATTAAAATTAGACATTATTTGTGTTTTCAGATATTTCAGTTGATTGTTAACAGTAAGAGTCATAACAAAGCTGATAACTAGAAAAGCACTCGGAGAGCGCAGACATCCGCCAAGGCAGTTCAGTTCCCCACCATGCTGCTGTAGCATAGAATACCCTTGAGGTGGGTTACCTAGCAACAGATAAACAATAGGGCCACATTGACATGGTGTCAAATGTCATGTGCAGAAACAGACATGCCAGCTGAGAGGTTATTCAACTGAAAATGCCATAAAACAATCCTGGATCACCCCCAAAATCAACTTGCCTGTTTCTTGTCCCCTTTTGGACATTTCCTGAAAATTTCGTTAAAATCCGCCCATAACTTTTTGAGTTATGTCTTGCACAAACAGACAGACAAACAAACAAACCCTGGTGATTACATGAACCTCCTTGGCAGAGGTAATTATTAAGAGAAAACGCTTTAATTTATATAATTTCAGGAAGTGCTTTTATTTTGAAGACTGTCAAAACAGGAAGTACCTTTAGCATTAGTGTTAGCATTCTGGTACCGTAGGTTGGAATAGCTGTGGTGATATCCAAACTCTTTGTGCCATAGTTTGTACACAACAGTGCTCTTACCTAGGCTTCCATCCAACCGTTTTTTAAATGTAAATGTCCTGTCCATCATGTCTTAACTTTGCCACTTCCGCTTGTTCAGTGCATCAGTATAATCGGTATGCTAGAAACCCGTACGCTGAGAAACGTTCCGTGTTGTCTGGAGTGTAAAAATACAATTTTTTTACATTTTATTTTTTTACGCCAATATTTTTCCTGTAATTAATTAATTGAAATTAACGCGTTAAAGTCCCAGCCCTAGTGTTTTTAATACAAAGCTTTTTATTTCAAAGATTTTACAGAAGTTTCATGCAGATTCAGCCAACAAGAACTTACAGCCAGTTTTCATGTAATTGACCTCCTATCAAAGAATCTGATGTATGAGAATCGATAAAGGCAGAAGACTTTATTCTCCCGACAGCATATACTTTTCTAAAAAAGTGTTTTCATAAGTTAGCAGACAGTCTGGGGGATTACTCCGGATCGACATTTTAACTGACTCCGTATAATGCTGGTTTTTGTTCAGTGCTGGAAAAATCTGTATTTTTCTGTGTTTTTCCTCAGAAATCATCCCTCGCTCGATCCTGATGACCACCTTTGAAGGCAGCTACTACCTGCTGTGTGCCCTCGGTGATGGAGCGCTCTTCTACTTCGGTCTGGATCTGCAGACTGGTAGGTCCTCCACATCACACCATCACTCTACCAGGAAGATGAGAGCTCCTTAAACTACTCCGACTGCTGAAAGCCTCCAGGCAAGGCCACGAGCTGCAGTCTGAGAACATTTTTAGAAAATGTTTGCATGAGGAATTGCATAACTGCCCACATTATTTGGATGTAATGGAGGAGACACTGCAGCCTGAAGACGAACAGTATGTGCACTGCAGTCTTCAACACATTTGGATCCAACTTGCCAACAACTTAAGATGGAACTAACACAACTTTGTGTTGATCCTGGCTAATGTGCGTCACAATAAACATCCATATGAAACACAACAGCGGAACCAATGTTTAGAAGCAGCGAAATTAAGGAAATGAAGCTTCAATTCAGGAAAATTGCAAGCGATTTGTCATCCATTTGAGTTGTTTAATTGATTAATCATTTCATTCTAATATGGAGAAAATGCACATTACTTACAGTGGGTAAAACCTTTAATTAATTTAACTATTGAAATAAATAGTTGTAGTTATTTTGGTCAGTCAGTATACATAATGGGAGTTAAAAAATAAGTGCAGTGGTTCTTGAATTTTGTTCACACACAAACTAATGGCAGATGTAGCAGGATGGGAATAAGCACAAGATAATCAACGACACCACATGAACTCAGATGAAAACCTTTAAGACAAATGAGTGACATGTAGAAATTCAGAGGTGTGAGCACAAGTTGACTGACGTTTATTTGTTGTGGCGGTGGGTGCAGATATCAAAAAAGTCAAAATCAGCTTTGTCAGTTTTGCCATATGTACATTTCATACAGAAAACTGAAATTATGAAACTCTAAGGCCCCATGGTGCAAAACAAACAGTAGAAAAAGAAAAAAAAGAAAAAAAAGTAGAAAACAATATAACTAATATAACTATAAACAGAATATAGCTGTAACATAGAATATAACTATAAACAGCAGGGGGTTGAGGAGACAATAAATAGATAATAAAGGTGCAACAGTGAAGTTAAACAGATGAATTATTGGTAATAGAAGTTATTGATTTAATGTGACGTGGAATATGTGCAGTAAAGCGACCGTTATGCTTTACATCGTAGAGACATGGAACTAATGTTGACAACAGTGTTTCAACCTCAGTAAAATCTGAAAAAGTTTTAACCTTCGTCTTACATCGGCTTTGAAAAGAGATTACAATGTCCATGTGTGTTTGGTCCTGTAGTCCACATGTAAACAACATTTTAGATTGCAAAAACAGAGATATTTTAAAACACTTTCCACAGTGTTTTCTGAGTGAGTCAGTATTTGTTGGAGAGAAAAAAAACAAAACCCAACTTTAAATCTGCAGGAGCCAAATCAGGAGAAAAAAATTAACACCTTGAGTCTGCAGCTCTGTCGCAAATCAAAAAGCTAAATATAAAGATAGATGAGCATAGTGCCTTTTTCACACCGCTATGGGAAAGAGAAGACACTTTTCTAGGCTTCTGTGACCAAAGTATAAAGAGTCGAGTGTGAGGAGACTTTCACAGCCGTTGGTAATTATAGCAATCAGACATGTATTTAACCCTCCTACCTGTCTGAAAACACCTGTGGTAAGTGATAACTCTGTCTCTGGGTACATTTTCCACAGCAGAAGTGGGTAGAATTCCAGTTTCCTCTCAGTGTTCTTAAATTGCAATATGCTGAAAGGTAATTATGGAAGTTTTGCTCAGTCGTACCAAAAAAAAAACCGACTACAGCTTTAACGTCACATAATAACATTTTATAGTGTTTTTGCAGCTACACCACTAGTTTGTAAAACAGTTTGGCTGTGAAAACTAAAGGCTCTCTCCAAAACAAAGTCACATTTGTATCACTAAATGAAAACACATGGCTTTTTTCACTGTTTACCACACCAGTACATTTATTTTGCCTGTAGAGTTGGTGGAATACTCATTTTTCCTCCATTAGTGGTAAGTGTAGATACATATGCTGGTTCCTCTGAGAACTTTTGAATATATGTATAAATTTCCAACTTCCTATTAATCAAACCTTATGGGGTTGTATGTTTCAGCAATCAGTCCATTTTCATTTCGGTTTGATTTATGATTCATTTTGCATAACATGACATAAATATTCAAAGAATAAAAAGCAAATTACATGCAAGCATGGTTTTATCATAACAGGTTTCTTGTGCCTAGAATTCTCTCCCATTACCTCTAAGGAGCATGTAGCTCCATTGACATTATTAAATAAAGACCTCATACACACCGCTTCACCCCGTTCTCTTACCTCACGTTATATAACAAGTAATGAGATGTAAAAGTTGAAATGTAATGGGAAAAAAAGTCTTCTGTAGACAGTGATTGCAAAGCCGGGTAAAATGTTAATCATGTACACAGGGATATGAATGTAATCATGTTAGTCTGGGTTCCTTGTAAACATCATGTACCAAATTTAATGAAAACAGGATAGGTCTGTCAACCAGCCTATTAGTGTGCATATAAATGTGCTCATTAATCCTACTCTGACTTGATCCGCTCATAGTGACAGAGTGTGAACGCCGGCCAGAAGGTGTGAATACGTCTGTAGGTTCTGTAAAGACAGGCAGCAGTGGTCTGACTTCAGCACAAGTCATAGGAGAACCCGGAACAAGTCAGCCTCCATGTGCGTTATTAACCGGTACAGATCTGCCTACAAAACTACAAAAGTCTGGGTCCGTGTTCATATCAGTGTTATTTTCTGTTTATTGATTTGTTTTTTAATTATTCCCCTTTTCGTGCCAAGAAAACCAAGAAATCAGTCTTTGTATCCTTGTAAGAAGTCAGTGTACAGAAATAGTTAAAGGTCCAGATTTATTTTGTGCAACTGCAAACTCACATTTGGTGATTTACTAAAGTTGGAATAGATGCGGATAAAGTTATATGTAAACACAAATTACTAAGGTTAATTTTACTGTTAATTGCTCTAATATTTAACGTCAGAAAAGCCTACATTCACCCGTTGGCTCCTGGGATGACTGTTTCTGTTTGACCAGGAGGAGAACAGACTTTTCTCCACTCATGTCAGTTTATTTCAAGTAACAGAGGAAGGTGTTATTAGAGCAGGTGAACCAGAAACAGTCCATATTTACACCTGTGTTGTTCCTGGTCCTCGGATCATTGTTGGGAACAGCCATGAACTTAACATCACCAAAAAAGGAGTCAAACTGAGGTTCGAACTTCAGTTGAAGGCATGAAGCTTCACAGCAAAAAAGCTGAAATACCATAAATATTTATCTCAGTAACGTTCACATTTCCTAATGTTTTTCCAGGTTTTGAAGCTGATACAGACTAAACACTGTGTTTCCTCTATTATTGATCGTAAGCATTATATAGACTAAATGTATCTACCGCTCAGAGTGTTATGAATTCTGGATGTGAGAATTCAGTGCTATGGCAGCTGTCATAGTAATGATCCAAAAATATGTTTTTGAAGAGGATTTTAACCCTTAGGAGTCACAAACCAATTTAAACAGCAGACGAAGGTGTATTACAACTATAACAAATTCTATACAAATATTAGAACTTTATTTGCCAGATTTGTAATAATTTGAAGTTTTCAATATGTTCATTCTGAGTTATAAAAGTGGTTTGTTCGAGATGTTTTTCATGAAAAACAGCAAAGAATCTAACTTTTTTCCTACAGGTTTCATGTTTTTGTGTGATTTTTAGGTTTAGTGTGTTAATCCAGCTTGTCAAATGAAAAAAAAAATTACTGTAACATCACACAGGGAAATTTGTGCTGAAAAAATGACACCAAACAAGACCAGTTTTTAATGAGAAATATAAAAGCAAAATTAAAAGCATTCAAAAACAGCCAAAAAATGCACTCAGATTCCTAAAGGCTAGTATTTCAGCCACTATTTTAGACTTGGTAACATCCACTCCTCCTCCTTCTGCTGCCTCTTGTTGGTCTGAGTTGCTGTAAAAGCTATGAATCTCTTTTTCCCATGACGTACATCTATTCAAAGTCTGGTTCTTCTGGATTGAACCTTCACTAATCTGAGCTGCCTCAGTAAATCTGGACCTGTATATAAAAGCTCTCAGCTCTTTGCTCGCTATCACTGAATTAGCACAAATTTGTTCAGTATTTGGCTAAAGCTATGCAAATTTGCGGAAGACTTGTATTTGCTTTGTATAAAAATCTGGAACAGTTAATTTATAACCTGCCTTCGTAGTGAAGGGCTTTGGTGATGTTCATCCAGGAGGAGACCTAGGATAGGTGGTAGAAGGTGAACGGATAGACAATAAACAAACCACACAAAAAAAAACCTCAACGATGTCTTTCTACATATATTTTACACTAATTTGACTTCAGTAGTTACCACAAGGCTTTGAGTGCAATCCCTAAACCTTATAATGGATACAATATTTCTAATAACATTTGTGTATAATTGCCTGAAAAGTCAGTGTCTTAGAGTAGATGGTTCATATCTACAGTGGGAGTTGGGTCACCTTTCATGCAGTCCACTCTGCTCCTTCAGTGTCTGCCATTTCCACAGGTTACATCAGCTGCTCCGTTTGAAAGTGACCACAGATATTTCCTCATTCAATAAAAGTTCAGAACAGAGGACAGAGCTGTACAGTCTGCAGATTTACCACTGGAAGTCACTAAACCTTTATGGAAGCAGGAAATGTTTAATGTTCACCAGATAAACTTTAGACATAAACATTATTCCTGATTTTTCAGTGATGGTAAAAGAGAAGATATCAATTTAACACATTTTTAATGTGTTAATTTCTGAACTTTTTGGTGGAGTAACCTGAAATTGTTAATCGGTGCTGAGTATTTCTATTATGTCTTACAATGTAACTTTAAAGAATCTTGAATTTCAACCTGGTGTAACCAGATGACAGTCTGACTGAACGCTCCTCATCATTTCACTCCATGTTTAAATCCTCTGCAACCTCAAACCAAGCTCTGTGTAATCGATGGTGGAACATAATCTTCGTTAGACACTTGGGAGCAGGTTTACTTAACATTGCAAATTAGTGTGAGGTCACACTGTCTTCCAAGCCTGTGGGTCATGTGAAAACAGAAGCAGCCAGTTCATGTCAGTAATGACAACACGTTATTGCCACTGCAGTGCAAATTAATATAGCATCAGAGTGCACATATACACAACCGATGACGAGTCTACAACACAGAGACAGCTTAGTTCAATGGTGTTCATTATGTCTTCAGTTTTAATATGTCTTAAACAGAAGAAAGTTAAAAAGTACATACAGAGGCATGTAAAGTGTCGCTTTTGTGCATGTTTTTCTCAGTGTATCTGTGGATGAATCAATGTCTGTACTTAAACGTTAAAATGGCAATCATGAGTAACACAGAGGAAACATTAAATGTTGTCTTTATGTGCCACAGAACTATGCAAAACACTTGGAAATTCATCATCAAGATGAACATTTCATGTATTTTATTTATTTATTTTTTTGTTTGAAGGATGGAATGTAGCCTTATGACACTTGTATGACAGTAGGAATGTAGTAAACCTCTGCTTGACTTCCTGTTGATCCTGGATATTTGGTAAAGTTCTAATCTTATTAAACTCTTCCTCTTAATGATGTCAGGACTCGGTTGCGCTGCTGAGAACATGGGTTGTGTTGCAATCAATGAGATCTGATAATTCCTTGCTTTGGCCAAATAAACATGAGTGGAGAAAATGTATGGGTCATGATTTGACTTTTTTTTTTTTTTTTGTATTTGCAGTGTTGCATAAATTCGCAATTAACCTTAGTGACTCCCATAAACCTTAGTAAATCTTGCCTCTTCCACCACTCAGACTCTGTCTGCCCCACAGGGATACTCCTGCTGATTCACATGCAATAAGCTTAACCACAAAAATAACTGTCCATACTTTGACAATCCTAACTTTGCACTTTCTAGTTTAGTAATGGCAAAAATGGAAATTTGATACATTATGTTGCTGTCTGCATATGTGTTGGATATTCTGCACACAAGCACAAACCTCTCCGGCTAAAGGCTCTTAAGCACGTTCCCAAAGCACCTTTTTTGTTCTAAATAATAACTTGCACACCCACCTTCACACTGGAGGTAAACTAATATTTTCCTCTCCCTCCCTCAGGCGCACTGAGTGAACGCAAGAAGGTGACCCTGGGCACCCAGCCCACCGTCCTGAGGACCTTTAGATCCCTGTCCACGTCCAACGTGTTCGCCTGCTCCGACCGACCCACTGTCATCTATTCCTCCAACCACAAGCTGGTCTTCTCCAACGTCAACCTCAAGGAGGTCAATTACATGTGCCCACTCAACTCTGAGGGCTACCCTGACAGGTCAGCGCCAGTGGTAGAAGGTCACATTTTATAAAATAGGATAGTAAACAGGAAGGAAGAGGAATAGGAGGAAATGTGTCTGCTGCTTTTTTGAGGTTTTTGGTTCATAAACGTGTACCTTTTGTTTTTTTTATCCTCGGGCTCAGATTTACGCTCTGTGGATTACTAACATGTATTCAAACCGAATTCAAACAAGACTGATTGTTTTACAAGAGGGTAGTCATGTTCCCTTGTGTTGTTTTCCTTTGTTAAAGTTGTGTGTCTGTTTTTTTTTTTTGCAGTCTCGCTCTTGCCAACAACAGCACTCTGACTATTGGTACCATCGACGAGATCCAGAAGCTCCACATCCGCACCGTTCCCCTCTACGAGTCTCCAAGGTTAGAGCTCAAATATTGAGTTAGAACCAAACCTCAGATGAACATTTCACACCCATTGTCTGTACAAATATTCCCTGTTTTTCATATTTGCACTGACTCTTCCCATGTTCTTTTATTTGCTCTGATTTGAATTAATTTCCTGCTGTTTTTCCGCATGCATCTGCTTAAAAAAAAAAAATTCTCTTGTATTGTGTTCAAGTGTGTAAGAATAAGCAATAACTCAGCATTTAAATAAGTTATTAAAAGGTTGAGTGTAGCGTTATCCAGCTGGAACCCAGCGCCGTCTCCCAGGGCTCCGTCTGTGTTGTTCAGCTTTTACCCACTGTTTGCTCTTTTCATGTTTACCAACTCCTTCCTCTCTCTGTTTCTTTTTCATTCCATCTCTCTCTCTCTATTTTTCTCCATCTCTCTTTCCCTCTCTCCCTCTCTCTCTCTCTCTCTGTCTCTCTCTCCTGCCCTCTCTCTCTCTCTCTCTCTCTCTCTCTCTCTC
>JAPQRQ010000018.1:20964894-20978459 GCA_037367365.1 Apogon talboti | reverse complement strand
CCAGCTCTATATGTAAAGTGTCATGAGATAACTTCTGTTATGATTTGGCGCTATATAAATAAAATTTGATTTGATACAAAAACATGTAAATGCAGCGGCTAAATGGATAATACGCTGAAGACTTGGGTCTGTATCCTAGATGAAGTGTTCACATTTTTTGACGGTTTTGAGTTGCACTGTAATTAAATTTAGTCAAATAAACTACTGACTGTTCTCTTGAGGATACATTTAGAAGGATAGAAGTTCTTCATAGGATGACTTTGTGTCAACTTGGCTGACTCAGAAATGAGGTAAAACAAGCAAAGAGAGAAGCTAAAAGATGAAAAGTGGACGAGTTTGAGGTTGACGAAGCTAATAATATTTTACTGGTAGTTAATAGACACAGTGACATGAGTTAAACCTAGAACAACGTAGCCCTCACCCAACCTCACTGCAGTATTTCTGATTCTGAAGTGGCAGCTGCAGTAAACTTCAAGTAGCGGCTGCTGCGTCACCTGTGGTTTAGGAGTAGGATAAAGATAATGGTTTTGGGTTCATATAGATTCACTCTCCACATTAGCTCTTCTGGCAGAAAGTCCTGAAGGCAAACACCTCCCATATGCACCTCATCACTCTGCACACACCAAACACCACCAGTAAACGGCACAAGTGCCTTTTAATCTAAATCGGCCTTAACACTGTGTCGTACCGATGAGAGGAAGAGGCGGAAACTGTGCATGAGGTTAAAGGGACAAGTGCGTGCCAGTGTTTTAAAAACGGCGAGAAGTTTCTTATTGAAGTTTGTTCTGCTGATTTGGCTCATTTACCTGCACAGTCAGCACTCGCTGCAGCACAAGCCGATGTGACACAGCTTATGGATGCAGCCGAGGTATTTACCCTGATTACTGTCATCTGTTTGAAATCCCAGCCAGTAAAATCTCAACTCACACATATGATACAGATACAGCCCAGATCGGAGGTTTACATTCACCCTGGCAAAATGCATTCAAACTTTTTCATAATGTCAACGTTCTATTTATTCCATTCCCTCTGTTGGGTTCAGTTCGCCCACCTACTTTATTTGGATGATGTGAAATGTGATAGTAATAATATAATCACACTCTGACAGGGTCAAAAGTTTACAGGCACTTTTTGAATATTTGATGGCGTTGCTTTTAAATTATGTAACTCAAGTCAAATGCCTTCCGCAGGCTTTGCACAGTGCTCTGCAGGGTTTCCGGCCCACTCCTCCTGCAGAAATCACACCACTGAGTCCAGTTTGTGGTATTGTCCTTGTGCAAAAGTGCTTTTCACATCATCCCATTAATGTTCTTCAGAATAAGGTCAGGGCTTTGTGGTAACTGCTCCAAAACCTTCACCTCTCTGACCTTAAGCCAATTGTTTTTACCATCGTATCATTGTTAAAATCTGGATTATTGTCTTGCACAGAGATTCGTTTGTGTCTGAGCTTTAGGTTGATCGTCTTCAGGTGAAGTTTAAAGATATCTGTAGTGTTTCTTCTCACTTCACCACATGATGCTCCACGTCTGTGTGTCAGAGTTGGGATGTTGTTGTTTATATTTGAAGGCTCACACTTGTCCTTCTTCTGTGTATGTTTGTACTGATGAACATGATGAGGTGAAACGGGATGGAATCTAGAGTTGGTTCATTTTTCACGTCCCGTCCAGTGTAGGAGCTTAAACTGCTGTCATTTATGTCAACTGAAGGCACCTTTAAATGACAGGTGCATAATGTGCTGATAGTCTTACAGCGATAAATCCAACTCGATTTGGATTATCAATACGCAACAGGACTTAAGATGAACATAGTATGAAGTCATGTTTCTTATTACTATTGAGCATTATGTTATGTTTGTTTAGAAATGGAGCAGGTGGGTTATGGTTGGGGTATTTCAGCTTCGATGCCTGGTTTGACTAGGACCTCCAGGTTCTTTGGCGTTCCCCCGTGTCTGTACTTGGTGTGGTTAAAATTAGAGGTTGAATTTCCCTTCAGGGGTGGTAAAAGTGAGGTTTACATTTCCTAATGCCGGACAGACTGTAGAATTTACTGTAGACATGGCAGAATTGGAGTAGTCTGAAAGAAAACTAAAACTACACCAATCCAGTAACCTTTTGGATTTGAAGCTGGTGGAAGAGCTTTAAAATCATCCACTGATTACGTCGCCTGTCTCTGAGCTGTGATGTTCCCTTGGGAGCATCTGTCAACCTTGGGCAGGTCGACTTTGGTCCAGTGTATGAATGTTTTATGTCGTCCCAGAGCCGCCTATAATACAATACTATCACAGTAACTTTGCCCAAATAACAATGATATCAGTAATTCTGTATTACTTGATGTATTGCAGGAAAAGTACCTGTGATATTATTCCAACAAGTTGTAAATAAAATAATTTTTTTTTTTTTAAACCTTTATTTTGTTGGGCAAGACATTGTTTTTTTTATATACAATGTCAAAAGTGTCTATTCTAAGTAGTTGCCCCAACTGAGGGAATTTATAGTGAAATGAAATGTTGAGCATTGTATATTTTCAGCCTGAAGTGGTGTTTCCAGCGTCGGCTTCATAAAACTCCAAAGACAAAAATCATGATTTTCATCTAGCATTGCATATTTTTTCTCTTTGGCTTTTAACTCAGCATGAGAGGTTGGCTTTTATTGTCTTAATGTATAATTACTTTTATCCATTTTATTCATTCTTTTATGTTTTATTTGTTTTTATGTCTGTGTACAACACTTTGGCCAACTGTGCTGTTTTTAAAGTGCTTCATAAATAACGTTGACTTGACTTGCAGGATTTAAGACGCATGTGGTTGCTTAAAAAAACACACGAAAACCCCCCACCTTTGTCATCATTAGACACTAGGCATTATTTGTGACATTTATTTATGAGCATGTTTCTTTTTTCTTTCTATTAAGCATTATAGCTGTACCGTCCAGACTTTACATGAGCAGAGACTTCAAATTGATTTCAAATGAAAGATGAAGAGATTTGAGGCAGAGTCACGCTCATCGTGGAACCCACACCGTGATGTTCACCCCAGAGCAATAACTGAAAAGTCACAGGAATGGAATTTAAGGGTTTCGTGTGTAAGATTTTTGAGGTTTTATGGGGATCTAATTAAAGAAATAGAATGCTATATAATATAATGATGTTTTCATTTGTGCTTAATCCTTTACAACAACAATAGTTGTATTTTCGTTACCGTAGGATGAGCCGTTAATGTGTATAGAAGGAAAACGTTACTTCCACAGAATCCGCCATGTTTCTACTAGAGCCTGACCAATATGGGATTTTTGGGACCGATACTGATATTGGGGGGCAAAAAAACCCCGATATCCGATATAATGGCCAATAACCGATATACTGGCCAATATATTAAATAAGAACATTGATATACACAGGATATATACGTACATGAACACAAATGTTTATAATACTCAAAATATGATTCAAGACTAAGAAGCAGAACATTACTATATTAAAATAATTAGCATAGAATTTGATACTATAGTTGACCATTTTAAAATAAAAACAAGTGGCTGCATTCAGCTGAAAGTGTTCATACATAGGCTGATGTGAGGTGTTTTTAAACTAATGCATTATGTGGTTTTAAAAGGCTCATTCACAAAAACATCTTATTAGTTAGTCATATTTACTCGCTACTGAAAAGTTCCATCTGCAGCCACTGGGTATTTGCAAACAGCTCAAAAGTAAATGCTGGCTGCACCACCCGGCTCCCGTGTGTTTTTAGCGGGGGGGGCAACAACGACACACAAACATCCTGTCCCCTCAAATGAAAGTTCCAAAGTTTCAGGAGGTAGGGAAAAGGTAAATGAACTTCACAACAGCAGTAGACGTAAAGGAATTTGTAACACGTGTGAAGTTTAACTTTCACTTTGCCCATACCCATTGTGGGATACCGTTTGAGTGTGAGGGGGTGGGGCCAGGCACTTGGGTAGAGTGCAGGGCAGAGCACAGCAACACAATCTCCGCGCAGCAAAAAAAGTCAATATATCGGCTACATATTGACCGATGTTGATTAATTGGTAATACGCTAGAATTGGCCAATTATATCGGCAGGCCGATTAATCGGTCGGGCTCTAGTTTCTACAGTACAGGTAGTCCAACCTGAAGGCACATTAACTTCCAGATCACTTTGATTGGTGAAATGGTGATTAGTGATGGTAGACACTAGAGCCACTAAAAGTCGGACACTGAACTTCGACTGAGCATTGACTAATACGATAACATTTAAGTGATAGCTGTGGTCTGCGCTTATGTGGTGTGTTATACAAGGCCACCTGTGATTTTTCTGTAGAAATTCAAACCATTATTAAGACACTCTTGTGTCCATGAATTTCATACCTTATTCACTCAGGCAGTGTTCGGCGTCTTTATTTCTCTCAGCTGCAGGATGGACCAGGCCTTTATTTGAAAGAGGTTTATGTTAGAGGCAGACCTGTTTTTCTTCTGTTTAGTGAGTAGAAATGGTTTTAATTAGTGGAATACTGGAACACCTCACTCCTGTTTACAATGTGAAAAGTACTTCAATGTGCTTTGTTTTTTTGGTTGTTTTTTTTTTTTTTTTTACAAAGGCAAGAATTTAAACAGTTTCAAAATAAAAGTCAATAAAAAATAAAAGGCATTTTTAACATTTCAGTAAATAGAAACTATTCATTACTAAACAGCAAGTTTTTGTCATAACTGTTATTGTATAAACTCTGGCCTCAGTGGCATTTGTGAGTTTCTATAGATGACATTCTCTGAAGTAAGACACACACCTGCAATAACTGACACTGAACAATGAACACTTCAGATGAGTGATCTAGACCAATAAACATGCTGAAATTAGCAAAGTTACATTCTTCCTTCATTCATTTTCCAAACCACTTTATCCTCAAGACGGCAAAGGCAGAGTACACCATGGACCGTTTCCAGTTTATCACAGCGTTGACGTACACAGACAAACACTCATTCACTCTTACATTCACAACTATGAAACTATGATTTTAAATTAGCCAGTTATCACACATGAAGTACATGTCTTTGGACGGTGAGAGGAAGCTTTAGTACCCAGACAGAACCGACACAGGCAGAGAGAGAACACACAAACACACACTGAGGTGACAATGCTAACCACTGCACTGTCTGAATTACATCATTGATATAATTAATTGGCTTCGACGGCAGCACATTAGATGACAGACACCTGAAGTTTATCCATTTTATTTTTCACCCAGACTGTAATTGAGAACTGACTTTTTTTTCGTTATTGGTGTCAAACCAGCTCCAGGCTATTATCAGAGACCTGGATAGTAATTAACTCCCACTTTTTATTTGAGGAAATGCAGTACATAAGGTTTACAGTAATACAGTCCTCAGTCATTTCTATCTCAAACAAGAGAGTAGAGTTTTGAAATAAGAAAAGTGAAAGGAGGACAGTGAGAGTCTTTATTACAACCTCAAGAAGAAAATAGAGTCCAGTAAGATGCAGAAAGCCTCGTACACAGTGGTCTAATGAGTATTTCTAAACCTGTATGTCTTCATGGCTATTTCATTAATTTGCATGATCACTTCAATTTGATTCGACTGGTACAAAGACAGTTTGATGAATGGCTGAAAGACTTTAAAGCACTGTATTTTCTATTATACAAAAGGGGAATAAATGGTAAATGGACTGCACTTATATAGCGCTTTTCCGCACTTTAATGGTGCCTAAAGCGCTTTACATTGCCTCTCATTCACCCATTCACACACTAGTGGGCGGCTGCTGCCATGCAAGCCGCTGCACTGGGAGCAATTTAGGGTTCAGTGTCTTGCCCAAGGACATTTTGACATGTGGACAGTCAGAGCCAGGATTCGAACGGCCAACCCTTCGGTCATTGGACGACCCACTCAACCACAAACTCGCCACAAACATCAGTAGCAGCTGTCGACCAAACTGATGCTTTAAAGATCCCATCAGTGTCACCTCACTGAGCCTTAAACGCCAATGCCTGCTGTGTCGAGCCTCAACTGCAGTATTAATATATCACAAGGCATTCTTTCATTAATATCTACAGCCAGAATGAACTGGATTTTTAGTAGAATTTAGTCATTTGATACAAATGTGGAGAACAGAATGTCAAGAGGAGAACAATGTCAAGTATGTCAACCACTAGTTGTTTTATGACCTTTAAGTGGTAGATTTCTTCATAATTCTAGCATTTATTCCATTAACTGTTTTTCATTTTATGAGAAGCAGAAAATTACACTGTTTTCTTAAAACATGTTTGAATCTTCACCTTTATACAGATTTGATTCTCACAGATATCAATACATAAGCAGAGTGTTTTTTTTTTTTTTTAAGATAAAACACTCTGCACCAACAGGGCTTTTGTTTTGAGTCTATATTATTGCAGTAGTTTTCCTGCAGTTCCTTTGGCTTTTGTGAAATGTGTACATTTTCAAGGGCATTTTAAAAATTAAATTGCTTTTGTACTTGAGCTAAAATGCATTGACTGTGTTTGTAATTCAGCACCTGCTTGAAGTCAGCACTTCTTTGCTCATAGATAATGCAGTGTTTACTTGGAGACTAGAACCAGCCCTGTTTTGGTCTTTGTGTTGTTTTTTCATGCAACATGTGCCTTTTTTTTTTTTTTTTTGTCTGTGCTCAGATTGCTCGGGACTTCAATCCAAACTGGATGAGCGCTGTGGAAATCCTGGACGATGACAACTTTCTGGGAGCAGAGAATGCCTTCAATTTGTTTGTCTGCCAGAAGGACAGGTGAGGATGCTTTTCTTTTATCCACAAATAAATAAAACAGGAAATGACATTGTTGGCACATACAGTGGGATTATTTTCAGATGAATATCACTTTCCCTACAATATAATGGGCCTCTGAGCCAAGTTGACAAAAAGTTGGTCCCTCCATATTTGCAGTGTAACTTTATCGCTGTTCTGCATGATTTTGAAAAGCTGTAAAGAGTTGATAATGCCTGGCCCGAGGACAGAGATGGAGACTGAGCAGCACGAGACGTCTAAGCAGACCTATATTAGGGTCTAAAAGAGTTGGTTTGTTTTTTTGTACTGCTTTACCGCCCACCTAAAAATCAATATTGGTTCCATTGTGCACTATATTATTAAGAATATTTTCACGGTTTTACTCCTGCAGTGTTTCTCTCAAGGAAGAGAAGCCTTGAAGTGCTCGTCAAACCAACCAGTTGCCACTTCAGCAAAACTAGCGATTCGACGGCCAACCAATTTGTTCTACTAATGTCCAAATCCAGCACAAAGGTTTTTCCCAGTACAGATTGCAAACTAAAGTCAGAAAAATCAGAGCCCTAAGTACATCCCACCCCTCTCCATCTGTGCACCATACAGTTTTAAAGAAGATCAACAATAACGCTGAGCACTTAAATGGACAAAAAAAGAAGTGGTCGAGCAACAATGAGTGAATTCACATTTATAAATGAGTGCAATATGTTTAAGTTCATAATAAGGTGAATGAAATAGTTTGATATGAAAACAACTGGATACAAACATTCCACATATGGCAAATAATGTCTAAATAATAAAGATAAAAATGTACAGTATATGGAGATGTACTGTATGTAAGAAAATTATAGAGAAAGTTATTTCAATAGCAGATACTTTTTCATATTTCCTGTTTTACTCTTAAATGTTTTTGTCTGTCTTTCTGCACTTTCTTTTTTCTTTCTTTTTTTTTTGCACTTGTTTTCTGTATTTTTGCTGCTGTAAACACTGCAATTTCCCCACAGTGGGATCAATAATATATTTTATCTAAAACTACAGTAAAATGTTTTGACGAAACATGCCCAATTACAACTCTTAATGGCAATAAAATGTAAAATCAATAAAACGCCATAAAGTGTAAAGAGATAATATAAAAGTGGTGCATTAATTTTTACACATAGGCCATTTTGTTAAAGTACATTTTAAGGAGGCATTTAAAGCTGTGTTTGCTGATCTTGCACTGAGAGGATGAGTTTCACTAAGCCGAGCAGGTGTATCTAAACCTGCAGCATCAGTACCAATCTGGTTGACAGAACAGTTAAAGGTTCCTGATCTGTCAGTCTGAGCGTCTTTAAAATACTCTGGATGGTATGAATCGCTTCATGAAATTGTAAAGGTTTATGAGAATTACATGCATACATGAAGTTTATGTTGGAATCTGTGAGCTGAACTTTAGCTGAGTGCACTTGTAAGCTAATTGAGTAAAGGAGGCTTTGAAGAACTGAGGAACAAGCATTAGAATTTTCATAGAAATTAGTACATTGTGGTTGTTTTCTATGCCCTTGCAATCTAACCAAGATAGCTGTTAGTTTAGAAATTCAAGTAGCTAACGTCAAAACAGACTCCAACACAAACCGCACATAAGCGCACACAAATCTTCCATATTGCACCTTTGAAAATGTCATCTACATTTAATGAGCAACTAGGTCAATGAAGCTACATTTTAATGTCCCTAAAAGGTAAAAAGAGAAATATAATGGACCAGATGCCATTAGGGTAGGAGCTGATGTTTGGTTCCAATTTAGAATAGTTAAAAAAAAATAAATAAAAACAAAAAAACTTCCTCATGATATTGCCACCAGATAATTTGATAAAGGTTAGGTCAGATTAATATTTTGTTTTCATTAGATGGTTTCCCTTTAATGCCAGGTAAGTACAAATAACAGTTAACAACTACTGGCCAGACTGGCATTTTAAAGGAGTACGTCTAATTCACAACACTCTGAAAGATGGGCTGTGTTGAATATTCAAAAGGGTGGCTTCACATTGTGAATAAAAATCACAAGGCAAAGTGCAATGAATCTGAGAAGTTAATTAGCTGTAAGTCTTGAGCTTGTTTTGAAGGTTGATCTGACCTGTGGATGATACGTTTATTCGTTAGTGATGACAGAATGAGGGTAGAGCAAGCAAACATTCGCCCGGACGGATAAGAAGAAAATGAAAACTAAATTTGCAAAAATGAGTTGCCAAATATACTTTGTCTCCTGTTAATATTCCAAATGCACACATAGTGTGTGTCTGTCTCTCACAAATGAAAATGCATCTGTTTGTCTCCAGAACTCTGAAAACAGTTTAATTAAGTCCTCAGGATCTATCTTTATCCATTATTTAATGTTTTTAATGTTAAATCATACTCTTTTACAGTATGTAATTTAAAAAAGCAAGAAATACTGCTTGATTTTTAAAGCAATATATATATATTTTGTTATCAAAATATGCCAAATGCACTACTGTTTTAACCGTTTTGGAATTGAAATAAGGAAATGATAGGATTTAGATTAAATAAGCAGAACCAGAGTCGTTTAATTATAGTTGTACTAAGTCTATATGGGAGAATGTAAAAGCATGTATGACTTTTTTACTGTCACTAAAACTGAGCATTTTTTTGTTTATTAATTGAAACTCAAGCTTGGCAGATATTTTATATCCTGTTTGAAGGAAAATGGCTGTCGAAAGTTACTCCCAAGGTTTATTGTCTCAGACAACAAATGTAGGAAGTAAATTTGCATCCTTCCATTCTTTTCATTCCATTCTGATTTTCATTGTTGAAGATTTAATATCCTAAATGAAAACAGAAACCACTCAAATCTGGAGTGTCATTAGGAAGCCTCCGCTTTGCTGGCAGTGGTGATGCAAACCTGGTGAAACGTGATTTTACTGTAAGACGAGTTGATTTCAAGGAAAGGAAGACAGATAATCGGTGAATGGCCATGTGCTGCATTAATGCCATTGGTTATTATCTCCCTAATCCATCAAACTGGACCCACTCAGTGTTGTTGACCTTTATTTTTGTATCACATCTCTTTCTGCTGCTCTGTCCTCTGTTCTTCGGCCTTTTATCATTACCTCCTTATCATTCCCTGACCTTTTCGAACACTTCTGATGTCTCTGCCTCTCTTATTTTCCTTTTGGTAATCGATCACTGTTGCTTCACCAATTTTTTTTAGATTTTGCCTTTGACATGGCCTTAACTTTTTTCCTTCTAACTCCTTTGTTTTGCTCTCTCCTCTTTGTTTTTCATCCTTTTTTCCTAAACTTAAACATCACTGACATTTCTTCTCTTAATGGTGGAAATCCTTTCCCCTCACCGTCCTTGTGTTTTCTCTCTCCCATCGCTGCTGTCAGTGCGGCGACCACGGACGAGGAGCGGCAGCACCTCCAGGAGGTGGGGGTCTTCCACCTCGGGGAGTTTGTCAATGTCTTTTGCCACGGCTCTTTGGTGCTGCAGAACCTGGGGGAGAGTTCCACGCCCACCCAGGGCTCGGTGCTGTTTGGCACCGTTAACGGCATGATCGGTAGGTGTACACATGCAGATGCACACAAATACACATAGGGTTAGTGCTGCAGCTGCGAGAATAGAATAGATCTTTGTTGTCACTGTTACACGAACAATGAAAATCAATGTAGCAGCTCTGTTCTATTTAGCAGCAGATTCTTAAAGTGCAAAAATACTGTATATGACACACAACTATTCTGAATAGAAAAATACTGACAATTTACAAAACTACAAAGAAAAACTGAAATATACTGTACAAAAGGTCAACTCTGTACCACAGATAGAACTACAAAAAAAGACTGCATATGTTTTGTTTTTCTAAAGTTTAAAATGAAACCATTAAAATGTCCTCTGTGTTTGGTTTCATGGCAGTGGAAAAGACAAATCAAACCAGCTAAACAGATGTCAACATGGACTTCAAAACATGACTTCAAAAATGCATTTTTTAAGCCTTAAGCATTTGTTAGTGATAGACTTTATAAAAGAACAGAGTGATGTATGAAGCTCACCAAATTAACACCAACTCGCTGCCACTGCCAACAAAGACTTAAATGTTACCTCCTACAGTTGTTTTGTTTTGCAACAAGGTCTAAGCTTTGACAGTATGAATAAAGCCATCAACCATTCTTTTGTGTGAAACAGGTCATGTGACCCATTTCTAGCCTCAATGTTTAGCACAAAACACCAAAATTCTAAATGCATTGCAGTGAAGGACAACATCTGGAACAACCAAACTGTGAGGATCGAGAAGAGTATCTGTAACATGAATGACATATGAATCAAACACTTTTCACCATGTGTGACTTTTCAAGACGAGACTCAAACAAATGTTGAAACCTTTTCTATTTTTGTCCAACAGTCTGGCACAAATATATTGAACTCTTTTATTGAACAAGTGCTGCAGCTGTCACAGAAATCTCTGCTGGTATGAATAGTTTACTTTTTTTTTGTTTGTTTTAGTAGTTTTCACACGTTTGTTGTTATAATTTAGCCTAGCCACAGATGCTCAGAGCGTCTGATTCAATAGGTGAGAGAGCTGTCAATCAAAGTCAAGATAACAGTCAAGCCTAAACACATTAAGCCCTAAACCCAAAGATACAAAAAAGTATTGTGATACACAGTTATATCATGGCAGCCCTAGTCTTTGCTGTTGCAATATGACAAAAAATATATATATAATGATCATTATCATTATTAATATATCTTCTAGTCATAGTTTATTTCCCTTTTTTGTCATTTTGTTTATTATAGAATTTTTTTCTTTCTTTTTGGAATGTGGTCCTTGTAAATGTTTTAACAATCAGACAGTGGCCTTAAACTTTAAAGGCTCAAATCACACATGAAACATTTTCCTTTTTTCTTTGCCCTAGTGCACTTGCAGATTCATTGTCAAAGTTTTTAACCGTCAGCTGCTCAGGTTTCTGCTGCCACATGGATTAAATGAGGTTAACAGATATTAGGTTTTGGACCTCACAGCACCAGAAATATTACATTTTAAAGATTTATTTTTAAACTATGTCCTTTTCCCTGCAGAAGACCCACCAACTTGAATGTGAGAAGGTTTCATTATGTATTTTTAGACTTTTGGACACTGAACAAAATGTCCAGTTCAAGCAGAACGTCATGAAAAACATGTTTACAAAAGCTTGGGGAGTGCACTCATGAGTATAAAGTTTTAATTAATTAACAGATTCGGCAGAGAGTGTAATGATTTTAGTTTACTTACACACTAATAACTAGTTAACCATTAGCTGTCAGTTGGAGTGTACTTCACTGCGTTCCATTCATAGTTTTTCCAATAATCAGCCTAGATCTCAGACTAATTAGAGCGAGTAGAATTCTGTCAAATTCATTTGTTCAGAGCTAAAGTTTCTCTACTCAGAAAGAGCGAAGAAAGGGAGAGAAATGATCATTTTACAAGTCATTACTCAGATATAAACGAATAACTTTGAGGCTGAATGTAACGACGGTAGTGATGAAGAACAGGACACAGCGGTAATTTACCTCATGTGGTCCCACAGTAGCAACAACGCACGGCACATAATGTCACCTCAACACCCTCTGCAAGTCTTTAAAAGGGTCTCCAAGGAAATTCTATGACAGGAAACGAGAAGCAGCACTGTACTGCACTTTCCAATGAAAACTCTGCAGGAGTCAGAAAACCCAAATGAGCTGCAGTGTGTTATAAAGAAAAATAGTCCATTGCTCTAGTCTTCTGAGCTCAGTGAGGTTCTGCATATATGAGATGTTTGTATGAATTAGTTGTTTCTGGGAAGAAGGAAGCTGCAGCGATGTCTGCATGATTACTCCCAGATCTAAGCAACACGAAGACAAACTCTAATAAACATGTTTTTCTCTGTTATTGGACTGAAACACTGAGATAAAAAATAATTGCACAGATTCTGGTGGCTGGCCTTTCTGAGTTGGGGAAAAAAATGCCATCGAATATCAAATTATTGTGTGCATTATAAAGTTGGACTGAAAAACGAATACGGTGAAAACTGCTTATAATGGGCATAGTTATAATTATGGATCAAACAACGTCAGACACATTCACTTCTATACAAATGTTTAAGTCATTTGGTTAAAGAAATAGATGTATCAGGGCATGATATGAAACATATGAAAACAAGTAGTGGAACAACAGCACAAAAAAAAAATAAAATAGCTGTAGCTCAATAAATCATCAGAATTTAGGGCAGGGGTGTCAAACTCATTTAGGTTTAGTGGTTAGTGGATCTCAAGTGGGCCAGACCAGTAACATAACATAATAACTAATGAATAATGTCAACTCTGAACTTTTCTCTATGTCGCAGGTGTCAAATATGCAGCCCGGGGGCCAAATCCGGCCTGGCAAAGGTTCCAAATTGGCCCGTGGGAGGAATTTGTGAAATGCAAAAGTTACACCGAAGATGTTGACAATATATGGTGTCAAAGTCATTTTAATTTAGGTTTCACCTACAGAGCAATATGATCTGAATTGGGTCAGACCAGTGCAATATTATAATAACAACCTATAAGCAATGACAACCGCAGATTTTCTCTTTGTTTTAGTGTTAAAAAAAAATGTGTGTATATATATATATATATATATATTACATGAAAATGTTTATATTAACAAGCTACCCTTTTACAAAAAATGTGAATAACCTGAAGAAATATGAACAGCCTGAAATGTCTTAAGAGAAGTAAGTGAAATTTTACTAATATTCTTCTGCCTGTTGCTAAATGTTTTGTGTATTTGTAGATCCACTGTGATCTGTAAGTTGTAATGCACAT
>JAPQRQ010000018.1:20945767-20958410 GCA_037367365.1 Apogon talboti | reverse complement strand
TGTGTGTGTGTGTGAGTGTGTGTGTGTGTGTGTGTGTGTGTGTGTGTGTGTGTGTGTGTGTGTGTGTGTGTGTGTGTTTTTGTGCATCAGGTCTGGTGACGTCGCTGTCTGAGGGCTGGTACAGCCTCCTCCTGGACCTGCAGAACCGCCTCAACAAGGTTATTAAGAGTGTGGGCAAGATTGAGCACAGCTTATATCCTTTTTAATGGTAAGAGTATTTACATTCACATTCGCAGTAGATCTACATAGGAAAGTGACAGAGCAGTAAGAGTTTGTTAGATTATGAAAATGTGTCTTGTCAGTGTCACACATCAGTTATCAATAGTTCCCACAATGAATGTTAAATCAGTATTTCTCCTAAAAAGGTTCTTTGTACTATTAATATTCCAAACTCTCACCAGCAGGTGGAAGTCGTGAATCCGAACACACATAAAGCTACTTGAAAATCACCAACAAATCAGCATTAAATATCCACAGACTGTATCAGTTATTGAATAAAGTATATAGCGCATTGTTTCCACACATCTGTATTATGGTACCATCAAGTTTTCTTTTAAAAACTAAAACTCAGATGCCTATTTTGACACTCGCTCAAAATAACACTGTCTTATAATGTTCACATGCTGCATCAGCTGATAGTTTACATTACAGCTTGAATTACTTTAACTTCCCGGTGTAGAAGAAACGCTGCTGTTTCAGTATCAAACTCCATTTTTTCAATCCAGAGCTGTGTCCAGAGGTGAAAACAACAAAACAAACTTCTAGTCTTTTATCAGGTACTTTCTTTGAGTCCGAAAGTTGTTTCCCATCGGTTTTCATTCCATCTGGTCACTTTCTGACACTTGTCAAAGGCAGACTGGTGTTTTCCTCACCATGGGAAACTTGAACAGTGACTCACTACTCCCTCTAGTGGTCAAATAAATCCTGCCAACATTAATATATTCAGTTCAAATAGAATCCAGCACATTGGCATCTTTGGTAGTACTTCAGAGCACTAATCCTAATTTTTTAATATGTGAAAGTAGAAATACTACATATAAACACCTAAAGTCTAAAGGCTGATCTTTCTTTCCGAGTGAGAATCTGTGGTTTAAAATGATGATTTATGGTCAGAACGTTACAAATTATTTCAGAAATCTATGTGTTGAACATTTAAAACAGTTTTAACAGTCTTTAAAAATTATTGAAACAATAGCACAATGTCAACATTTGAGCCCTAAAGACAAAATAAATCATTATTATAATTTTTATTGCAATATAAAATTATATTATGCCATGTGTTGTAGTTGTTTCATAGCCCTGCCCCTGTTGGCACTAACACACCTGAATACTTTTGTCTAAATGATGTATGATTTGTGTTGCATTAAAAGGCACAGACAACCATTTCAATGACTTTTTCCGTTTTTCTCAAAAAATAAACTAGGAGTCATCATGCAATTATTTTGCAAACTGCCTTTCCTCATTGTGGTCCCTATGCTCATATACAGTAGTTTTCATTTCGTACAGTGGCTGTGCCACAGCTGAATATGTTTTTCTAATGCAGAATAATACAGTCTGTGTGTAGACGTGACATCCATAATGATGGACTGAGGCTGTTGTTTGCCTGAAATGTTTTACAAAAACCGACAAAACTGTGGCTGCACTTGAAGCCCAGAAGTCATTTCATATTACACCTTTTCAATCATGTGACTCAAAACTATGCTGATCTTTAGATTTGGCTCCCAGATGTCATTTAGTTTGCCCTCTGCAGAAGTCGACCCAGTGTTGAGCTGCGGACCGACTCTCCGTCATACTAAATAAGTGTTGACTTGCCTGAGGTAAATTATGCGCTGTGTAGTGCACCTGATGTGTGATCCTGGGGCTGGGTAGCAGCAGCGTTGCATTGATTTTCCTTGACTCCGCTGCACTTGGAGGTCTTTCCACACGGAACGGAAGACAGAGCAAGCCACGGGATTCATCGACGGGGATCTGATTGAAAGTTTTCTGGATCTGGGCCGAGCCAAGATGCAGGAGGTGGTCAGCACTCTACAGGTACCAGCTCACAAAACCGCACACACACGGGCGGGGTGTGTATCGGCAATTAAGGTTTATGTTAGAGGACATTTCGAGTTATTTTTCAGCGTTATGAACACTCTGAGGGACACTAAAGGCATTTATTCTTCCTTCTTATTACCAGCAGAGCCTGTAATGACACTTTATATCGCGTGCCTTGAAACAGTGGCTGGTTAAGTTAATAGAGGTCGACCAATAGTGGGTTTGTAAACGCCTATATAGTGATGATAGTTTTGTGTAGAAAAGAGCCGATAGCTGACTATTATCAAGCCCATTCCTCCCTTTCAGGATTTTGACTCTGAAAACGCATCATGCACGTCTGTAATGAGCTCTATTAGAAACCAGAGAACTGAACATAACATCTACATCAAACTAATCAACATATAAATGTGCAAATCAGTGTCACAGAACATCAAAATCAGTGTTATTAATCGGTAAACGTGGAACTAGCAGCAAACTAATTGCAAAAAAGCGTTATAGGTGAGTGATTTATTTTTTTTTTTAGCTTTTATTGTCCCTCAAAGCCTTGTATTATCCATCGAGCGCTAATAGTACCGACTTCTGCCGATACTGATTGTGTGTTAAACGTCTGTGCCAGTAATTTGGTCAAAATAATGAATCCCTCCATCTCTACTGAGTAATTAGGGTTAGATCCAGTATCTTTAAAAGCATAGTTATCTTCATTTAGTGTTTAATAACGGATTAGTGAACCTTAATTAAGGCTGGGACTTAAACATCTTAATTTATCATATGATCTAATTTTCAGAGGAATTGTATAGATCATATCATACTAGCAAACAATGTCTATGTTAAAACTGTCCTTCTCAGCTAACATTTGTTTTGAATGTCCCATTTTTCAGTGTAATTTCTATATTTTACAGAGAGCATTGCACTGACATATGGGTTTGTATCATTAATAGACTTGTGAGTTTATTTCAGTCTGGCGTTAGTGATATATGTCAGTGTCTGTTTGCACTAAAATGTTTGGATGTAGTTTTTGTAACATGTTGTTTTGCTGCAGATGAAGAAATGATGATTTAAAAAATGACCATTAGTCCAGTTCATCCGCTGTATGTTCAGTGACTGAACTCTGACATGGGAAAACTGTAGCGTTTCATTATTAAACTCAAATACAGGCCACGACAGTCTGAGTAGCTATGGCAACACTGCAGCTGTATGTACACCAACATGTGGACTGTTAGTATTTACTGCTATTTACTTTGTCTAGAGTTTTCAACATATTGTAATTATATCTGTCCAATAATCTCTGGTTATATGAGATAATATGGAGAAAAAAAACATTACACACAGCCTAAACAGGAATTTAGGGAAAACAAGAGGAAAACTTAGTGTTTTGTTGTAAAACGGGTGAGAAAGTTGCGATTCAGATGGTATTTAACCTAAAAAGATGCTCATGTGATCTTTTAGCCAGATCACCCTAACGTTAATAAGATGTTATTCTAGCTTTTAAGCCTTCCTTTGTTTTTAAATCCAACTTCACCATTTGTCAGTTACATTTACCCACTGACTCTGACACCTCCATCAGTGAAGGTTTCCAAAAACGTTGGATATTCTGTACTTTTCAGCCTCTGTCAGACTGATTTAACAGATGCAGAATGTCAATTTATGAAGCACAAGAACACAGGTCAGATGAATATGGAGGAGGAGGAGGGAGGAGAACGTCTGTCTCCATGCTTGGTTTTAACACTGTTCTAACTGCAGATCAGAGAAGCAAGGAAAGAAACGAGTCAAGTGAGAAGTGACATTACCACCAAATCACACTGACTGCTCAAAAAACCCAATTTGACAAAGTTTACAAACCATCACAACTAATTGAATAATTAACACATAAGGCACAGTTTCTATGTCTAATGATTTTTAATGGATCACAGATTACAAAACATGAAATATATAGACATGTTCACAAGCTGAAAGCTGCGAAAGCAAAGCTAACTGCTAATGAATGCACTCCAAAATATGTACTAATCTTAAAAAAGTAGCAAAAAGCTGAATGAACATTTCAAAATACGCATAATAGATAAGAAAATGTAATTTAACATTAGAAATAATACTAGTTGGTAAATATTTTTTTATTCTGTACCTTTTTTCTGCCAAAAAAAGGGTTTGGACACTGTTTTTATTGGGTCACCAAATGTCTGAAAAATGCACACGA
The DNA here is from genome assembly GCA_037367365.1 of Apogon talboti. Classification (NCBI taxonomy): domain Eukaryota; kingdom Metazoa; phylum Chordata; class Actinopteri; order Kurtiformes; family Apogonidae; genus Apogon; species Apogon talboti. The sequence continues at coordinate 20,954,185 of JAPQRQ010000018.1, read as the reverse complement.
TAATATGAAATGCAAATTCAGTTTTCTATTTGAAATAGAAGATGAGTGTTCTCTGGAAGAGTTTAGAAATGTTCACTACAAAACCATGTGTAAAAGATGTAACAAGCAAAAACAACATAACATGGATTTCAGGACACTTGTTTTTTGATGATTTTCAACATGAACATCTGCTGAAGAAGCAAAGAAATACTGTATTGTCACTTGTGTTTCAGCTCGACACCATGTTAAACTATGAGTCGATGCCGAGGCTGTCTTTTTTTTTTTTTTTTTTTTTTTTAACCTCCCGTACTGTGTTACTGACGAGAGGGAATGTATTTTTTTGTCTCTTTGGTTCTCAATTTTCTTGGCACAACAGGTGCACAGGTGGAAAAACTAATAACTGAAGCATATGCTGCTTTGTCTCTTGAGTTTCAGCACATAAATAATAGCTAAAGTATGTTTCCCTTTACAGATGAGCCAGTTAGTGCTAAAAACACAGCCCAAAAAAACAGCTTAATGGTGATTTATTTTAACAGTTACAAAACTCCAGACAAACTGTAATCACTCTTTAAAACATAGAAAAATAAACTATATGTGTATATAGTATTAAAATAAAAGAACTGAAAGTGTGAGAAACAGATATTTCTATTTTTGTTGTAGTTTTACCGTAACAGTATTTATGTAAGAATAATTATTGAAGTTTTTAAAGTAAATGCACTTTTGACGTAAAAATTCTACTTTAAACTGATGATCAATCAATAAGTCCTGATCAGAATTAAATTTGCTTGTATGTCTGTGTGTGTGGTGCAACTAAACATAACAAGGAGAATAATCATTCAATAACAAGTACCAGAGGCAGAAATAGGAAAGGAGATGTTATAGAAAGGTAAGTGTGCAGTTAAATACAAAAACATGGCTCAAACATACTGTAATAGAATTATTTACAATAGAAAATAAGGGGATATAAAAAGAAAGGCAAAGATATTATATATATGCAGTACATATATATACAGTATATATACACACACACACACACACACAATCTGTATTAAAATAAGATCCACTGTACAGTAAAGACATCTGAGAACTGCACTGTTTCTAACTCAGAGTCATATATTATTTCCAGCACAACAATCAATGCCCACAAATACAAATTCCCATAGATGACTTTAAGTTTTATTTAGATAGAACTTGACAATTTCACAGTCACAGACTAATTTCCAGTGTCAGGAAAAAGAGTTGAGGTTCATTCCCGTCATAAATGATCTTAAAAGTCTGTCCATGCTTTCTTCTGTCGGTTTTCATCTCCTCTGGATGTTGAAATAAAGCCAAACCTGCTCAGTATTATCGTCTGCAAACACTTAGTGATGTTCATTCACATGGATATTCTCACCCAGGCCCATCATCTATCTCATCATTTACTGTCACATTTAGTTTTATATACTTTCATTCTTTTAAAACATCACTAAAGCAGCTTTTGTAGCTTAAAAACCTCCCATTTTATGTCAAGGTACAATTGTAAATACTGTGTAATAATAAGAGATAAGAGATCTACATGTCAGTTATTCATGTTTTTATTGTTATTGTAAATGAAACCCTATTTTCACGATATTTCTATTAAATCCACACACTTTAATGAAGACAATAATATCTCTTACTATAAATCTAACCCCAACACATGAACCTGAATGAACTCTATGCTTTGACATTTTACAGTGTTTCCATCTCCTCAGTAGTGAAAGTATCTATCGTCTGTCCTAAAGTCACTAGAAGTTTCTGAATGACATCCTCAGCTAATTTGCATAATTGTAAATGTGCATGTAATTGTAATGAACGATGTAGGAGGGAGGAATAACATTGTGTTAGAGACAAAAAGTGAGTATTAAAACACCCTACATATGTTTAGAACTACAAATGAAACATACTGTGTCAATTCTTGTGTTTTTTTAATGTCCCTATTCTAACCCTCCTCCTTTATGAAGTGACCCAGAAGAGATACTCTGGAGGAGTTATTTAGGTTAGTTATTTGTTTAGTTTTTTTTTTTTTATCTTCATTTTCTTCAGTTTGGTTTGGTTTTTAACCTCTTAGGAGCCTACAACAAGTCACGGTAAATCATCAACATTTTTAACCGTAACGTTTTACATTTTCTGTCTACATTAACAATCTAAATGAGCAGTGAATTGTTTTAGACAAAGAACAGTACGTGTTTTCACGTCAGAGTTTCCAAAAGTCTCCAATAACACCAGAAGTTGATAGATTTGTCTCTACAGGGGTCTGAAAAATCACTTAAATGAGTCACTTTTATAAAGTTGGTAAAAGTTTCCAAACAAACTTTAAAAGTAGTTAAATTTGTTGCTGGATGCTTTTTGAAAGAAATAAATTGCTAGGGTAGTCTGAAAAGTTGATAACTGTAGCAGCAAAAGTGCTAAACTGGCACCAATGACATTTTATCAGAAAATGACATTTTCTAGACTTTGACCTGGAGATCAGTTAAAGTTGTAACTATAAGCTCAAAAGTGTCAGGGCAAAATGTTAAACAGGATGTCATGTTACCAGTAGTCATGACCGACAGAAGGAAAACCACCTGTCAGCTAACTTTAGCTCGTACGATACAACTGTCAAAGTAAACTAAGTAAACTGTCTACTTCCATCAAATGTGTGTAGAAAGAATTGAACTTCATTCACTTGGACAATGGGGGGGGATGATGATGAAACTCTACTACACACTAAATGTGGCCTTTTCCTCACATGTTGACCTGGACTCTCCGTATCTGTCGTTGTTTGATTCCAGATCGACGACGGCAGCGGTATGAAGCGCGAGGCCACGGTGGACGAGGTCATCAAGATTGTGGAGGAGCTGACGAGGATCCACTAGCCTCGACCTCCACCCAGACCCGACGGGGGTCTCGAGGAGGAACGAGTAAGGGACGGGCTGCAGAATTGTAAATAATTCTAAATAAACAGTGTGTGCATGTTCGTCCTTCAGACTTCAATGATTTGTCGACCGTTGAGAGCTGAAGCTGCTACATCCGTTCTGTAGCTCTGTGTATTTAGACAAGAGTCTGTAGGCGAAGTGCGTAGCATCCTGTTTGGACAAAAAGACCAAAGTAAAGACGTTGGTCTGGGTGGGTGTGTGTGTGTGTGTGTGTGCGCATGTGTGATCGCGTCTGTGTGGAATAACGCGTGACTATAAATAAGAAGAAAAAGACAGACTTTCCTCTCCAAAACATACTCGGGGATATCTGTGACAGTTTTAAGCAGGCTTCAAGTTGGATGATCCTTTACAGTTGAAATCTGACTGATTTACACTTTTCAACTTTATCATTGAAGTCTGGAGTAAAAATGCTGTGTGAGACCGGAAATGAGGAAAATGATAGATTTATAGCTATTTTGTCTTTGTGATGTTTTCTTTGTTTATTCTAATAAACTTTGCTTTAGTACTGTTAATCTCTGTGTTTTTTTAAGCTTTTTTTTTTCTACTTAATCAGCTTTCACTGGTGAAAGGCAAAGAATTTGACTTTTTCCCTTTCCAAAAAATAAATAAATAAATAACACCACTAGAGTGTCTTCCAATAATGCCCCTGTCAGTGCTCACTTGTCTGTGTTGGGGTGTGTTTACCTGCTGAGGTCCCTCCCTCTACCTGGAATTTCTAATTTTGTTCAGGACTTTTCTGGGCATTGGTTTGAACCTGCAACCGGTGAGTAACAGTGAAACAACAGAAGGACAAAGCAGCTCCAGTTCCACCCCTGCCCTTTTTCTGTTCTTCTCAGTTCACAGTGGTTAATATGTGGAAACTGCAACAGGTTCCTTTAACCCTTTAACTGATGCAGTATCTTCTCATTTATTAAACAACCATCACTTTGATGAGAGCACAAAGGTTGGATAATACCAGGGTCCATCAGGCTCGGATCATTAGAGCGGTTCAGGACCAGGAGACAACATGTCCCGCCCCCTTACGGGAGTTGGGTGGCGGTAGTATATAAGTTAAACTTCAACCCGCCCCTTTTCAAATCTGTTTTTTTTTTTTTCTTTTTTTATACTGTGTTGTTTTTCCTTGTATTTGTTTTAAAATGCTGATATTTGAAATAAACATTTCACACATGGTTTGTCCACCAGAGTCCAGACCTGAACCACACTGAGAATCTTTCAGGATGTGATGAGAAGATTTTCTACAGTGGTCTGACGCATTAATGCAAGATGAAAAATAAATGCAACTATGGATGTAAAAATGTTTTAATAGATAATTATTACATTGCAGAATGAATGCAACAGTAAATGTGTCCAGTAAAGAAGTAGGACTTTCCTGTGGCTGTGGACATTACCACTAGAACCAACTTTCTCACCCAGAAGTGAGTCCGCGGACTTACTCCAAGTGTTTTTTAAAAAAAATAAAAATAAAAAATGCATTGTGTTGCTTTAAACACAACATGTTTATAGGAAAAATGTAAAAGCAAATATGATTCTAAGGTTTTTAATCTGCCTTTACAAACACTGACATAAAAAAAAGAACTGAAATAAGAGTGTGACATCAGAGTTCAACTATTAAAACTGAAATGTCGTTTACATCCAAAATGCAGTGTATGTGTATGTTAGATCCAAATGACACAAAAAATACACCAGTTTTTGCAAAATGTGTGTATTTGGTTTACATTCTATAATAATAATAATAATACATTTTATTTGTTGGCGCCTTTCAAGTCACCCAAGGTCACCTTACAGAAAATAAAAGCACACAATAATAACAAACATAAATAGGTCATGACTTGAGCATTGGAAAATGTTGGAGCCAGAGCAGTGGAGGACAATCCCATAGTTAGAATAAAACCAGAATCAGGAAGTGACCGTTCTATTCCACTGCTAAATGACACTCGCTCTCATGTTCAACCACTGCTCTGTCGTGGTGTTGGAACTGTTGACCATCACTATTGTTATCTTTTTTTTGTAATTATTTGATTCAATTAAACTATTATTTCAATAGGTGAAAAATGTAGTAAAAAGCGGAAAATAACTTGTCTTTTAAAACACAAAAAGTATAAAGTAAAAGGATATAAAAAAAAGTATGGATACAAACAAAAGAAAGTCAAATGACATTTGCAAACAATGTGTGCACTTCAGTCTTCAACACATTTGGACTAACCTACTGTGTTGTTTGTGTTAATCCTGGCGTCATGTGCATCACAATGAGTGTCCGTGTGAAACAACAGTGGAACCAATGTTTATGAAATTAAGGAAAAGAAACTTCAATTCAGGAAAATTGTAATCAGATATTTTTTTTAAATCGATTTGAGTTGATTAATCAATTAATTGTTTCAGCTCTAGTTTTTTTGCTAAACTATATTTCAGATATATTACATTTTTGGTAAATATTTGTAGGTTTTCTTTGTTCTCTGAGGTATTCATGGAATATCTTTGGGTTTTGGACTCTAATCTGCAGCTTTGACAATACTTTAACCAACATGTACAGTGAAGTGATATTTTATTGTCCCAATAATGTACAGTGAAAACAATCAACAGTGTTTCGTAATTGTTCGCTCTAGCCCTGCTTTGTATTTCAGTTTCTTTCCGTTTTAACTTCAGCTGCTCATTATGGAAACGACTAAAGCATTTGTGAAGTTAAAATGACAGGTTTGAAACCTGAGCCGCAGAATTCTTTGTGCTTGTTTCCATTTCAATAACAGATTTCAATCATTTCCTTCTTAAACAGGGCACCTTGCTCCGTCACCTGTGTTGACTCAGTCAGATGTAAATATTACTAAATATGCCAGCTCATGCCCACAGAGCATTAATGAATGTGGGGTAAATAGAGGGAGGAAAGTGCTCCGTGTCTGTGTTGACTGTGTCAGTAAATCAGTGTGTGCATATTAAACACACAGACAGGCCTCCCTTCATGTTTCTTGTCAAAACTGCTGAAAACGCTGAATGCTGTTTTCTCACGCGCCTCATTAATTTCTGTTGTGTGAATACATCTTTTCATCTGTGGGAAATTTGCAGCAGCAGCTTCTTTAGTCGCAGATATCAAAGGCCTGCGTCTTCACTGTTTCCTCTTTTTAACAGAGGATTTGAAGCGGACTGGTAGGAAACTGCATGGCGCTGAAATTCCTCTGCCAGTATTCCTGAGCTATTTCTGTCACGCTGTCACTGTCCGGAGGCGTTCAGGCCTTTGTTTTGCTCTGATGCTTTTCCCAGTTCCCTCTGGATTGTTTGCACCTTCACCTTCCTCAGATTCAACACTGTTTTCCTGAATTTAATGTCACTGCCAAGGTGTTCCTGGTGATCTCTATAGCTTAGAAAACAGAAACTAGAAGCCATCAAAATACTCCAAAACATTAATAATATAAAACTAAATGGTAAAATCTACAAGTAATGCCAGACTTCATTTATAACCGTTTTTTTTTTACAAAAATCATGACCATTTGACTTTTTTGAGCAGATTTCTTCTGTGTTAACAGATACTGCAGTGATAACTTACCAAGGACAAACAAGAAAACCACAGTATTAACCCTTAAAGACCCAAACATCCACCACCGACCACAAGCATCTACTGATATTAAAATATTTAACTATTGATCCACTAATCCTGTCAATACATGTAAATAATTGGTGTAAATTATTACATTTTGTCATCATTTCATGATCCACAGATATGACCCATTTGGACGTTCAAACTTCGTAGTTACCACGGAAACACTGTCATCTTCTACAAGATTGATTCATCAGTAAAACCCATGGAGTTGGATCAATGACAGTGGATGGACACACTGGGTTTATGTTCAGTTAATGATAGATTCTGTTGAAAAAGTCATGTTTTCCTCTTTTTTTCTGATTTGATCTAATAACCTTTGAATTTACTCTGAGTTTTTATGAACATCTACATAATCAGTGAATTAAATATAGGGAAATACTTGATTTTCACTGAAAAATACAAAATGCAAAAAATCATGTTATAATCAATAATGATAAATCACTTTGGAAAGGCAAAAGTATTATTTGGAAGTCATGACAAAAATAGTTGTTGGTCTTTAAGGGTTAATGTTTTATCCAATGATATTTATAACTGCGTCTTATTTTAGTATTATCACACATTGAAAAAAGAAAAGCGGTGTTGCATAGAGACGTTGCTTATTCTGAGCAGAGCTGCCATGAAAGTCTGTTCTGTTCCAAACAAACAGTGAAGGTTTCAGTTTTATTCAACAATAGAATGAACGTTGACCATGAACAAAAACAACCAAAAGGGCTGGTCAACGCTCTCCTGAATAGATTTCAAATGGTAAATATAGAAGAATGAGCAACAAATGAGGACGAACTTAAGGGAAATAATGGAATCTCATCACTGTTTACACCCAAAATGGGTTTAGCTGCTTCATGTGGACTGAGTGGACGAGGTTTGAGTCAATGTGATGTCAGCAGGCGACCACTGAAGCACACAGAAGACAGAAAACTCTCAAATGAAATAAAACCAGATATAAATAAACTGATCTGTCTAAAAGATGTTACAGACCAATAAATCATCAAACAATGAAGATCTACAGAATCTGACACAATCTATTCAATTCTATTCAACCAGGGGACGAAGGAGACGAGAAACGAGTCCAGGCTGTACATCAGGGGTGTCCAAGTCGTTTTAGTTCAGGGTCACGTGGGCTCAAGTGGGCGGGACCAGTAAAATAATACCAGTGTAAAAAATAAAATTACATTATGAAAATGTTTACGTCTACAAACTATCCTTTAAAAAATGTGAATAACATGAACAACTACAAGCAACCTGAAATGTATTAAGAAAAAGAAGGCACATTTTAACAATATTATGCCTCAGTTCATCATTTACACATGTGCAATACAACGTACAGATCACAGTGGGTCTGCAAATGCACAAAACATTTAGTAACAGGCAGAATATTATAAGGAAAGAAGTCTTTTGGGTTTTCAGCTCCTGAACAAGATTCAGCCTGAGCTCCAAACACTGATTCTTTTCAATGGTTTTAAAGAGAGAGTGAAAACCTTCGAATCAAGGCTGTTGGTCTGTAAATGTTTCAATCAGTTGTGTGTGTGTGTGTGTGTGTGTGTGTGTGTGTGTGTTTGCAAATTGCAAATGCTTTTATTGTAAACTGTACTGATGTGCCTGTACCGCTGCAGTCATGGCCAGGTCTAAATAAAAAATGTTTTAAAAATGCACTAACTGTTCTCAAGACACTTCAGGTTGTTCATATTTAGGGCCCGAGCAGTGGCCATGCAATTGCCGCGAAGGCCCTATTGTAATTGTAATGTTTATTATTATTATTATTATGCGCTTCCATCTCATTTTTGGGGGCCTGAACATGCGCGAAAACTAAATTTTTTTTGGCAAAAACATGAGTGGCGGTGAAAAATTTGATATTTTCAAGGTTTCGTGACCGAACCCCCAAAAACGGCCGTAGGGCGCCCCGAAACGCCCTCCAGC
>JAPQRQ010000018.1:20911910-20928406 GCA_037367365.1 Apogon talboti | reverse complement strand
AATATTAACAATGTTTGTTAGGATTTTTTTGGTTTCAGACATCTTTTGGATAATTAAACATGCACTGGGTCAAATTGACCCGGAACATCATTGCTGTTCCTGAGAAATGAACATAACAGGAGGGTTAAAGTTAATTACTTTATAAACTGTTGATTGTTTAAGCGACATCATATTCTTTATGATCATCATATGTTTGTAGAGTCAGAGTGCTGTGAGGAGTACATATCTCTAAAACCTCATGTTTCCATGCGCTCGGAAAACAGATTTATTTTTAAGATTTTGCCTCTTGTTACTGTTGAAGAAGGCTTTTTGGACTGGTTCAGGTGCGTTTTATTCACTGTGCAGCAGAGACAGAGTTTACAGCACAAGGGCAATGGTATTATGTCTGAAGAATGAAACTGTTTTGAGCAGTTTATACAAGGTTCAGCGATAATAAAAGTTGACTGAAGGTTTAGACACAATAGGGAATGTATTCTAAATGATTCTGAGCTATAGAGAGCAACAAGACGAACTGTAGTAGATCTGCAGCTATCGATTATTTTTGTGATCAATTAATCTATCAATTATTTTATTGGATGTGATTCAATTAAAGGATTATTTGAATAGGCAAAAAAATAGTAAAATTATGAAAAAGATATGTCTTTGAAATGACAAAACAACTTGCACTTTATTCCAAAACTGTCTGAAACAACAACCACAAAAAGTATAAAAGGAATGTAAAAAATATCTATAAGGAAATAACAAAAATAACAATAGTATAAAAGTATATATGAAAATATCTGTAAATATAAAAAAACAATAAACTAATAAAATGACATCTACAAACAATATGTGCACTGCAGTCTTCAACACATTTGGATCTAACCTACTAACAACTTAAGATGGAACTAACATACAACTGTGTATGTGAAAGCAGTAAGTGATTGTTCCAGTCAAGAAAAGTGAGCATATAGACATTTTCTGCCTTTTTGTCCTCGTCTCTTCTGAGCTACGCTCAATGTTGTTTGTGTTGAAGTTGTCATAGAATATTTTTTTAATTGATTCAAGTCGATTAATTGTTTCAGCTCTAAACTGGAGTCTTAGTGATACTGAGCAATAATAGACTCAATATTGTACATGATTCATTTACAGGTGAGGAACTGGATGCTTGTGACTCAGATGTGACATAATACAAAGATGTTTTATACACAGGAACTTGTGAACAACAGCATTAACAACTGAACTAAAATTATTGACTTTCACTAATCCCTCCCAGAAATTCTGCTCCTATGTGTAATCCGGCGACCTCTGGTTTTGAAGTCAACTGTCCTCAACTCATTGACCTCAGCTCATTGCTGAGTGTCTGAATCTATTTTTCAGCCAAAGAGAAGAATTTAGGCCTTTTATTTCCTCTGTTTCCTTTACTTCAGAAGAATTAAGAGATACAGTACATGCACCTGGGTATAACACTGTTTTCACCACCCTACAGCTTAACTGTGCTCACAACACATCCAAACTATGACCACTGACCCCTGTTGTGTAAGGACACACATCCCACAATGCAACCCTCCTTGAGTACTTCTTGAATCTGGGGGGTTGGGGGTTGTAAACACAATCCATGAAAAAAACACCTCAACCTTCAACCTTCAGTTCATACTTTTGTTAAAGCTGTGAAAGGTACAATATTTGACCCTAAAATGTAGGAGATTGAACATACAAAACTGCAGGTCATGGAAATACTTAACAAAAGCACTGTACAAATACCTCAGATTTACACTTGAGTTAAAGTATTTAATTTAGTGCTGTCAAACAATTACAATTTTTAATCAGATTAATCACAAGGTTGCTGTGGATTAATTTCGATTAATCATGATTAAATATCATTTATTTTTAATCTATATTAATTGCTTTCCAATTCATTTTGCATGAGCAAACAGACTCAAGAAAGAAGGGAATATATATGCACTTAACATGTTTATTAAACACCTTCAACAGTTTTAACAAAACAACTTTAAACAAAACAACTTGAAACAACTGTTCCGTCTTGTTTTTTTGGCCCCAAATTTCCTATCGAGAGGGCCAATGTGCTGTTTAGCATCTTCCATCTTTATCGGTTGGTTCTGCTGCCTGTCACTACCGGATCAACTGCCCATTTGTGCATGTGCGACTGTAACTCACCTTGGACAAACTGACCCAAATGCATTGGAAGAGACATTCAGAGTCATTCTGCTCTGCAGATGGGTTAATTGCACTAAAATTTTTAATCAGATTTAATCAGATTAATTAATGATGATGGATTAATCCACATTAATGCATTAATTTTGATAGCTCTAATTTAATTACATCCCACTACTACATACATGTGTCCTGTTTTTGTATGAACATGTACTCCTAACCAGGCCTGTGTTCTGCAGGGCTTTTTCCTGCAGTTTGGAGGAGGACATGTATTCAGAATACTAAATAAAAGCTTTACAGTCTGCATTATTCTCTGTGAAACCACTAATTCCCCATAAGCCGTTGATTGTGAATCAACTACTAGTAGAAGTGTATCTGCATCGCCTACCTGTCCACATATGACACTGAGGATGGAGGTAAAAATGGTCAAATCATATGTTCAATTAGCCTTAGTGATACTGGTTTTATTCTCTTCATGCTGTTTGAAAGCAGAAGGTACAAACAGACTGTTTTCGTGCCATGAAGAGGATTAGCTGCAGGGCAACAAAATGCTCTTCAGAAACAGATCTGAAAACCAAGTGCACTACTATGGGACTGTAAAGTCACATGGTTTTATTTTCATCTTTGTTTACTGGTGTTCACTCTTACTTGATTCCGTGAGGGAAAAAAAGGTTTAGGAAACACTGTCTTTTATACTTTTTGTCAACAAAACATCAACCTGCTGTTATAAGCAGGAATGTAAGCCAACACTGTAACAATCATGGTACTCAGACTGAACTGGTTTATAATATTTACAAAGAAACCTCCCGGTTTGTCCCTCAGCAGTGAGCATGAAACTAAAAATACCATCTATTACACACTATTCATCATTTCTACTCAGTTTGTTTGTTTTTTTGGTTTCATGTTACTTTGACCCTGCACTTTTTTCCACAGCATTTTAAGCAGCTGTATCATTAAATATTATCAAATGTAATTGTGTCTGATCTGGCAATTATTTTAAAATGTTTTTGACTGAGAAATGATAAAGAATAAAAGAAAAATGGCTTCACTGCATCATTATTTTACATTTCTTTTTTCTTCTGTGTGAGAGAAGGTAAAAGGCACTTTCACACCTACAAGACACCATCTGGTTTGGTTTGATTCAAAGCGTATTTCCAGGTGTGAAACCTCCCCCAGACCATGACCCAGCAGAGATGGTCTTGGTCCAGATCCAGCTGGACCATGGTTTGATCATGTACAGTGTGAAAACCTTTTGGAAAGTTTGAACTTTCAGGCAAATCACCGGAAGTTACACAAGAATAACATTGCCAAAAAAAATCTGTATCCAAAAATTCCAAAGAAATACGTCCTATTTACTGTCCCAACCACTTTTCCCTGACCTCGGTGGGAAACATAATGGTTTTAAGGAAAGATGGATGAATTTATAAGGACGGTGATGCTGAGAGAGTCCGACTCTTACACTAGATCAAAGGCATCAAACTCATTTTAGTTCAGGTTCCATGTACAGACCCCGGCCCCAGGCACTAAACACACTCCAACACAAACGCACATGAATCTAATACTACTAATCTTTATAAAATGATAAGATAATCAGGAGATGCAGCAGCAATACTTCCATTATCCATTATCCACTTTCCATTATTTGTCAGGACACGGCTGTGATTCCAAACCTCGGCCTCCCTATGAACAGCCTGATCAATATTCACATCAAATCTCTGCACAAACACTGAATTAATGGTTCTAGATGGAAAATCAAAGGCTCCAGATAACCCATTTTACCCATTAAAAGGATCAGTATACAGAGATTTTTATTCTCTTTGATCTGTATAAATATGAGCCAAATGAGTTTAGTAGAAGTGATTTTCAGCTGTAATTTTTTTGTCAGGTGACTGAACCTAAAGTAAAACAGTCAGCATTTGATGGATCGCCCCTCGCCGCAGAGGCAGCTTTACATGACTGGTACGATGTCGAACAAAACCAGACCGCACTGTTTATTCAACATTTTTTGCAACTTGTTTGAAGTGATGTAACTGCCCCTCCAAAAACTGCATAATGAGCAAACCGCCTACGTACTAATGAACTCTCCAAAGACTTTTCACCTGACTCGGACTGAAACTTCACTTCTGTAAATCAGTTTCCGGCTTGTTTTAACTTTACAGCCTACAACTTTACTGTTTTGGTTCCTCCTCACTGCTCAGGCTGCTTTTTTTCCCCAGCAATCTGATAAACACACTGTCCTCTACCTGCCAAGTAAACAGCACAAACTTAATTAGTGACAAAGTGGAGCTTTAGCTGCTAAAGAGCCAAAGAGTTCCCTCAGGAGTTAATGGACACTGAACGAGAGCTGAAAGGAGGACGAACATCCAACACCGTCCAACAGCCTCTCACAAGTTCAGCTTAACTGATGTTGTTTCAGTTTTATGTAACTGAAACAACGTCCAACTGCAGTTGGGTTTTTCCTTTTAACATCCACAGCAGGTTTCACCTTGAAACTTTATCAAACAAACAAAGAAGATATCCTGGTCCTCAAAGATGATCTGGATCTGGATCAGATGTTGGAACATTTTCAAAGGCATAGAGAAAAAGCGACACATTTCCAGAAAAGTTGGAACACTGAGTAAAATGATCATATAAACCCACATGTTATTCACAGTAGGAAATGTATCAAATGTTTTCATTGAAACATGGGATTTTATCAGAGAAAATAATACATTTACAATGGTACAAATAGTTTTTCTGTTTTATTGTGAATAAAATATGGATTTGTGAGATCTGTACATCATTGTATTTGTTTCTATTCACGTTTTCCACGACATCCCAACTGTTTTAGAACTAGATATACCAGATAGTCCATCTGTGGTATGTTTGTGTTTGTCAAAGATAAGTTTACCCATCAGAAATAACCCAAGCCCATATACCCATCTGTTAAGTATGTGTCAATATCCTAAATTTAGCACACTAAGGACTATATTGGGTCTTTTCACATATTCAGTGCATCTGTATCATATCCTGTTTTGAAATACTTGTAAAACAAATTTAACAAAATTCTATCTATGACAGATGGCCCTTTATATAATAATTCATTCTTTGATACTCTGAAAAAGTTAGTAATTAGTGTTTATTCTTGCAATACATGTTAATATTTCTATATATTTGATATTTAATATACGTTTTCATTTATATATTAAAAAAAAAAAAAACTCTTTTGTCTCTCCAGTATTTTTTAACTTCACAAACCAGATTTATAATGTGTTGTCATTTGTACAGTTGACATCCTGTTTCCTGTCAATTTAAATCTATAGTTTTGTCACAGTGGACCAGACCGTTGGGAGACAGGGTTTTTCAGCATATCTGGTATTAAACTGTGATCTGAATCTGGACACATTATCCATCTAACAAACAAGTGGAGTTTGCCTGCATGTGTGGTTTTGTTCTCCTCATTAAATGGATTTCAGTCCAAATGTACCTCATATTTCAACCAAATTTCCATAAGTCTGGCAAAATGCAGACATTATGTGAATGTTAACAGTTGGTTCTTCAGGGTGTAACAGTGTTATGGTTGACCTGAGCTGCTGATGGAGGAGCATCCTGAGCTGAAGCAGACTGAACCGAACCAGACCGAACCGATCCAGACTGAACCAAACCAGACTGAACTGAACCGATCCAGACCGAACTGAACCAGATTGAACCAATCCTGATTGAACTAATCCAGACCGAACCCGACTGAACCGAACCAGACCAAATCGATCCAGACCGACCGAGCAGACTGAACTGAACCAGATTGAACCGATCCAGACTGAACTAATCCAGACTGAACCAGACTGAACCGATCCAGACTGAAATGAACCAGATTGAACCGATCCAGACTGAACTGAACCAGACTGAACCGATCCAGACTGAACTGAACCAGATCGAAATGATCCAGACTGAACTGAACCAGACTGAACCGAACCAGACTGAACCGATCCAGACTGAACTGAACCAGATCGAAATGATCCTGACTGAACTGAACCAGACTGAACCGAACCACTGGTCTAGATCATGTACCTTTGTTTCGAACTCCTTCATGGTTTGTCAAAAAGTGTGTCTGGCATTTCCTTCTGCAGCTGCCTTTTACTTTCCATCTAAGATGTTATTTCTGTATTAATTGAAGCATCTGTGTCCTTTTGTGCAGACAAATCATTATTCAGTTAAGTTCTGTTTTCATTTTACAAATTCACTTTTACCTCATATCAGTATGTCAACTTTTCTACCTTTACGAACCACACAAACTTATTTGTGATATTTTCAAGTAATTAATTAATTAATTTTTGGCATTAAATGAAGTTTTCATGTGGAAAAGTGAAAATCTAAAAAAAAAAAAAAAGGGATAAAAAATATCTAATTACATTTGAATTATTATGATGATGTTAGCAACATAATCTGGTTGTAAAAAAAAAACAAAAATATTTTCATGTTAGACATTTCAGTAGCTGATGTTGGATGGTCAGTTTCTCGTCCAACTCCACTTATTAGTATTGTCTTATTCTTACAGTCCTTCTGTCCATCGGTCTGCTGCCTTAGTCTGTCATTTGTTCTGATATGTAACAACCGTCAGTTTTGCTCCGACACCGACGTCACCACAGACCTATAAAGCGTCTCATTTCTGCTCCAGGGACAAGAATCTCTCATTTCTTTATTTGAATTTTCTAAGCAGTGATGCGAGTGTCATTGTCAGCGTATTTGACATTTTTGTAATTTTCTCAGAAATGAAGGGAGCAATAGCTCTGAAGAAAAAAAAATCCCATACATACTACATGAGAGTATCTATCAACATGAACAGTCCACAACTGAGGACTCAGACCTGAGAGCATATTTTTATGGATAAATCTGCCATATTTATGTTCATTCCCAGTCTGGTAATAGAAGTGACACTGTTGACAGTAAAGCAATACCCTTCCAGTACCCATTCAGTTGATGACAGAAACATCCTGAAAATATGTTTTAAAAGTCAAGGAATTGATTCATAACATACTTTCTTTAAGTGTATCCTCAACATAGTGGGTTTGTCCACTGTGGTGGATGTGGTCACAGTGGGTGGGGGTCTGCACTGTCCATCTGTCCTGTTATTAGAAATGGAATTGAAAGTAATGTGATGCAAACACCAAGAACAACCTGGCACTTGCTTTCATTTAATTTGACGACATCCTCTAATCACAACAGACTGGTCCTCTGTTCAGGCTGAGAACCCTCGGCTTTAGATCCTCATGGTCAAAAGACAAAACTGTTAAATATGATGTTGTCTAGTGCATGTTGTTCAGTCCCATATGTTAGGCCGGATGTGGTCACATCTACATCTAGGTTATCCAGTGTGTTACTGGGAACTTAAGATGAGTTTGTAAAGTGGATCCTCCCCTAGTATCTTTTTAACTGGGAGTGGTCAGCAGTAGAGCTGAAATGATTAATTGAATAATTGAATTCAACTGGAATCGATTAAAAAAATATTCAACTACAATTTTCTTGAAATGAAGCTTTATTTTCTTAATTCCGCTGCTACTAAACATTGGTTCCTCTGTTGTGTTTCACACGGACACTTATTGTGACGCACATGACGCCAGGATCAACACAAACAACATGGAGCGTAGCTCAGAAGAGACGAGGACAAAAAGACAGAAAATGTCTATATGTTCACTTTTCTTCATTGGAACCATCACTTACTCCTTTAAACTTTTAATCTTTCACACAAACATTACAAATATTTGTCCTTAGTTCCATCTTAAGTTGTTTGTAAGTTTAATCCAAATGTGTTGAAGACTGCAGTGCACATATTGTTTATAGATGTCATTTGACTTGTACGTTGTTGTTTATATTTATAGATATTTTTATATATACTTTTATACGTTTGTTATTGTTATTATTTCTATATAGGTTTTTTTTATATATCCTTTTACTTTTATACTTTTTCTGTTTGTTGTTTCAGCTGGTTCTGGAATAAAGGACAAGTTGTTTTGTCATTTTCAGACATGTCTGTTTCACAATTTTACATTACTGTATTTTGCCAATTCAAATAATTGTTTAATTGAACTGAAGAAAATAATCAATAGATGAATCAATTCCAAAAATAATTGATAGCTGCAGTTTACCTAAGAATCTATTTATTTATGTGTGTTGGTTTTGGTGTGACTATATTTATTATATACAGTTTAATGCAAAAGTCCTGATCCAACATTCTGTTTGTTGGTTTATTAAAGTTCTAATGTCCACACATATGCATTTGTCTCTGTATTAGATCCAATCTGGATCTATGTGAAGTATGTACTGAAAAAACACAAAGAAAAACTAAAATTAGATCAGGTCAGGTTAAAAACACCTTCTATAAACCACACTGGTGTATTTAGTATGACCTCCTTTTCCACTTTTTGATCAGACTATATGAGATTTATGGCCTTAATTTCCTGATGTATTTTTGTTCATTCAACTCATGTCAGAGGTCATACTAAATAGTTGCCTTTAGAACACATTTAGTTCAGTTTTTGTCTTTTTTAAGGCTGCACGTATATTTCCTGTATTTCCTTGTTGTATTTGAAGGAAAGTGAATGAGAAATAAATATGTCGCTCATTTCAACGACAAACCTAGAGGTGTCCTCAGACTTTCCCACAGTACTGTATGTGTTATTTTATATGTGTGTTCATGTTGGGATGGTGGGTTGTGACAAAGGTGTGTGTTTCAGTTGACTATGTTACATGCATTAACCTGATTTGATCTGTATTTGTAATAAATGCTTGTGTTTTGCATGAGCATAATCTATGAATTAATGTAATGTTGTCGAGCATAGAGATGTGTGCATGTGTTTTATTTGTTTGCTGCTCAAGCCCAGATGCAGTGACAGCGCTTGGTTAAAGTTCAGGAAAAAAACAAAAAAACAACTGTTTAGTCTGATATAGGAAAAGTCTGTCAAGGACTGAAAAATGATCCATAATATTAACATTTAAATAGAACTATGATCTTCACAATGGAAGTCTTATATATGACCCAAAACACTTACAGGACTCTAATAGGTGCATTTTGTTCACACAACATCCACTTCAACAACATTATTCAAATGATTCTTTACCTTCATACATTTTGAAGGTGTCCTTGCTGCACAAATAAGAATGCGTTTTGTTAGATTACTCAAAGTAGGTCATGTATTTTACATGATTCTTTCACGTAACAGCAGGTTTTGTTTGTAGCAAGGATGAAAACGTTGTTTTTCCTTGACCTTCTATTTTCCGCAGTGTGAAGTTAGAGCGAAAACTAGTAAACAAAGATAAAGTTCCAGTTCCAAAACAGAATATTTAGTTTTCTCTTACTTTCTGAAGTGAAATTTGTTGACCTGCACTAAAATAAAAACAGAATAAGAAAAAGGCAGTTTGTACTTTGTTTTTAAGCAGCAGGAAATGATAGAAAAAGATCAAATATGTACTGAATGTCTTGACTGGAGTGGAGATAAACTTTTGTCCTTTGCATATCATAACCAAGAGTAAATGTAATACATGTCTGTAAGTAAATAAAACACCTCAAATTTCAGTTAAGATAATGTTTTCATGAGTCATGTTCATCATCAGGATAAACATCATTAGCTGCAAAAACATCTTGAAAGTTGTCATGAAATGCTACACCACCAGTGATTCCAACTAGTTCACTAAAAGTATTGGGGAACATTAGAGTTTCATTGCTGACAGGAGGGTGGAAAATATTACAATATAGTCTTATATTTTATTTAAT
This sequence comes from Apogon talboti, assembly GCA_037367365.1. Taxonomy (NCBI): domain Eukaryota; kingdom Metazoa; phylum Chordata; class Actinopteri; order Kurtiformes; family Apogonidae; genus Apogon; species Apogon talboti. Next base: position 20,918,505 of record JAPQRQ010000018.1, on the reverse strand, counting down.
CTATAATTTTTTATTTTTTTGGGGGGTGGGGATATCTACCTTAACACAATGACACAATGATTCAGAGTTTATATTTACCCAATTTAAATCAACACAAACCGTTTTATTTTTTTCTTTAAGTATAATTGTTTTAAATGTTCTACCTTTAGGTTTCTGAAATATCCGTCATGTTCTGACCATAAAAAAACACTTTTACCCGCAAGTAACCGTCTGCTTTCTTCAAATCTCACTCAGGAAGAAAAATCAGCCTCTAGCCTTAAAGAAACACTGATTTGAAACTTTTCTTGTGATAATCATTGACAATACCTGGCGTGAATATTTTTATCAGTATATTTCAAATTAACAGAAATGGGCAGTTTTACAACATCTAGCTGTGATGTGTTCCAATATTTTTGGAGATAATGTGTCACAATGGGATCAAATTACTATTCATTTGGCATAAGTGATCATATATAAGATAAGATAAGATAAGATAAGATAAGATAAGATAAGATAAGATAAGATAAGATAAGATAGAAATAATTATTATAGTAACTTTGGGAATAGTTGCCATTTGTTTAAAACCAGATTCTTATGGGAAAGTGGCGAATAACAGATAGGATTCTTTAAATACTCTATTGAATTTCACAACCTAACTTTATTCTGATTACCACCTGCTTATGTTTTAGCTGTACTTTCATACATCACCCTTTTTGTGTATTAAAAATACATAAGTTCCACCACTTACTAAGTTTAGTTTTTATCTCTTTGGTTTCATTTCATCCTCTGGGAGGTGATTGTGGTTGCAAATCTATAGAAACATGTGAAAGACAGGGTGGACCTTCTGACACTGCATAAATGCTAAAGCTGCTCTGTATCTCTTTGATGAAATACATAAACATTAGGACAGAGTAATAAATGTTACATTGTTGGGATTCTCCTCACGAATCTGACTCCTATTCTGAATCCCACGCGTTCGTTAGATTGGTTGCTACCTTGACCATAGAACAGACTTGAAACTGGATTTAAGAGTAAAATTGGATCAATCATTTCATGAACATTAATCAGTCTTACACAGATCTGTGGTCTCTCAAGGATACAGAGAATCATCTTCCCTAGCCAGCAGACATTGAGATGTCAGGCCTCAGGATGTGTTTCTCCCATCCGAGTCCTCAAAAAGGCCTGACCCCCTGTTCTCTCCCCATTTCTATCCTGTTCCCTCTTTGGGTGGGTCCCTCCTACTTTCTAATTTCAACCAATTACTTACTTAATTACATAACTCACACCACAGTGGACCATCACTTCATCACTCTCTGTCCTTGGACACTGGGCCTCCTAAACTCTTATCTCTGTGCCTGGCCTAACAATGAAACACTTCTGCTCATTCCTTGTCCATTCTATTCCCACTTCTAAAAGCATAGCTAAACCCTCTGTGACATTCTGTCTATATTTCTCCATTTTACAAAAGGCAAGAGAATGATTACCCTTTGGAGCTTTGGACCTTCTATATTAGTATGTCACACAACTCAAAGCAAGTCAGCAAAACACATAAAACATAGTTCTATCATATTGTGTTCTGACTATAGATTTAGATTTTCTGTGTGTTCTCTACAATACATTCTTTAATGCTGCTGTGTGTCTCTTTGATGAAATACATAAACATTATAACAGGGTAATAAGTGTTACATTCATAAATGTCCTTTAATGCAGTTTTGTAGTTACATTGGGATGGGACACTGACAGAAGATCTTTCATAGGCTCTCTAAGAGTTGGCACCTTTTTTGGGTGTTGGTGTAAAAACTGACAGTGACTTGCTTTCACTACCAAATTAAACATCCAAGTCATGCATCTGAGAGAAGGCATGAATTGTAGTCATTTTCCCCTGGTCTGAAAAGGCCATCCATCTATGCTGTTTTATCAGCTCTGCATGGGCTCACGGTTTGGCTTCAGATACAGAGGATGGAGAGGTGAGGGAGCAAGCACACAGGTATGTTTTATTGATCAAGCACAAGACGGCAGAGAGCTCCCCAACATGAGAATGAATAATGCATGAGTCGGGGCTGGGTGGGGAGATCCGCTCAGGCAGTCAGTGAGGTGAATTTGAGAGGTTACAGAAAGGACGCAAGGAGACGGCGGTGTTTAGAAAAGGGTTGTCATGTTGTAAGCAACCACACTTAACTAATGGAGTCCACGTGGCGTCTGTTTGAACTGACGGGAACACTTTGGAGAGGACTAAAGCCATTTGCATGTTGATGAGACGATCGCTGCTTGATAGTCTCTCTTGGCAAATCCCACTTTTTTCCACCCTGACTGTTTGAGTCTGAATCCCCCCCCCACCCCCTCTCTCTTTTTTCTGTTAAAGCTTTTGTGTCTTAAAATCTATCTAGGCCAACATGTGCATTTACTTTTCAACCTTACCATATACTTATTATTGCCACTCTATTTTTAAGGTCACATCATCCGGTGGTATTCAAAGCTCATCTTCACCAGCTGGAGCTTCTTTAATAGCATCAATACATTATCAATGCTCCTGAAAGATTAGAACCACCTTTAAGGTTCCACTGAAGCAAAAATGTAGATTCCCATAAGAGCATAAGAAGATAAACCTACATTTTGGAAGCAAAACCTCTTAGACCCACATGCAGATGTACGTATGTTGAACCTCCGTTCATGAAATATGTATGAATGACGTGAATATAGATGAACATGAGCGAGGGCTGTGTGATCTGGCCAAAAGATCACATGATGACCTTTTGAGGTAGAATAACAATCCATAATCTGGCTCCTAATTTTCTCATGTCTTATATAATGTGGGTGAGTTACACCTATACTACTGGTTCCTGGAGGTTTAGGCTGTGTGCCGGCTTTTGTTTCTGTTATCTGATTAGCAACACTGAATTTTTGTGACATTTTGTTGCATAGTGTTGCAATATTCCAATTAAGTGAACTCAATTCCACATTTTCATACATCTGTCTTCCCATCAGTTACATAGAGAGTCCTGAGAGAGTTAAAATGAATGAGAAAGGTTTTTTATACACAGGCATCAGCCTTAAAGCATTTGTATAAACCAGACTCACATCACACAATTAGACACATATTGGAGTTTAGCAGCTGGACCTGCAGCTACACAGTTAGGTTAATCCTTCATCATCATCATCATCATCATCATTACCAACAGTGGCAAAACAACATGTTGCACAAACTCAGTAAAATGACACAGAATAAAACACCTGAGTGCAGACAGACACTGAAGAATCATTGTACCCAGAATTAAAGATAATAACCCATAATGCAATGCTTTTTGTAAAATAGCATAATAAACTGATATTCAGGGGGATTTAAACGGTCAAACGGCAGAACCATATGAGACTCTGAAAGAGTTAGTTTGAGTTTTGGTACTGGTTTTACCATTGGACAAACCAGATTTTATTTTGTGCATTATTTATTTATGAATATTTATATATATTTTTCTACTTCATATTTTTTATCCTGTTTACTGCGTTCATAGTGTTATCTATGTGTTTTTTTATTGTGGCCAATTCTATGTAATTTCACTTTGCAGTGCATTTATAATGTAATTTTTATTGACAATAAAGAAATCTGAATCTGACATATGTACCATATTTATTAGGCTTTTGCTGCTTAAAGCCCTGACGCCTCTTAAACATACCAGAGTTCAGTGACAAAAAGTATGATTTTGTAGCATGTGTTATTTCAGAATCAGACTGGAGAACAAATGAACCATTTAGGGCAGCAGTTTAATGCCTGTATGAGCTCAGCGGTCTCAAACAGAAGAAACAAAAGCTTCAGTTTGAGTTGCTGGAAAAATGAATGAGGTTTGAATCTGACTGAAAGACAGATTTAAACAAAGCCCTCAGATGACAAGTTAATGAATGTTTCTATTTTAGTATGACCCTACATCATTATTAATATATATCATTAAGGCTCAAAAAGATTTTCAAACAAGAAGTAGTCAGATGAGTTGTTTTCACCAAATTTTTCACATTGCTTCATTTTTATGTGAATCATAGCATTGCTGCATCACAGTTAAGTCATATATCATTTACTGCTCAAACAAAAAAAGTTTAGTGTTTAGTGTCACCTTAAAGACACAATCTACATGATCCATTTGAACAGGGCATTAGATGATAAATGAAGATTGACCAGTAGCATTAGTGTGTAAAAGAGTGAATAACTGAATGTGATTTCAATAACAAACACATATTTTCTGAAATAAATTCATTAAATACTAATATACTCCATACTCATATACTTCAATAAACTCTCTAATATACTCCAACTAAAGACTAGCCAAGCAGTGTGTGTACATTTCTCCATTTTAGTCTCCATCATAGTTTGTTTTGGGGATGCTCCAAAGCTCTGAGAAAAGGTATGAATGTTTGGTTCCTCCACCAACACAGCAAGGATGAAGAAACAGTTGGTTCAACTCAGCAGAACTGGACTCATAATGAGGGTTCACACAGAAAAAGACCGGACCACTTACAGCTCGGTTCATTTAAAGTGAAGGACAGGAGTTCAGCCTCGGTGCTGTTTCACAAACAGTCTGAGGATCCAGTACTGAAAGTAAGAGCCAGACTGAAGAGAAAGGGTTAAAGCTCCTATAGACAGGGAGATTTGCATCCATTATTTTTGTCATCAGTTAATCTCAATTATTTTCTTCAATTTGATAAACAATTATTTGAAAAGGTGAAAAAAAAGTCTGAAAATGACAAAACATCTTCTCTTTTAGTCCAGAACCAGCTGAAACAACAAACAGAAAAAGTATAAAAGTAAAAGGATATATAAAAAAATATCTATATAGAAATAACAACAACAACAGTACAAAAGTACAGTAAATATGAAAATATCTATAAATATAAACAAACAACAAATAAATCAAATGACATCTACAAACAATATGTGCACTGCAGTCTTCAACACATTTGGATCCCACTCAGTAACTTGCTAACAACTGAAGATGGAACTAACATACAACTAAAAAAATAAGGACAAATATTTGTAATGTTTGTGTAAAAGATTAAAAGTTTAAAGGGGTAAGTGATGGTTCCAATGTAGAAAAATGAACATATAGACATTTTCTGTCTTTTTGTCCTCTTCTCTTCTGAGCTACGCTCCATGTTGTTTGTGTTGATCCTGGAGTCATGTGTGTCACAATAAGTGTCCGTGTGAAACACAACAGCAGAACCAATGTTTAGCAGCGAAATTAAGGAAATGAAGCTTCAGGACCAGTCTGTTGTGATTAGAGGATGTCATCACATTAAGTGAAAGCAAGTGCCAGGTTGTTCTTGTGTGTTTGCATCACATTACTTTCAATTCCATTTCTAACAACAGGACAGATGGACAGTGCAGACCCCCACCCACTGTGATCACATCCACCACAGTGGACAAACCCACTATGTTGAGGATACACTTAAAGAAAGTATGTTATGAATCAATTACTCAACCTTTAAAACATATGCCATAAACATTGTTATTGAGTATGTTTTTTGATCAATTTGAGTCGATTAATCATTTCAATTCTACATTCAAGAAAAAGCTGGCACAGTAATTCGGTGTAAAAACAAAACAAAGTTGTGAACATCAACCCCTTTTTTCCTGATGTGTCTCATGTTCTTTGTAGACTTAACCCTTTCATGCATGAATTATGAGAACCTTAGTCAAGATTTTTTTGAATTTGAATTGAATTTTTTTAAATGAACCTATTTTTCATGGAGTTATGAAAATGTCAACCCAGCTGGACACCATGTGTTCAGTTTTTTAAACAAAAACTAGTTATTACTCACTTCATGGAAATAATATACAAAAAAACCTTTTTGTTTAAGAAAACTGTTAATTACAGTCTAATAACAATTGTTGGGTGATATGCAACTAAAACAAAACAAAACAAAACAACAAAACCCATGAATATACAACAGAATAGCTGTAGAATAGCTGTCCACTGTAGTGACCACTATGCATGAAAGGGTTAAAGATGTGAAATTCCAGACTTTCCACCATTAACCCTTCTCTTCCAAGGCCTTAGCTTTCACCCCTCAGCTCCCATTCCACGATCACACATGTCCCACTGTTATATTAGACTCACATGTATTAAAGAAAAAATACACTAACAAGGCCTTATTCGTCACCTATCATACTTCCACAGCTCCACCTTTAAAAATATTCAACATTGGTGCAAAATCCTGGCTCCTGGCTCTTTTATACAGTCTATGCTTTTTTTCCCTCCATTGCATGTGCTACACAAGACACATCACATATTAAGTTAGTTTATGTTAGTAAATTTTGCACTTTGTCAAACCAGCAAAAAACAGCAGAAGCATCAGGAGCCTTATCAAAAAAACATTATATTACATTACAAGCAAAACATTGCTAGAATCAAAGGCTTTCTGGGTAAACCAGACTTGGAGAGACTCATCCATGCATTTATCTCTAGCAGGTTAGACTACTGTAACGGCCTTCTCACTGGACTCTCTAAATGAGCTGTAAGACAGCTGTACTACATCCAGAACGCTGCTGCTCGGGTCCTGACTAGAACCAGGAAGTATGACCATATTAGTCCTGTGCTCAGGTCTCTGCACAGGCTTCCTGTCGCTCAGA
>JAPQRQ010000018.1:20896701-20911810 GCA_037367365.1 Apogon talboti | reverse complement strand
ATATATAGATAGATAGATAGATATCTATATATATGCCTGCCTGCCAAGCTTTCTTGACTTTGTTTTCTGTATTTTTGCTGTTGTCAACACTTGACTCACCACTTAATTGGCTTTCAGCAGGAACTCAACTTAATGTGCTTGATTTTCACCACAAGCACAGGTTGTGGTTCAGATGTGTTCAATGTTGCTTATAGACGACTCCTCCTGAGAAGAATAAGGAAATGAAAAGTGAAAAGTAGCTGCTGCTCTTTATCTGTGAGTGCTTCGAGACATGGACTGAGACACTTTTTGTTTGAGGAATAATAGTAGCATACTGAGATGATGATAGTAAATATGTTCGGTAAAGATAATTTGTGTTTTAAAAAGGTGAGAAGCAAAATCAACGTCTTTAAAATGTTTACTGTGTCTGAGCAGGAAAATGAATTTTTATGTGTGAAATGAAAATCAAGTCAACAGATGTGGTGCATTTATGGCACTTGGTTTTTTGAACCATTATTTTCATTTTTATGATGTTTCTTCCTATCTTCGAGTTGAAAGGAATTAAATTTATGATTTCATGCCCCTATGCGTCGATGCTGATGTCAAGAGCATCATGCTGGTATATTTATTAAAATGAAATAGTGATGAATTGTGCTTATGCATCAATCATACATCAATAACTGCCTAATTTTAGGCATAGTGCATGATGTTAATGATGCAGAAAAAACAGAAATACATGGCTGCGAAAGGCTGCAGAAACATCCCTTCAGAGGAACTTGACCTGGATTCACTCTAGTTCACACCCTCCATCTGTCTTTCTTTCCTTTTCTTTTTCTTCTTTCTGCCCTAAGGCTTCTCTTACAACATTTCACTATCAAAACGTTTGATGCTGCTGTTTTGCACACTTCATTTTTTATTTGTCATATACTATATATGTGTCACTGTGTTTTGAGTGTGATCTCTTTGGAATTGTTTGCTATTTATTATTTTATTCTATTTGATGTGGATATCACAGCAGCATTAAAATGGTAACATATGCAGTATTTATGCACAAGGACCGCATGTTTGTAGTAGTGTAGTGCTTGTAGTAAAATGCTAATTTACAGCATTTAGTAACGTATATACACTTTTAAATGGTTTTATACTAAACACAATGGAACATGAATGGTGTTCTGGAAACAATAAGGTTTAGTATAATTATATCATTTTTTAATTGATATGTTAACACACACACTAATCAGAGGCCAAAGCTTTGGTGAATTTGGCTGAGTTATAAAAGCAGTTGTGATGCTAAACGAAGAACCATTTGGGAGTCAAACTGAGCCAAATGATCTGGCTTTGTGAAAAGAGCCAGAATTCCCACCACTATTTAAACCCAACTTCAGTCTTTTGCCTGTTTAATAGTTCATGTCCAGTTTAGCAGACAAATGAAAGAACAGCCTCGTCTATAAAGGTGCATCACAGCGCATGACTGTAGGTTTTATCTGTCATCTTGCCAGGGACATTATTTCCTACATTCTCAGGTTTTTTTTGCACAAATTTCTGCCTAATTTCTGATTTGTTGTTTTTGCAGTGTTGAAATGTACATTTTATTTGTCAGTCTCTTTATCATACAGGAAATTGTATGTGCAAAGCCTTAAAAGAGACACAAAAAACAGAACTAAATGGGTTGTAAAGGTTAAAGTCAGTATTTAGTGTGACCCCTGACCCCATGACAAGAAGCAGCAAAAACCATAAGAAACATCTGAATGGAACCTGGAATAAAAAAATCAGAAAATGAATGGCAAAAATGTCATATTGTCTGAACAAAAGGATTAAAGAGATGTTAAGTAAAAGGAAGGTCACACTAAATACACTTTGGTTTATAGAAGCTATTTTTCACTGAAACTTTTGTTTTTACAGCTGTACATACTTTAGTGTAGTATGTAATACTATAGTAAGAATAATAAATAAAAATAATATATATGTATATAAAAAATATAAATAAAACTACAATGAAAATTAGGACATGATAAAAATGAGAATGCTAAATTCGACTGCTGTCATGGTGCTATCCTGTGTTGCCACAGACCCCTCCCTCGATCTAAATTAATGAGTATCACCTGCCAGCACCGCCCCTGGAGCAGATCTCAATCGGAGCCCCATATAAGGGGCTCCTCTGCTCCAGGGCGGTGCTGGAACATTCTGCCTCTACTACTGCTGCAGCTGCTGTCACTCCTACCACAGTATCACCTGGACTTCATTCCAAAGCCGTACCCTGACTCTCACCTCCATGTTCATCCCCAGCACTGCGGTCTCTGATTTCCACACTCAGGTTTTTGTTATTCCTGTTCATGTTTTATGTTAATAAACCCGTTTTCACCCTTCAGCATTTGAATCCATTCTTTCACTCTTCACTATCCCACCTGGTGTGTACACCTGAACTACTTTACAAACAGGAGCTCAGGTCCTTGACTGGAATCCACATCAGAACAATGTAAATGACAACAAAGCGTAAACAATAAGTGTGAACAAAATCAAAGACATTACTGAAATAATAAAGCAGTTGCATCCTTTGTGGCTTCTACTTCCTCTCCTTCTTATCCTTTGGTAAATTTGAGTTAAGAAAGACAAGTGATTGAACTTTTTTCCATTTTGAGGCGACTTCTTCTCTCTGATAATATTGGTCCTGTCTTAGAGAATACTCTTTCAGATGGAACTGATGTTGTCACTAAACAGAGCTTCTATACCATGATTTTGGTAAGGCTGGGGTACACAAGGGCCCGGCTTTTCAACCACATAAGGCGATCTTCATTTTTAGGAAGAAGATGCTCCTCCAGTTAATCCCAGCTCTCCATTTTTTTCAGTCTCTAATATCTCCTCCCTGACACAGTGGTAAATGTGGCTCCAGTCCAGTCAGTCGGACTCAGGGAGAGGGTGCTTGCTGCAGAACCACCTGGGGTCAGTGACATCCATTGAACCAGGTTTAATCCCTCCCTCGGTTCAGTCATGCCCATTAATAGGCTTCCAGAGAGCCAGAATGCTCAGAGCAGCGGTAGATTCGAGCAAGTGGAGACAGTGCTCTACTTAAGTGTGTTTTTCTTTTAAAAACAAAGCAAAATAAATAATTGGTTGAGCTCTGCAGACTGTGAAGGCCATAGCACTTGATTCACAGCATATTCATCAAACAGTTCAGCCACCCCTTGTGCCTTATGAATGGGATCTTGGAGGAGACCACTCAGAATATGATGATGAGGAACAATTATGCTACAAGATACAAGGTTACAAAATTACTTAACTTGTCAATTATCTTTCACAAAGAAATACTGTTTCCAAAACAAGTACCAGTTCCTTAGAGATATTGAATCAAGAATACATACTGATAAAATAATAATAAACACAGTTATTATTAGTTCAATAATAATATTGATTGTCTGAAACTATTTCAGACTCATGGGGCACACAGGGGACACATGGGCAATTTGCATAGACGAACGGCTCGCAGCTGTGAATCGGATCTCATTGTTCACTTAAAAGTGCTGTTCAAAAGACTCGACTCATTCGCGAACGTCACATCTCTAGAGGTTACAGGTCTGTGGACAGACCGGGACTTATTTCACACCCAGGATCGCGGAGAATCTCCACGGTCTTTCAACCTGAAAGATATCGTCACTCTCTTCAGGCGAGGAAATGCGTCCCAGTGTGTTGTCCAATATTATTCTCTCAATTATTCTCTCAAACGGAAATGAAAATAAACAAAATATTGGTAATGACAATTTATGCTTTGTCCAAACTTGATAGTGACAAGTTACTACTGTCAATATACAAACCTACACCCATGGATTATTGGCACAACTTCATCTCCTTCCATGGTGTGGAGGAGAAAAACATGAAGAAGTCAGCATAGAACAACTTTATTTAACTCTAAATCCACGCCAAAGTATTTCCAGGATGAGCATGATGGATGTCACACCACTGATCTACTTTCAGAGTTAAATAAAGTAGTTCAGTACTACAAGGCGGAGAATAAAAAAGTCCTGTAATAATAGGATATGACCAATGGTGTACGTTTACCCTTCTTCAGTGTCAATATTATATTATTCTTGCACAGCGTTTGAGAATAACTTAATGAAAATAATGCACTGATGAAAAAGATCTATCGGCATATACTGTACGTATATATACGTATATGTTGAATATGGACCCATCTGAACCCATCAGTTTTTAGGGTGATTTTAAAATTAGAGTGAAGGAGTTTATCAAGCTGTTCTTAAAATAAATATTTTATCACAAATCCAAGTTTGACTTCCAAAGGTTATATCAGCTGAACATCCTAACTGATTATGTTTCCTATAATTATATAAACCTGTGTTTCCCAAACACAAAATGGGTCGCAGAGCTGTTTGTATTGGGTCACCAAATGGCAGAGGTAAATATGTAGCAATAATATATGTGAATTAATTTTCCTGATTAAAACACATGAAACGCGGAGGAGAGAACTCAGATGTAAGATAAGTAACAAGACAAAAATTATGTCAAAGACAAAAACTATATAAAAGATTCAAAAATATTAAAAAGACACAGATGACACATAAGACATAATTACTGTAGAAGACCCAACAAGAACAAAAGACATAATATGACAACAAATACATAAAAGAGCAATAAAATCAAAATCTCATTGAAGACAAAAAAATCTAAATTAAAATTACAAAAAGACAAACAAACTTACATGAATGAGAGACAGTGTGATGGGTTTTTTGTAGCATCCCGAGCTATATTATAGTTCCGGTTTCTTGCTGTAAAAGCTTGTAAATCAGTGCTATAAGTGATGAATAAAGTAACATCTGAAACCCTGAAACCCATCCATCTGCTCTTTTTTGACATACTGCTGTGTTTTTTCTGTGGTAATTAATTATCAATTAATGGTGACATTTTCATAGAATCTATTGACTGAAATCTATCTAACAGTCTGATGTATTCACCTGTACCAGGTAAGTAAAGTTATTGTCTTATAGGTAACGGTTTTCTTAGTAGTTGGTGCCTGAAAACATGGTTAATTATGGTCAACTTATGTTATTTTCCACAGTAGGAAGGCAATGATATTAGGTACAATGTGGCCTCTTGTTTATTACTATATTCGTATATTATATGGACAGGTTTATGTTGCGTTATATGTACTGTAAGTCTTACTGTATGAGTTGAGTATGTGCTTAAGGCTCTAATGAACTTTGCCATCATTTCAGTATTGATAAGGACCTGCCCTTGAAATCCTGCCTTTCAAATACTGTTGTGCCTATGGATAATGTTGAAGTGGTTTTTCCAAATTAAAATATTTGACTTTTTTTATATTTTTATTGGAGGAAAAAGCACGTTTTAAATAATAAAGGGGTCAAATTCCATGAAACATGAGTTTTTCTTTAGCTTTTCCTGTCTATCAGTAAGGTTTGATCATTTGGCCCTTTTTTGTTGAATATATACAGGTTGTAGACTGATTCCTGACCCTCATGCACAGTCCCAGTCCTGTTCAGAATGCAGGTCACTGAGCCTTCAACACTGTCATCCTGTCCAAGCTGATCTAAGACTAACCAGTTTGGTCCAGTGCCTGAACACTGGCACCGCACAAGAATCGGTATTGATCTCTTTTCTACACTTCCATGGATGCATTCCTTAACATGGTTTAAGCATCACAAGCCTGTCATAAGCCTTTAATTTTAACATTTGACTAAAGTCTGCTTGCATACTTTTTAGGAGTGAAACTCCTTGAAGTTGGCATGGGGCAGCAAGGCACATCCTCAATCAGAGAGCACTACTATATACGTTATACTGTACATTGTTTTTACCACATTTGAATTACTGTGTTGAAGTGTGAGAAAACACATATAAAACTAATATACAAAGAATATAAACAATACAATGGGGAATATAAACAATGCAGGACATAGAGACGATACAAATGATATCTTTGTAAAACTACAAGCTCTAAAGTTTCCAGATTTTATTCAGTTCAAAACAGTTTAAAAATAATATTTAAAGCAAGACATAACTTCAGAATAAAATACAGAATGTGTTTTCAGAGAGAGAAGGGGATATAATCAGTCAGAACAACTGTAAAAAGGATGTTTGTGTCAATGATAGGGGTTCAATTATGCAACAGTCAAACAGATGAATAAAAGCAAAGGAAAAAAAAACTAACCAGTATAAAGGAACATATATAAAATATAATTTTCAAATAAATATAAGGATGAGGAAAAGCAGTTTAATCCAGAACAGTAATTGTTTTGTGATTTTCTGTTCTTAACTTAAACAAAATCATTTGAGTTGTGTGTAATGGGAACATAAACATTTATATTTCTATTACTTCTTTACAAACATGGGAACAGAAGGACATGGAAATCTATCCCCCGTCTCCCATGCAGGCCTCATTTCAGGTGCTTGTGTAAAACAGTGGTGGAGGTGACTAAACACAGGTGTAACAGATGTTACCGCTGATATTTGGAGCAGGTTCATCATGTCATTTGTGTTCAGTGTGGAGTCCTGAATGCATTTGGACCTCACTCACGATCACTCTGTAACCCAGTCAAAATCATCCAGTCACTGGGGGAAAACAAAATAAAAACAATTCAGACTTAATAAGGCACAAAAATTGTACCTCAAAGTGATATTTTAATTCTCCAATAAAAGCAAAGCTCATGTCACCTGTTCTCCAACAGTTTTAGGATCAAACACACACCTTTTTACCTGCCATCATACTCACACATAAATGAACTAAATACAGTTAAACAACTTCAATAAATGTTGAACTACTACAGGATGAGTATTACTACATTATTACTACACAGTAGTTTGAACTTTTTTATTTCAGAGATATTTTTGTAAAACAAATTCAGACTGCAGTTTGCGTATCCTAGTACATACAGCACCTAGCATTAGCATTAGCACATTATGGGCAGTGAGCTGCCATTGAAGCTGTCTTCCTAAACTTGCATAGTGTGAACAGAACAGGCAAACTCACAATAGAAAGACCCTACTCTGACTGGAGCTTCTACAGGTATTGTGTTTAGATAGCTAAACATAAAACTTGTGTCCCCAGTGGACCAGCAGCCACTGGTCTGGACTTTCAGACCAAAACAAACTGTTGGACTTCGCGAGTCCCTCCCATGTCCCCGTCTACTACAGATGAGCTGCAGAAAGAACAAATAAATTCCTTAAGGTCTACATGTCCAACAGTCTTACCTGGTTCCTGAATGCCTCCTTCTGGATCAAGCAGCATTTATTTCCTGAAATGTACCTGTTTACTTCTATTTTTCTGCAGCTGATATTTCTCACTCAATGAGATGTTTGTTGTACGTTGCAGATCTACTACTTATTACCTTTACCTTAACCTTGTTATTACCTTTGACAGCAAAAGCTCTAAATGTAGTTACTCAGAGCTTTTCATTCACAGTGAGTTAAGTCATAAACTGTATACATTACATTATTTCATTGTTGTGAAAAAGCTGCAAATCATGTCAATATTACCATAATGTGGAAAAAACATTATATAAGTAATACAGAGTTAATTATCTCAATAGAACAGGGGTCTGCACCATGGCTCCTTGGCCAGATGTGGCTCTTTATTCTCTCTCTAGTGGCTCCAAAAACCATGAGGAACATATGGAAATGTAAAAGATTTATTTAACATTTCATCCACCAACATATGTGCCATATGCTGAACTGGGGCATGGTGCCTTTTCTGCCACAACAGTACAAACTTAATTTGCATTTGTTTATAATTAGTCTTTTTTCCATTAAGTGAGGAATCAGTTTTGTGTGTTGGATTTTAACAAATAAGAGTTTTATTTCTCTCTGGGTCAAAAATGGCTCTTTGGATTGGAGAGGTTGCTGGCCCCTGGTAGAGAGCAATATGCTGCTTATATGGATGTGTCCTGTCAATAACCCTGTACAAACTGTAACATAGAAAAACAAGTATTAGTTCAACTATAAAGAATATTCTCTTGCTTGTGGTTCAACATTAACTGTACAGTTTAATTGTAATCTATCGCATTCTGGATGAATCCTGTTCATTTTTCTGGATGTTCTATTTTTTCTTGTTGCATTCTTTAGTTACATAAAGGGTGTGGAGATAAATGACCTGATGACATCAAACTGTAAATTCCTTCAAGGCAAATTCGTGATTTGTGATACTGGACGACAGTAAGTCAAGTCCTGACTTGACTTTTAACCAAGGCCTGTTTTAACAAATAATAAATCACAGCTGAGATGACAGCAGTGCTTTGGGTCACAAGTCTGGGGAAATACACTGTTTTTTTATGCTTTTTTCTCTTGTAGTGCACACCTCTTGATGGAGCAAAGCTTGTATTATTTATGCTTTGTTTCTGCTTGGGTGTACCAGGCCCATTGTTTTAAATGGAACTGTGTCTCTTTGGGAATAATTTCATATTGTAATAATAATGTACAGAATGTATACAATACAGCTACAGATACTGCATCTGAACAAAATAATTATTTTCATTCCTGAAAATGGGAAAAGTCCTGAGTCAGGACCATGCACATAAACTTCCTAAACCTTGCCTGTTGCAGCTCCACCAACTGGCTGCTTCTGTAATTTATTGGTTGACTTGAGGGTGAGATATGAAACATTTCCACAGATCTGATTGCTTTGGGACTTTTGCTCTCTCAGGTCCAGATTGTTTGAAGGCAGAAAAAGAAGCAATGGAAGAAAAATTTTAACAAATGCTGGAAAAAAGGAGCCCAGGCACCTGCAATGCTTGGAGCCCAAACTGCAGCTGAAGCACCTCTTTAAGCATTTTTCCCTTTGGGGCTGTTTAATCAGAGAGTGTCTCTTATAGCCAGGATTAGACTTGACGGCCCAAGGTAGAAAGGGAGAAAAAGGAAATTTAAAGAGTTGCAAAAGGGCTAAAGGAGGCTTCAAAGACTCCAGATAAATCTTTGCCATTGGAGTGATGATTGGTGCTGGGAGGGAAAAAGCCTCGGGCCAGTCTGGAGGATCCCTCTTCTTGTTCGCTGAAATTCCTCTGACAGATTTTTTTTTTTTTTTTTTTTTAATGTTGCATTAGCCTCATGTCAGTTCCTTTCATTAGATATTTCTAATTAATGCTCACTGTTAGGTTTTACAAAATTTTTAATGACTCCAGTCTCAGCAGAGGGACTACATTTCAAAGTTTACATGCTACTTTCTGGCAAATTCCCATTGTTGTTCTTGTTTGTCATCGAAGTATGCAGTGGTTCAGGCATAAATACAACAGGATTACACTTTGAAAAGCCTAGAGCGTTTCGTGCTGAGGAATGACACAATCACACGCGCTGTTTAGTCGAGCCAAAAAACATTTAATACACACCATCGCAGACATGCATTTGCAGCACCTCAACAGTGCACTTTCCAAGCTGTAGCTCTCATTTGGAAACACATACAAACCATAAAATAATTTAAAACAAAACACATATTTAAAAAAGGGTTACACGGTTTTATACATGTTCATAATACTGTTTCGTAAAATGTATCACAGAAATTAGCTTTTGACACAGAGCAAACCATAGGAACCAACTCAGGTATTACATTGACACTGTGCTTTGTTGATAATTAGCAGAAAACTGTGAACTGGTGACATCGAAGAAGGAATGTCACAGAGAGGGCAAAGCACGGGAAATAAGAGTCTTTCTGTGGGGAGGAAGAGGGAGAAAATGAGGAGGGGGAGGAGGAGGAGGAGGGGTGGGTCTATATCTGTCCCTCTCTGATGAGAAACAATCCGTATGTGCTGAAGGGCGGAGAGGTCGAGCGCTAGGCGTAGAAGGTCTCTACTTTCACTGCCTGACAGAACATGGTCATGGAGAAAACCAGGCCCAGGATCTGCACAAACACAGGAAACAAATGAGCCTTAACCTTCAACATCTTCAAATGTCAACACACAATCACATTAAAATAAAAAACACACCCTGTTGGTTCATTCTGTGGATGTTAATGGACATTAGCTCGACAGTAAATGCCAAAATAATGTTTTTTTCTTATTGTTCTACATTTATGATACCTTTCTATTACATTTACCAATGAAATATTAATTGATTTCAGCATTTGGCACTTGGAGTGTAAATGCTCTTCTTCACTATAACATATTACCTGGTCAACAGTATTTTTGTATAATATATTTGGTATTAAAAGCTCCCTTCTCAATTTCTTTCATCCAGTTTAAGCAAAAATGGAATCTTATCAAAATGCCATTTTGATTTGTGTTGTTTTCACATTAAAATAACAATATATATTAACTGAACTACAATTTGTGTATAGGCAGACACTGTTTCTTTCTCTTTTACAGCTGTATTAACCTTCAAAGACCCAAAGTCACTGGTGACCAAAACCATCTACTGGTCTAAACTGCTTACTATCTGTTGATCCACTAATCCTATCAATACATGTAAATAATGGGTGTAAAATGCAGTTTGTCATCTATTCATGGTCATCAGATATGACCCATCTGGATGTTCAGAGGCTCCGTAGTGAACATGGAAACACTTTCATCTTCTACAACATTGATTCACCAGTAAAACCCATGGAGTTTGATAAATTATAGTGGATGTTCAGTCATTGATATCTTTGCTGAAAAAGTAACTTTTTCTTCAGTTTTCTCTGTTTTTGATATCATAAACCTCAACTTTAATCTGAACTTTAATGAGCATCTTCATGATCAGTAAATTAAATATAGGAAAATACCTGATTTTCACTGAAAAATGCAAAATACAGAGCACAATATAATAAATGCTGATAAATCAGTAGAGAAAGGTTAAATAGAGAGAAACAAATTGTTTGGGAACAGTCACAAAAGTAGCACTGGGTCTTTATGAGTTAACCTCATATCCGTATATTTCAACATGTTGTTAGAGATATTGTGCTCGGATCTTAAAATGAAGCAGGTTATTTCCTGGAGTATGTGGGTGGAAATCACTTCTCATGCCAAAGAACCTTGTTTGGTGAACTTTACTCTATATTGGCAGGTGAGTACACTCACTTAAATCCTTGAATACAACTGTACTGGGCTCTTGTTCAGGCACAGAATGGCACTAAAGAACTTAATAACAGAAAGAAAGGCTAATTCTTGGTAAGTTGTTTTTGTGTGTGATAGCGTTATGTATCACCATTATGTATCACCATGCAACAAAAACATGGTACTTTCAGAAAGACATGGTAACATATTCATGTTATTACATTCTTTTGATCTGTTGTTTATGTCACAACAGAAATATGCAAAAAAAAAAAAGCTATATTTTAGTTTTGGAACAATGTTGATTTGTCTGATCTTTCAACCATGAATAAAGGATGAATAAAAGCATCAAACAATTATTTGTGTGAAACATGTCATGTAACAACAGCAATGATAGACCTGATGATTTCTAGCATAGCTAAACAGCCAGAATAGTGAAAAATGTCTGGAAAATGAACATGATTCAAATACAGTTTGCACCATGTGTGTCTTTTCTCATGGACATAGGACTTAGACCTAAAGGACCAGTATATTAGATATCCCCCTCAGACACAAGGAAGCCAAAGTTTTAGGTTTTTTTTTACATTAAATAATTCTCTTGATTGGAAACAGCATAATGCAACAATTTTTTTCAGAAACGTATTCATTTATTTATTTATGGTTTTTTTTATGGAATGTCCTTTGCACTAGACAGTGTTTTTATTTTTTATTTTACGTAAAGCTGTGAAATCTTGTCCACTTCAGATAACAAAACTACATTGCTGGTCTCTTTTGGGTCTACAGTGTCATAGACATAGACCTTAAAGAACAGAAGTTTTAACAGTAACAGTTTTTACGAAAATCTACATGCTCAGTAAATTAAATATAGGAAAATACCCGATTTTCACTTAAGAATGCAAAATACTCAGTATAATATTAGAATGAATGGTGATAAATCACTACAGAAAAGTCAAAAATAGAGAAAAATTTATTTGGGAACTACAACAAAAGAAGTACTGGGTCTTTATGGGTTATACTTGTCTATTGTGATTTAATATCAAAGAATATGTTTCCTGAGGTTAATGGACAGTGTTGGTTAAGAATCAGAATGTTGAAGGTGATGAACTGGCAACATATGGTGAACCCCGCCTTTACCCAGTGGTAGCTGGGAAAGGCTCCGCCCCCCATGACCCTTACCAGAACTCAGAGATTCAGAAAATGAAAGGATGTATGTCTGCTGGTCGGACACTGAGTTCAGCAGACAGCAATGTTAGGCTAATATTGGCTGCTGTTGTATGTTGAAGAAGAGAGGATATTCACTGAAGAAAAATAACAAATGATCTACATAGAAATCCACATACAGGTCCTTATTGTAGATGGAGATCAAAAGAGACATTCATTAGTTAACATGAACAAATGACCTGTGGCCAGAACAAAACAGTCTCCAGCACAGACTTCACATGAGTATGAGTGGATGTTACATATCACCCTTCAGAGTTAACTAGATAAGAAACTACAGTAACTAACTGGCACATAAGAAACAGAGCCTGGAGCTCAGACAGTGAAGCCTTTAATCGTGTTTACTCTATTAAAGGCTGAAAAACCAATCACCAACTTTGGTCCTGTTTTCCTTTTGAAGTTTGCTTTACTTCTTTGAGAAATACTTGATTCAACCCTGTTCGGCTGAAAGATGAGAAAACAAGCCATTTTCAAAGCGTTAGAGGTTCAAATGCATAAAGACCAGAGTGACGAAACCAGATCTTTTACTCAAGAAAAACACAACACAGCACCGATTACGTTGATGGAGAACTATTAACAACTGAAGTGTCAAAACTAAAAGAAAGCCGTTCACTGCAGAAAAAAAACCGACCATGAGTATTACAGCATGAATAATTAATTCATTCTGATGTATTTGGTGTATTTAGCAGTTTTGACAGTGTTATTTTAGCTGTAAATATCAACTGTTTGGCATGCTGTCTGCTGTTGAACAGTGCTGAGAAGGTTATGGAATAGAACACCAGGACATGCACATCCCCAAAGTGGAATAAGACTTAAACAGGGATGAAAACTCTCAAACCAGTGTAGCTCCCATATTAGGGTTTATTTCAGCCGTGACATTTGGAGCAGCAGAGCTCTTCTTGGGTGTAGAAGGGGGACATTAACAATCTTCTACTACAAAGAGAAGTGGTTTGGATCCGTTCACTGGGAACCTCAACCCCAAAGGACCCGGATGAGGACTTTGACATAAAACACTTCTGTGTGAATATTCCTATGATTCTACATAGTAATATTAGGGGCAGCCATGGCCTAGAGGGTTAGAGAAACACTGACCAAGGACCTTAACCCCCCCCCCCCCATCATTACAATCTGAAGTCCAACTGAAGGACTTGAACTCATCGTGGAAGAAGCTGGTGGTCCAGAAAAGAAGCATCTGAAGTCCACCTGACCATGATCTTAAAGACAGATGTAGTTTAATGCCTTCAGGCAGACACTATTATGTGCCTCAGATAACAAACACATATTCAAACTCATTTATTACTTTTGTTTTTCACTAACCTGTATGTGTTTGCTCATTTACTTACCTGTTTTTTTATGATGAATGAATGATGTATTTGTTGCATGTATTGTTTAATATACTGTATTTATGATTCACTTCCTATGCTGCAATCAGAGACTATAAAACTGAAATGGCCATTGTGGGAAAAATGAAGTAAAAAAAAAAAATGTTTCAGTGTGTGTTGCATGTCCACGTGTACAACACACTGACAAATAAAGATTCCTCTTCTATAGTATGATACGTTCTCTTTATTTCTGTAAAAAATGTGTTAATAGAGAGGCCTAGCAACTTTTTCTGTTTCTACCTTCTCAGTTTAAATCTAAGTAACATAAACACCTGTCCAAGTAGTGTCTGTACATTCAAAGATTTTTTGAGACATTCAATGCTATTCCTTGTTTATTTTTATTTTTCTATTTAACCTTTACTTAACCAGGAAATATCCCATTGAGATTAAGAACCTCTTTTACAAGGGAGTCCTGGCCAAGATAGGCAACAGCAAATACAACACTCATTTAAAGGATTACACTGTTACAACACAAATAACCGACGCAGCCAACAATAAACAGTTATCAAAAATAACATTTCCAACCAGATTAAGAAAAACAAGTGCAGGTTATGGAGTCGGTCTCAAGAACTCGCAGTTTGGACTTAAAAGCGCTCACAGAAATTAATTCATGTTTCCAGTCTTTCTGTAGCTGATTCCATGCATAAGGTCAGACTAAACATAAGCCCTTTGACCCAGTTCTGTACGGGCAAATGGAACAGAAAGCAACATGTGATCATTTGTAGAGACAATAAGTATCAGAATTTCTCTTTTCAAGTAATATTAAGTTGCACTTCTTGCCACCCCTTTCCGGGCATGTAAATGAATCTATTGCGCTGTTTTTTGTTTTGTTTTTTTGTTTTTTCTAAGATTGTCTCGATTGTTGATTTGTACTATTATTTCTGTTTTACTTGTTCACATATATGTTAACTTTCATTGCATGTTCGGAATAAATCACTAAATCAATAAAAAAAAAAATGTAGATGGGCAAGAGGCCAAGTATTGCCTTGTAAGTATTGCCTTGTACTCGTACCTTTAATAAAATATGGTATGTTCCTCATGTAGTATGATCTTTCATAGGTCCCTCATAGTACTTCAAATCTCCACAGAAATGTCCTATATATTTAGTATTTATGACAGCCCTGTAGCCTGATTTTTCACTAAATATTGGGGTCATTTTTGTATGGATGGATTTTACTTGTCTGTGGTATTTTTTGCACATAATGACTTTGTGTCCATCTATCACTTGCACATCATGTAAAAATTCACTACAGCATATATGACTGGCAAATGAAGTAAAACAGAATAAATATTTATGTGTTTTAGGCTCCACAGTAATATTCAAGTCCCGTTTGTATGTATGAGTGTTTTGTTTCCTCTGCTATATCTAACAGCCATATATACAGTCATGGAAAAAAAATTTTGACCACCCTGTTAGAGAGCATGTCAAGATGCATGGCTGCAGTCATCAAAAACAATCGTTATGTAATCAAGTACAAACTCCTGTGTGTATCATGTGACTAAAACAGACAGAAAAGAAAACATGGAATGCCTAAAAGCACTGTTTTTGTCAGT
>JAPQRQ010000018.1:20833548-20857598 GCA_037367365.1 Apogon talboti | reverse complement strand
CCCCATCCCCCCGCCCCATGGCTCGATATTGAATAGATAGAGATGAAAGAGGAGATACCAATGAATCTATTGTATAAATGGGGTAAAAAAAAACAAAAAAAAACAATTAAAGCAGCAACTGACAACCCGTTAATCATCCATTCAGTCCAAGTTTGGTATAAACTCTGTGAAATGTGTAAGATAGAAGGATTTCTCTCTCCTAAAACTCCATTATGGGGAAACAGATTGCTACCAATGATTCTTCAGAGTGGTAACTTCAGATCCTGGCAGGAGAAAGGTATTTGTTGTATAGGACAAAGATGGAGTATTTATGTCTTTAGAACAGTCAAAAGAAAAGTATAACTTGACAAACAAGGACTTCTTTAGTTTTCTCCCGTTGTGTGATTTTATCAGGGTTACTAAGCAAAAGGGAAATTGGAACGTACCTGCCATGTCTCCAGTTGAACATCTGTGGCATGTAGACTAACCATCATTTAGAACTATTTCAAGGGTGTATACAGCCCTCATGTCGACTATAGTAATATCAGATATGGACAGATCAAGGGTGAAATGGGAAGGGGATCTGGGAATCACCACTGAGGAGCAGTTATGGAGGAATCTGTGTAGAGATGGAGTTACCTCTATGTTAAATGCTAGGTATAGATTGATACAATTCAACTTCCTACATCAGCTGTATATCACCCCACATAAATTACATAAATATAATTCTAATGTATCACCTTTGTGTTTTAGATGTGGTACGGAGGAAGGAACATTCCTTCATTCTACTTGGCAGTGTTCTAAATTGCAGGGGTTTTGGCAGGGGGGTATGTGAAACCTTATCGAATTTCCACTGGGTCACATTTCCACTGGACACTGAAGTTTGTCTACTAGGGAATCTAACTAAGCTCAAACTGACAAAGTACGTTAAGAAACTGAAAGAAATCCTGTTGACAATTGGTAAGAAATGCATTGCAGGAAAGTGGAAATTGGACACCCCCCTTCCAAGTAAGAAGAGGCTAAGTGAAGTAACTAGTTGTGTGCCCCTGGAGAAAATAACTTACTGGATGCTTAAAAGAAGTAGTACATTCTACAAGATATGGCAACCATTTCTAAGCTACATGGAAAATCTACCAGCACATCAAGTTGGTTAAGCTTTTTGTACTCGAGCAGGGCTTATAGGACCTAGGAGGAGTGAGGTGACCATATGTGTCTCTCGCCCTTTATTTATTTATTTTTTCTTTGTCTTTTTCCCCTGTCTTTGTTGGTGTAAATGTCTAGGGTTTTTTGTGTGTGTGCATGTCAGGGTGTCTGTCTGTTGTCTGCTGTCTCTGGCCCTGTTGCTGTGAGTCGGTGAGGTCGTCTTGTCTTGTAAGTATGTAACTGTGTTGTTGTCCTATAAAAAATCCAAAATAAAGTATTATTTAAAAAAAATCTGGTTTATCTAAGACTGGGCTGGATTTATTGAAACTGAAATGACTAAGAGCAGTTATTCCAAAAATGTACAAAGAAAAATGCAGTCAAAAAAATTCTGAGGAGGAACTCTGATGATAAAAAAAAAAATTCTGTATGACCTCAAGCACATAAGTGAACAACTGCATGGGCAATTCCACCACAAATCACCAGACTTCAGAAAATGTTATCAACTGATCATCTCTGATTCGTTTCAGGTATTCAGAAATAATGATCTTTGTCCAAATAAATACCATACAAACTTCAACTTTTAAATCCTCATTAGTTTTTGAGACACTTGGGCTTTGAAAAGAGGGAATGACTCAGATATTTTATGTATATTTGTCTGTATAAATGAATGGTCCAGAAAAACAGAAAAAGACACCAAGTTCAGCAAGTCTTTAGATTTTAAATGGTGTTTTCTATAGTACAGCATGTATTTAACTGTCTTCAGTTGCACATGTGCATGTGTGTTACGGAGCAGTTTCAGCTTGGCATATTTCCACACAGAAGTACATCATATCAATTTAAGAAAATCAACCTCTATTTCAAATGCATACTGCTTATGTATGACAAGGTCTACCATCGCTTCTGAGCTACACTGCATGTTGTTTGTATTGACAATGGCATCATGTGCATCACAATGAGCGTCAATGAGCAGCAAAATTTAGGGAAATGAGGCTTCGATTCAGAAAAATTAGAATTGAATACATTTTTTTAATCAGTAAGAGTCAGTTAATATAATAATGATTTCAGCTCTAGACAGATGCTGAAGTATCACTATAAGCAGACTGAAATGAACTTACTAGCTTAGTAGCAACATAAATGATAAAAACCCACAGACTGGTGTAGTCTTTAAAACATACCATAATTGCATAAATCAATCAATCAATAGAATTTTATTTATATAGCGCCAAA
The DNA here is from genome assembly GCA_037367365.1 of Apogon talboti. Taxonomy (NCBI): domain Eukaryota; kingdom Metazoa; phylum Chordata; class Actinopteri; order Kurtiformes; family Apogonidae; genus Apogon; species Apogon talboti. Next base: position 20,855,249 of record JAPQRQ010000018.1, on the reverse strand, counting down.
TCAAAACAAAAGTTATCTCATGACACTTTATATATAGAGCTGGTTGAAACCAGACTCTCAAGCCAATTTACAGAAACCCAACAGAAACCTCCAGGAGCAAACACTTGGTGATACTTGGTGACAGTGGTGAGGAAAAACTTCCTTTTAACAGGCAGAAATCTCAAGCAGACCCTGACTCCTGGAGGATGGTAGTCTGAAAGGCAGTTCTAGAAATCTATTTTCTGTGCGACTTAAATGATAAATCCTGGTCAAAAATAACGCCTAGATTCCTCACAGTGGTTTTGGGCTCCAGGGTAACGCCATCCATGGTGACCACTTCGCTGGACACTGCATCCCTAACAGTTTTTGGGCCAAGCACAATGACTTCAGTTTTGTCTGAGTTTAATAGCAGAAAGTTGTTGGTTATCCAAACTTTAATCTCTTTAATGTACTCCTGTAGTTTAATTAGCTCAGTGGCTTCATCAGGTTTAACAGATAGACATAAGTGGGTATCATCAGTGTAACAATGAAAGTTGACGGAGTGTTTCCTTATTAAGTTATCTAAAGGAAGCATGTATAAGAACAGTATTGGTCCAAGAACCGAGCCTTGAGGAACTCCAAAACTAACTGTAGTGGACTGAGAAGATTCATTATTAACATTAACAAACTGGAAACGATCTGTTAGATAAGATTTAAACCACATTAATGTCGACCTCTTAATATCAACTGATTGGTCCAGTCGTTGCAGAAGGATGTGATGGTCAACAGTGTCGAAAGCCGCACTAAGGTCCAACAAAACCAGTACAGAAACAAGTCCCTTGTTTGAAGCAGTTAGAAGGTTGTTGGTGACTTTGACCAGTGCTGTTTCTGTACTATGATGTTCCCTAAAACCTGACTGAAAATTCTCAAATAGACTTTTGGCTTGAAGGAAATCATATAACTGATCGGCTACTATTTTCTCCAGAAACTTAGATATGAATGGGAGATTTGATATGGGCCTAACTAAAACTGCAGGATCAAGGCTGGGCTTTTTAAGAAGAGGCTTGATTACAGCTACTTTAAAGGACTGTGGTACATAGCCTGTTGATAATGACAGGATAATCATATCAGGGAAGTGGCTGCTAAGTAAAGGTAATGCATCTTTGATGAGCTTTGTTGGAACTGGGTCTAAGAGATAAGTGGATGGTTTAGATGAAGAGACTATCAAAATAAGCTGACTGATCTGTATAGGAGAAAAGCAATCCATATAACTAAAAGGTTTGATAGACAACTCTGTGGTTTCTGGGTCTGAGGGATTTAAAGGTGGACTAGAATTTATGGAGGACAGGAGACCATTAATTTGATCTCTGATGAGCAAAATCTTATTATCAAAGAAGTTCATAAAATCATTGCTATGGAGGTTTGCACTAGGCTCATATGCTCTGTGGTTGTTTGTCAGTCTGGATACAGTACTGAACAGAAACCCGTGGTTGTTCTTATTTTCCTCTATTGGTAAAAATAAGCTGTTCTAGCAGAACAAAGTGCCTTCCTGTATTTATTTAGACTATCCTGCCAGGCTGAATGGTGTTCTTGTTGTTTAGTAGAACGCCAATTTCTCTCAAGTTTTGGGGTATGCTGCTTTAATTGGCAAGTATGAGAATTAAACCAATGAGCCTGCTTCCTTTGTTTTTTAATTGTATTTTTTAGTGGAGCGATTAGATCTAATGTTTTTCGCAGAGGGTCTGCTGTATTATCAACAAACTCATCAACTTGTGATGGACTAAAATTGACTGAGTTAGGGAAAGAATCCGCTGTGTAATTCAGATGCGGGATTAAATTAAGCGATTTAAAGATAAATGGGGCATTTAAAATAGACTTTAGCTAAGTAGGAGCATTTTGACAGCCCTTTTATATATTTTCAGTGACATGATGCATCCAGTCCCTCTGAAATGTAGATCATATGCAAAGTTAAGATCAATTAATTTTAATAATGTGTTTCCCTCTTGTGTGAATCCTGAAGATTATTGCTGCCCCACTTCCATCAGCTGGCAGTATCAACTGGAGATGGTCAGTGTGGAAGCCTCCGGTGATTTCACATGGACTGACCCACATTTCTCTTGACGTAGACAATTCAACAAGCAGTGACAAATATCTTGTCAACAGTGACACATCGCATACTTGCTCTCACAAACCAGTGGACCAACGTCTGATGCAAGTCTACTTATGCAGTGTTATTTAAGGTGGGCTAGTTCTCGCTGTTCATACAATGTGATAGTGTCTGTGTCAGGTGGCAGGTGGAAATAGTAAATGGATGCAGGTGTAGACTTTATTACATATTTACCCAAGGTCAGTCACACTTGAATGCCTGAGTTGATATCTTAAGTAATTTGTTACATTTACCGGCTGTGAGGATAAATGTCCCACAAGCTTTAAACGGAATCATGTACTTTGCTGAATCAATTCATCCAATATATTCAGTTCATGTTAATTAGATTTAACATTTATATAAGCAGTATACACCCAGGTCCTTTTCTACTACTATTCCAGAGGAGACGTCACTGTGGCTCGACACAAGACTTTTTCTTATTGTAGGATGTCTGTGCTGGTGTGGTCACAGTATATTAAATCCCAGAATGTCCAGATAATACTCATATCCTTGCAGAGACAAAAAGTCATATAGAAGTGTAAACAATAGATAAGCTCTCTGACAGTTTGACAACACCTTATCCACAAGGAACACAACATAGTTTTGCACAGCACACTAGGCTATTTTTACATCAGTTTTGACATTTCTACACTTAAGTCAGTTGGCTTGTCTTCACTGGGGTTACATTCACTTAACTTCCTGTTTGTTCTCATTCATCAAACCAGCACAGGCCTATATGATGTTTCAACATCCACATCGACTTTGATACTTTACTTCTTATTCTTGCTAATGAATAGGTAAACTTGAAGACTGTTTAAGATTTTATTGTATAGCAGCTTATTTAACCATGTCTCAAATTAAGTGAAATAACCGATCACTGGACTGGGACCTACTTATAGTCAGGTGAAAACTGCTTCAACGGCTTAGTAAAAATGTATTCAGTTGCATACAGTGCAATAATGTTTGCTAAGGGTGGTTAAGGGTAATTATCACAGTTATCACTTGTATTCCCCAGCAAAAAGGCATAATATGGAGTATAAAGGTTATATTTTGAACAAACTAGTTTCATTAACGGCTGTTTGAGTTGTCGTCCTGGGAAAGCAGAGCTCATGTTAGTACAGGCACTGCATTACCTGACTGCACCTTCACGAATACTGCACCCTGAGAGCTTTGTTTAGGTCTGAATGAGCTACAGTGGAGTCTGCACTTCTTTTATGAGAATCCCTGTTGCTATTGCAGGTTTAAATGCATGTATTACAAGTAAGAACGCTCTTACAGCTCTGTGAGGGGCTCAGAGGGACACAAACTGTGTTTTGATATGCCAGAGAAAACAAAAGAGCAAAGAAGTTGGACAGGTTGCTGGGGACATGCACTGTTTAACGTACAAAAAAGGAAGTGAGTTGCAACGCTTTAGTGTGTGTTGTGCCATGTGGTGTTAAAAAAATGTCAGTGCTATCATGGAAATGTGTGTACTTGGGTGTTTTGCAATATGTTCGAAAGATTGTAAAGGTTTAATATATTAATATTGTGTTTTGGTGTGTTAATGTTATGTTATTCAACATTTATTTTATGCTGGGAGTTGGTTGTTCATCCATTTCTAAGCTAACAGTGGCTGGAACAAAGTCTTTGAGAGCACCTAAGGACTGTCACAGAAAACCAACCCAAGTCGCCTACATACAGATCAGTGTACAGCCTATTATCTCGAATGGAGTCAACGAAGGACACTTTCTCACCTACTAGTCTCACATATCCAGATCTATCTCCACACTTCATTAGCTCTGTGCCAGTTCTCTATATAGGTCTGGTTCTATCCCATCAGTCAAGTTGTTAGTGTAGTTATTGGGCAGCACTGAGTGCAGGATGCTGCAACAGTGCATTCACAAAGTAAAGTGAAGTGTTGGATAAAAGATGCTTATGAGGAAACACGCTGTGGTACTAAAATCATTAAATCTCTACAAACAAAATGTTCTATACAATGAAGTGTATCAAGGTGTAGTTAGAGCTCATAGGTTATTGTTTTTTAAAATATAATGTTCACATAGAAGAAAGGGGAGAATGATAAAACTGTGCCACCGCTGCCACCATGCAATGGAAACATTCACCCTGATTCTGGTCGAGTACTTCCAGCAAACCACACTATACACCTCCCCTCATTTTGCCCATTCGCATTGGTTTTACTCAAACCAAATCCACATCCACATGATGCAAACCAAAGGAAAAGATCAAACTGAACCATGGTTTGGTTTATTTGCAGATGCAGATACATGTCCCTCTCTATGTTTAAGAGTAGGCTTAAAACTGTCCTTTTTGATGAAGCTTATAGTTAGGGCTCAGGCTGCTCTTAGTTCTGCTGCTATAGGCTTAGACTGCTGAGAGACTCATCCTGACCTCCCCTCTGCTCCTCCTCTCTGACCTCCTCTCTGACCTCCCCTCTGACCTCCCCTCTGCTCTTCCTCCTCTCTGACCTTCCATCTGCTCTTCCTCCTCTCTGACCTCCCCTCTGCTCCTCCTCCTCTCTGACCTCTCCTCTGCTCCTCCTCCCCTCTGACCTCCCCTCTGCTCCTCTATTCACACCCCAGCAAATACATGTTACTGACTCTCCTTCTTCCCCGGAGTCTCTGTGCTGTATGTCCTCACAGGTTTTCCCTGGATCATCTCTGGACCTGCTGCTGTGGTCCTGCTCCTCTCCTGCCTTCATCATCGTTTCTCATTTATCCAAATAGTTGTGATAGTGTTTATTATACAGTTACTTAGATGGTAGAGGTTTCTATTATTTGTACTAACAGTTGCAGTAGTACAATGTTAATACTTGTATTTGTAGTAGTATTAACAGTTATGGACATTTGTTCTAGTTACTGGTAATTATTCTAACACCAGCTGTTCTACTTTTTAACAATTCTAGTTCAGTTTGCTGTGAATCCATGTGTCTCCACCCCCCCCCCACCCCCCTTCCCAAATCTCTCTCTCTCTCTCTCTCTCTCTCTCTGTCTCTCTCTCTCTCTTGCTTTACCCTCTCTCTTTAACCCCCAACTGGTCAAGGCAGACGTCCATCCTCCAGGAGTCGGGGTCTGCTCCATGTTTCTGTCTGTTAAAAAGAAGTTTTTCCTCACCACTGTCACCAAGTGTTTACTCCTGGAGGATTCTGTTGGGTTTCTGTAAATTGGGTTGACAGCCTGGTTTCGACCAGCTCTATATATAAAGTGTCATGAGATAACTTTTGTTATGATTTGGCGCTATATAAATAAAATTTGATTTGATTTGATTTTATATTGTTACCCCTAATCTGGCCAAAAACATGACTTTGGCAAATAAGTTATGAGGCTACTGATATTTACTTTCATAATTCCTGGGAAGAAAAATATATGTCCTTCAGCTAAAAAAAGAAAAGAATGAAAAATAAAAGATCAACAAAAATTATAGATTATAATAAGCAAGTGAATAATTTACAGAATGTTCAGTTTGTCTTCCATTGACTAAGGTGTGGTACAGTCTGAAGGAAGGAGGACTGAACAATTCACAAACTACAGAAATTATTTCATTAAATTTTCCTGAATCAGAGCTTCATTTCTTTAATTTCGCTGCCGCTAAACATTGGCTCCACTGTTGTGTTTTACACGGATGCTTGTTGTGACGCACATGATGCCAGGATCAACACAAACAACATGGAGCATAGCTCAGAAGTGATGAGGACCAAAAGGCAGAAAATATCTATATGTTCAATTTTCTACATTGGAACCATCACTTACTCCTTTAAATGTTTAAGCTTTAACATAAACCTTAAAAGTATTTTTCTTTATTTTTTTCCAGTTGTATGTTAGTTCCATCTTAAGTTAGTAAGTTGGATCCAAATATATTGAAGACTGTAGTGCACATATTGTTTGTAGATGTCATTTGACTTGTTTGTTGTTTTTTATATCTATAGATATTTTATATATACTTTTATATTGTTGATAATTCTATTTTTTATATGTCCTTTTACTTTTATACTTTTTGTGGTTGTTGTTTCAGCTGGCTCTGGAATAAAGGACAAGTTTTTTGTCATTTTCAGACATGTCTTTTTCACATTTGTACTATTTTTATCACCTATTCAAATAATCATTTAATTGAATTGAATGAAATACTTAATAGATTAATCAGTTACAAAAATAATTGATAGCCGCAGCTCTAGTACATAGTGTAATTATATTTTTAGTGTAAAGCACATTTGGACATTGACTTTTCAAACTGAGGGCAGTGATGCAACATTACTGTCATCAAGAAACAGGAAGTAGTTCAAAATGTGCTGTATTCACAACACCCTATCGTCATATACAGGCCCTCAATCATGACCACAGGACATAGCAGTTCCCCTCCCAACATTACATTGTAAAAGCAAAACTAACTAGACTAAATGTATAAAATAAAAAACAAAGAAAAGTTGGTTTGATCCTTCAGGTATGGAAACACCCTGAGACTTTGGACTAAAACTCTCTCTGTTTAGCTGAATGAGAATCAGGAGATTAATTTCTATGGATCCACAACATCTTAAAAGAGGATTGATTTATTTGTAATGAAACTTTGAATGCACAAAACATTTCAAAAAGGCTTAATTAAACTTGGATACGTTAAAATGCCACAAAACCATTAGCCTCTCACACATCTATTGGACACAGAGCAACATAGTGTTTAATTGAGTGCCGTCGCATTCCGAGAGAGTAATGCAAGTCTAATAATTACACGTTTTGGAGCTTCTAAGATTGATCAACAATACTTATCTTTTTTTTTCCAAGCTAAATTTGTGGTGTTTTTAAGTTTGTCGATAACTTTGCATTTTTAGTGCCTGTTAGCTTTCTCTGTTTAATTAAGACCATAAACAAAAACATGACAAGGAAATAACAAGCAGAAAGAAAGAGTTGTGTTCACGGAACAGATCTGAAAAGTTATTACTCTCTGGGTTTCTTACCAAATGAGTCGTCTCATTGTAATCTTAATTATTCATGAAAAAAATCGTGTTTAACATGTCAAATATTCAAAATTTTTTCTGCCTATTGTATATACAGTCCTCTGTAAAAGTGCTGATCCAACATTCTCTTTGTTGTTTTATAAATGCTCTAATGTCCACACATATGCATTTGTCTCTATATTTAGATCCAATTTGGATATATGTGAAGTATGAACAGCAGAAAAAACAAAAGTTAATGGAAAAAATTGCTTCTGTATACCAATGAGTTTGACTTCCCTTTGCACTTAACAGGTCTTTAACCCTTTTGTTCAGTAAGATAAGAAAAGATAAGATAAGATAAGATAAGATAAGATGTTTTATACCAGGTTTAATTCAACTCAAGTCAGATGTTTCTAATTGTTTGTGCTGCTTCTTGTCAAATAATGATTTTAACCTTTACAACACATTTAGTTCATTTTTTATGTCTTTTAAGACTATACACATTTTGCCTGTATTCTGTATTCTTATTGTATCTGAAGAAAAGAGAATGAGAAATAAACATATATTTTCATTTCAGCCCTGCAAAAACAACAAAGCTTAAGATGGAATAAGACTTTTGCACAGGACTATATGCCTTACTTTACACACACAGTACACTAAACAACACTTTTACAGTGTAATATCACAGCTAATCACATTGATCACTGGAAATCAGATGTTAACATTAAAAATTAATCCCTCAAATAGATTCAAATGAAAGAGAATCCTGAATTAAAATCAAAATGACTAGAATATATATTTTTTCAATGATAAAAACAAATTATATAAATGGAAAATAGTGCTTGACACCGCTTCCCAAACATTAGAAAACATGCAACCTCTCTTAAGAAGAATGCAAAAATTCAGTGCAGGAAGCCCTTATGTCCAATTTGAGTGGACTGGATAAAGCTTTGAGTCCTCTGAAATTGTGCAAATATGAAAAAGAGAAATAAAAAGGAAAATAGTTTTTATTCAAAACTAAGTAGGTCATTAATACAGAGTGACTCCTGTGAAAGTGCAGGGAGCAGACTGTGCATAAGCCTCGGCTCTACTTTGAGCTCAGTATTGATGTTGTCCTCGGGACTTGAGTCGCCCTTTAACTACAGCGGGCGAGTCAAAGATGGTCCATCAATTATTTATATGGTAGGGATACAAGGGGAGATAGCAGAGGAGGTCTATATGGAGAGGAGAGACCAGGAGAAATGAGGAGAAGGGAGTCTGAAACTAAGAGGAAAATAGAGAAATGAGAAGAGTAGAGACTAGTATGTGAAAAGAGGTGAGAAACAGAGGAGGAGAAAACAGAGGGAAAAGCTAACACTGCAGCTCCAAAGGGAAGAATATGTAAAAGCAAACCCACCACAGGTCAGAATATGTGGGAATAAGGCAACTGGATAATATGTAAAGAAAACACTGATGGTAAAGGCAGCCCACTGTGTGAGGGAATATGTATGAATAAAAATACAAGACAGGGATTTCAGAGGAGAGGAAATAATGACAGGAAAAACGGGCTCCATTTACCTGCTCCCTCCATTACTTGTGCCATAAATGTGGGAGGAGGACGGCGCCTCGACACAGTAAAGCAGATGAAGGCATTAAAAAAGAGGAAGGATGTGTGATCGTATTCCCTGTGGATTTCCTCTGGACATACCGTTTTACTATATAACACCAAGCTGCATTAACCATGCCCTCCTTCATCTCCTCTGATGATTTCACTAGGTCGAGAAAAGGAGGTTTTTAACATTACTGATTCATAGCTTAAATTTCTGCTGCAGACTGTGAAATTCATCACTATGATGATGCCAGAGGCTTCACACCGAAAGATCAGCCCAAATCACTGGTGTATTAAATGGCTGATTTAAAAAATAATCTGCAAGTCATTTCTAATTTGTGCAGAAGTGGTCAAAGTAGACCTGTTCTAGTCCACATACATGTGTAAGACTATTGGGTCTTTACTGTAGTACAAGTGAGCAAAGTGGAGTGTGAAGTGTACCATGCAAAGCTGAAGGGACTGCATGACATATTAATGTAATACAAAGACCATTAATTGATGATAAATTCAGATTTGAAAAAACTGTCAAAATAATGAGCCTTTTCTCTAAACTCCAGTGTCCCTTTCACATCCATTTTCTCTCTTCTACATAATTTTTGCCTTCCATCTTGTGTTGCTTTCTTTTACATTGTTTTCATTGTGTTTCTTTTGCCATTCATGATACACACCAATATATGAACCAATAGATAGTCTTTTTGATTTGTTATCATCTCCATCTCTTTTAATTTGATGTTGGGAAGGTGTGCATTAAAGCCAAACATGAAGAATAAATACTTTATAAATATTAAAAACTAATATTTGAAAAATGACCTAAAATGATCATTTAAGTTTAGAATGAAGGGCTCTTGCTATGTCAAAGATGCCAGTGGTATGGATTGTAAAGATATGAACGGAGTATATTGACACTGACAGGCTGGGAGATTCCTATGGCCACTAGAGGGAGTAGTGAGTAACTCTGCTGGTCTCCCATGGTGAGGAAAACTAACACCACAGAGTCTTTGACCAGAATGTTGGTAAGTGACCAGATGGGATGTGAAACGTTTAGAATTTTTAAAGTCAAAGAAAGAGACAAAGTGATAAAAGATTGAAACACTGTTGTTGTTTCACCAGAAGAAAGAATGGAGTTTGATGCTGAAATCACAGCATTTCTTCTGCACAGTAAGTTCACATAGATCAGCTGCACAGATGTTTAGTGCAGATATTGACAACATAAGCCATACAGAAAACTGAGGTGATTTGTGATTTTATTGTGCCTGTTTTCTGTCTAAAAACAGAGCTAAGCTAACAGAGAAATAATGCAAACTATCAGCAGACAAAGCATGTGAAGGTTATGAGTGTTTGAAGAAGAAAACCTTGTGTGTTGAGCTTTATACTTTATTCAGGGAGTGATACAGTCTGTGGATCCACAGCAGCGATTCACTGGTGGTTCTGGTCCTTAGTGTGTTCTGGTTTTTGATTTCCTCCTGCTGTTGAGAGTTTGGGAGTTCAATACTACATTGAACTCCTTTAAAATGAACGTAATCAGCCTGTTTTGAAAAAGTATAGAGTAGAAAGTAAGAGTAGATATATGCTGGAAATTCTGTACAATAGCAAATAATTTGTCCTTCCCTCCTCTGAACCTTTACTGCCATTACCTATTCCTCACCAGATTTTCTGAACGTCCAAAAATGTCCACCGGGCGTCCACATTTCTCACCTATTCAAAGCCCACACTTACTGGCAGAGCCTGGTTTCCTGCGAGGTCTATCCTTCCGTCCAGATTCCATTTCTCAGACTCTGACCCAATTTGGACCAAAATCAGGGATTTTCAAGGCCATTTATTTTGAGTGCTGATGTATTATATTCTAGTCTGACTCTATTTCCCCCTAGCTTGGGATATGAACTTAAGTCTGCAGGTGTTGCAAAGAATTTCAAGAAGCAGTTATAGGGAATGTCGCCCTTCTGTAGAATCCACGTTACTCACTCGCCTCAGGAAAGATCAGCCACTACTTCTGAACTTAGACAACTCTTTACTAAACTGCTGTAGAAACTCGAGAACTTACCCTTAAATTCCTAATGTGGGATGGGAAAAGTGTGGCGCTGTTACTTTGATAATAAATGGAACATCAAGTCCCAAAGTTACAAATTCAAGCCTTGTGTCTCTGACTTCTAATTCTGTCCTGCGGCAAGGCAATAACATACGTAAATTATTAAACTGCATGGCATTCCCCTTTAAGAGACTAATCTCAGTCCTTAGCTGGGGCAAACCAATTACAATCCCAACTCCTTTCCATCCTCTGCTTCTAATCAAGTCCTGATTAACACTTGGCGAACCATGTGAGCAGACGATCAATGCCACGGACAGGGGAAGGAGTGGGTGAGCAGAATCAAGGCTGTGGGGATGATACTGGAGCGTCCTTAATTAAGGTTGTAGTGATGAAGCTGAAGGACTCTGGACGAGATGTGCAGCAGGATGAGGTTTCATTATTTCAGAGATTCACTCAAAACATGCTCCCTTTTTTCACTTTTGCTTATTTCTTTCAGATTTGACAAAGATGCTTCATAGAGGATCTGAGAGGAAAAACATAGAACTTTCTGACTTTCTCAAACAGCCTTAAAACAGTTTGCCTGCAGCTGTTGACAACAAGTGCATTTTTCTGAAGCCTCCTGATGCTGACATGCAATTTTCTCAGTTTTTATTACACTTTATCTTTTTTTCCCCCCCTTCATTGTATTTAAAGTAAGCCAACTCCCACAGGGAGGATCATTATGCAAATGTGTAATTTTTGCAGCACTACTGTTTGCTGTCAGGATATGACCGCATTAGGAAACTGGGATCACTGTTACAAGGAGAAGTTAGACTGTAAGATACAGCGGTGAGGGGGCTTTTGAAAATGACAGGATTGGTGCACAATGTGGCAGCAGGTGGCAAAACAAAAAAGGAAGCAGAGTACAGAGATTAAGAGCGCTGTCATAATCAAAGGGAAGCTTGGAAAAGACTTTATGAAAAGTAACAAAGAGCAAGTGTAGCTTTCAGGCATCAACTAATTTTTTTCTCTAAACATTGTGAACATAAAAGTAAAACCCACTAAGAGAGGAAGTTTCTAATATGAGATTAAAGGCAGCATTAGACACAAATTCCTGGTACTGCTGTCCACTCTGGTATGATTACAACATTTCTAAATCCTACTTTCACTGATTGAAGTTACTTTTGGCAAATTTAGTCAAGCTATTTGACTCCAAAACTCACAAAACAGAACAGGTACACCAAAACTGTACATTAATGTTATTTGAAATGTTTCTTGGTTTGGTTTGTATTGACTTTATCTGAGCTGAAGGTGTGTTTTGTCCAAACCAAGGCTGCAGATGAGTTATATTATCAGGGCACCACCCCACTTGCTTGGATGCTTGGAGAAGAACAGCTAATTAAACATAGTAGTTTTAGTAAAAATGTCTCTGAAATAAGAAGTTATTATGATATAATACTGATCCTGTGTCCTGTAGTTCAGGCCAACATCTACTGCAGTTATCCCTAATTGTATTTAGTTAACTTCTGTGTCAATATGTTCATTTTCTCATTGTGAATGTGATTGGATGATTTTTGCTGGATGGCCAAGTGGCCTTGAGTGAGTCTGACACCTTCAGGACTCCATATTGAACATAAAGTAGATGATAAACCTGGTCCAAATGTCACAGGTAACAAAGTTTAGTCTTGTTCTAATCTGTTCTAGTCTGTTTAGTCCTGTTCTAATCCGTTTACTACTGTTCTAATCCGTTTTAGTCCATTTAGTCCTGTTCTAATCCGTTCTAGTCCGTTTGTCTTGTTCTAATCTGTTCTATTCCATTTAGTCCTGTTCTAATCCGTTTTAATCTGTTTAGTCCTGTTCTAATCCGTTCTAATTTGTTTAGTCCTGTTCTAAATCGTTTAGTCTTGTTCTAATCTGTTCTATTCCGTTTAGTCTTGTTCTAATCCATTCTATTCTGTTTAGTCTTGTTCTAATCTGTTCTAGTCCATTTAGTCTTGTCTTAATCTGTTCCAATCCGTTCTATTCCGTTTAGTCCCGTTTTAATCCGTCTAATCCGTTTAGTCCTGTTCTCATCTGTTCTATTCCGTTTAGTCCTATTTTAATCCGTTCTATTCCATTTAGTCTTGTTCTAATCCATTCTAATCCGTTTAGTCCTGTTCTAATCCATTCTAATCCATTACACCTCCATTTAATCTCCTCCACTTCCACTCTGAATTGCAGTTTAATGACATGAGGTAAAAACATTGTTTCGATGTTCAGTAGATAGTAATTTAGACCCCTTTGCCTGCAGTTTATCTGTGTTTTTTAATCATATTTTTAATATTAGGTGAACTTTAGTGAAACAAGTTCAAGGCTTAAGGCATCAAAAACGTGAAACATTTGAACCTGCGTATATATTATTTATCATATTTGCTGTCTGCATATTCAGCTGTGTCCCCCAGTGTTATTTAGCACCAGCCCCCACTGACTGTGTTAACTTTATAAGCACAATATACACTACAACATAGAGTACAATAGTGTGGAGGAGCAGTTTAAAGTTGAGTCATAGTTTTTATGCATTTAGTACTTGTTTATATGGGGACATGTAAGACAAACCAGAGCTTTTATAACAAACTAATTTGCTGCACCATTTCCCAGGCGGGGCTTTAAAATACATTAATCTTATCAAATTAATAAGAATAATGCAAAATGAAAATTCAAAAACAACAGTAAAGCAGAGGCAATGGACAGACAAACTAGAAAAACTCTTTAAAATTTGTTTTGAGTTTAGTTAGAGTTCTGAATAGTGTTGATTTCTTCAACAGAAATTATTCAACCTTAACACCAATGTTAGCCGTTGTGTTACATCTATTTTTGGCATTTCTTTTCTATACTGCCTGTTTCTTGCCGGGAATGGGTGGAAGTGATAACAGTAATTGGGCAACAGCGTTAGTCATTTACTCTTTAATATTCACCTCAGAGACAACCTATCCTTCCACCTGATTAACAGGATGGTGGAGTATACCCTCTGGGATGCCGTACTTCTCATGTTGGACCCAGGTCATACTGGATGCTATAGTAACTACCTCTGCAACACTATACATGTGCAGTTTGTAACACTTTAGACTTGTGATTGCATTGGGTTTTTAGGAGTCATTTAGGATTCAATTAGTGAAACATGGGTTAAAAATATTGCACTGTTTGTGAACTGGCTGAGCTAGAAACTCAGGACATGCTTAGGTCATTGAGCCAAGAAGAAAGCAAGTAACCACATGTTATAAAGTGTTTTATTTTTATTTGATGGATTCTTCTCTCAAACACAATTTAACCCATAAAGACCCAGTGTTTCTTTTGTGGCAGTTCCAAAATAATTTTTCTCTCTGGTCAACCTTTCTTAAGTGAAATGGTGACATTTATTATAACATTATCCTCTGAACTTTGCATTTTTCACTGTAAATCAAGTATTTTCCTATATTTAATTTATTATATTTAATTTAGTTGTTCATAAAAACTCAGGGCTAACTCAAAGGTTATATATCAAAACAGAGAAAACTGAAGAAAAACCTACTTTTTCAATAAAGATATCAATAACTGAATGTAAAAACAAGTGTCCCCGACCACTGTCATTGATTCAACTCTATTGGTTTTACTGGTGCAGAAGATGACAGTGTTTCCATGGTAACTACAGAGCCTCTGAGCATCCAAATGGTTCATATCTGATGACCATGAAAAGATGACAAACTGTATTTTACATCAGTTATTTACATGTATTGATAGGATTAGTGGATCAACAGGTATTAAACATTTTAGTTCAGTAAACGCCTTTGGTCGCTGATGGAGGTTTGGGTCTATGTGGGTTAAAGGCTTAGGAAGTTTTAGTCAGATAGGGTAGATAAGTAGGACGAATTTGCCAAAACCAATTCACAACAGGCTAAAATGGATTTAGAAATGTTTTAATCATGGGGCACACAAAACCACCCGCATTACATAACCTGCATTTTTACTCAAAATAATTGGTGTCACTTTATCCAAATCAAGTACTTTACACTGAATAATAATCACTGTGATATCCCAGCAGGACTTTCAAACTTTTATTCTGTCAGTATTCTTGCCCACCTGTCTATTCTACCCAAACTGTGAAGCTTTGGAGATCATACATCATAGATATTCACCTGAGGCTATAATTTGACAGTACTGTGCTGTAAGCAGCTAAAAGGCGGTGAAACACTGGGGCCATTGAGGCCAGACTGTGCAACGAATTCTACCCTTAAGCCATTAGATTCAATCCACTGTGTCACACATTATACATGCAAGAGGAGACTGCACTTCATGTAATCCTGTGTTTTTTTTCGTGTAGTTCTGTGTTATTGTAGCAGCAAAGTCCTAAAGGAATGATGACTATCTGCACATGTATTGTGTTCTGAAAAAGATCATTCTTTTGCTCTGTTTTGCATAGCTAAGGAACATAAATATCACAGGAATATTCCCATCTACATGCAGTAGTGCATCCTCTGATTAATGGTGTCCCTCAGTGACTTTTATCATGTCAAAATGGAAAAGTGGCTGGAGTCACTTGTGGCCTTTTCCTTCTTTGTCTCAAAAAAGCATCAATTTGAAAACAGTCCCCAGTAGATTTAACCCCAGGAAACATCATCCATGGTTTTACAGTGAAGCCAGTTTAATATGTCTACTACCCCTGAGAACCATGAGACACTGGATTCAAAGTTTTGAATGAAGATTCTTAGTCTGGAGCTATTCTGGTCTTGTTTTATGTGGACCCTCTCATAAATGCACAGGTGTTAATTTATTGCACTGTTTTAATAGGAGGATTTGTTGATTATTGATAACAGTGTTGATATCACACTCACCTATTGAGTCTGACTCCCAGAGCTTCTGTTTACTCAAAAAACTTTATTATTTTCCAAACAGCCTTTTATACTGGTTAATAAAGGACTCCTACAGTATAACAACAAGCTGAGAACATGATGGAAAAATTTCACAAGTATAAAATAATACTAATAATAATAATAATACTAATGCTACTACTACTACTACTACTACTACTACTACTACCACTAATAATAATAATAATAATAATAATAATAATAATAATTTACCCCAGAATATTTTGCATCAATATTCTCCCTTGACTTTGCCTCCACTTAGCAACAAAACTATTCCCACCAGTAGTGATGTGAGCTTGTGATTGTTGCAACACTTGTTCAATGACAGATTTTAATACATCCATGCTTGGCCATTCAACATGAATATTAATAGATTCAACATTACCCAGAGCCTCATCTACAGCCTGTGTGTTTCTAACCTGATCATGTGTCACAGCAAAGACACACAGTACAAACTCTACTTGGTTGATAAGACGTTCACATCACAGAAACTCTTCACTATCCTAATTCTCTAGTTATTTGTTTCCTTTAGTTCAGTATCTATTGCGTTTTTCTATTTTATCCTAAACTAATAGTAATTGTGGATAGAAATCGACGGTACAACTCTATAGGAAAAGTCTAAGAGGCGAGACAGAGTCGCTGGAACCAAAGGATTTAACTTCCAGCAAAGAGCCAAGTACATACAACAAGATGCAACAGCAACTGACTGACTAACACCAGGGAGTCTCATAGGGGAAAAAAGGATGTTGTATCCATTTGGTTACCTAACCATTCTTACATTGATCGTTGATGTCACATGACATGCTTTTTCCTGTAGTGACTCAAAAACCCATTTGGAAAAATATGGCCAGTTCTCCTGCCAACAGTCAAACCTGCAAAGTGGAGGCTTTGGGTGATGTGATGGTGGTTACATCCACTTCTTTAATACAGTCTCTTGTTATAATGTGCACAAATATCACTGTTGTAATATCCAAGACTTAGAATTTCGCCCTCTGACCAGAAATGTGGACCTCATCTCTGCTGGAACCTTTGAAATCACTGGCTACTTATTTTCACAATGCCCATGTGTTGAAAACTACTCTAAAAAATGCAACTAAAATGTATATTCTTAGTGTGCTGTATACAAAGTATGCTTATAAAATAATAATAATAATATTTTAATATACCATGTCGTTTTAATCAGAAAATGTTCCTGTCAGAAATGGGCCTACATTTTAATTAGCAAGTAGAATTTGTACAGTTTACATGGCACCAATCACATATTGTCATGAATACTGTCATATTCAGAATAACATGAATGATATGAAGTCACTTAACTAAACAGAACCAATTATATTTATCTATATATATATCTATATATATATAGATATATATATAGATATATATTTTTATTTATTAAGCAAAAAATTCCTGTAACTACTTTGTGTTGTGTTTTTTTATGTATGTGTTTATAGAGTTGACATTTTACCAGGCGGTTTCTCCTTGAAGAGCTTCACTCCCCCATGTTCCTTCATAATATTGGGGTGTTGTGCAAATTGCCAATTTAAATTACTCATAATTACCCTCTTTGCAATTCGTTAACATTGTTATCTGCAGCTCTCAAACTGCACAGTCCCCTGTTACATATATTCCAAGAGTCCACAAACAAATATGTCTGTTTGCCGATTATCTCAATTTGTCACATTATCATTGCTTGGTGTGGGTGTACTTTAGTAATGTGATTAGCCAGGGGCATTTATCTAATTGCATTTCTCCAGTCTACACGAAATGAAAATTTCTCATGCTTGAAATGTATTCAGACAGGGGTGCTGGATTTTGATGTCTTGACAAGGTAAAATGTTTTGACGGCTGATGCTGGAACAGTAATGATGTGGAAAAAGTGAACCTATTACGCTTGAAATAGGATTTCAGCGGGTCTCTGGTGCTGTTCTAGATATGTGATACTTATTGTGTGCGTGGTTGGTTGCACTTTACCTGCATTTGACGTATCCCACTCACAAGTGGATCCCCTTTTATTTACCTCCTATCAAGTTATTTTACAATTTTCCTGGATTAGTTAAACAACAATGAATTCAGGCCAAGAAGAGATGCTGGAGTGAGGCTGACAGCAGAAACTGAACCTGCTTCTCCAGAGAAATGATGAAAGTCAACAGAATTTACCATGAGACATCATCTCCCTCGAAAATGTGGATTTTAGTTTCAATCACATCCAGAATGATGACATGTACTGCAGGTATGAAGCTATGCAGGAGCTAAACACACTTCCAATAAAGAGGGAGCACAGGGATTTACTGTGAAGTTTACTGTAGCTATAATGGAGGCCGTTCCAGAGCTGGACATCAAATCCAATTAGAGTGAATATGAAGAAGAAAAGACTGTGGCCATGGAGTATATATGATAGGTACATTGGATTGTTAGTTAACACACAGCTGTCCTCTGTAAGATGGTTCATATACAGTTCTGCTTTGAGATAAACATGAAAGTGAATCATTAAACAAAGCTGCAAACCCCAGGGTTGAAAAATGAAGCAAATACAACGAAAACTGCCAATGAATGGAGTTTAAAACACATTCAGTTCAACATTATTGGATCCAAAAGCCAAGTAATCCTTATAGACCCACATGTTAAAGTGGAGATTGTGGTGGTGTGTGTTTTTTCTGTGTTTTCTGTTCTCGCTCCTTCCCCTCCCATTGTGTTTTCTCTCCCTGCAGGTGTGTGAGTAGTTAATACTGACAAACGCACGTGCCGCCTACTGTTCTCATCCACCAGCATATAAAACACAAGATTCTGCCTTGTGAACTCCTCAGTGTTTCTTGCCTTCAAGTTCTCCAACCTCCTGTTTCTGGATCTTTGCTTTGTTATTCTGGCAGTATTTTGGGTTGTTTTGCATTTATAATAAATCCTCTGTTGAACTCTGCCTGGAACCTCTGCATTTTGGGTCCAACATTAACTACCTCAGGCTTAACCCATAACAGATATAAGCACATTTACAGCCTGGTACAAACAATGTTCTCTAAAGCTTATGTCTCCAATGCTGACAACGCTACAGGTTTTATTTCCTATATATGCCACCTGTTTTAATTGTATTACATCTTAAAGTTACACATACTGTAATTAATGTCATGGTTGCTTGGAATGACAGGAGGTTTTTATTGTCAGCTCATTTTACATTAACAAGGTCTTCCAACATTTTTTCACACAAATAGTTCATGAATTTTACTAGTGGTTAATTACAATACCCATCCTGTTAGTGTTCCTCAGCTACATTATGTTGGGCTATGACTGTAAGATTCTGGGGCTGATTATCCCCAGATTCAGCTTTTACAACAAGCGGTGGATGGCCACGGCTCAGGAGGTAGAGTGGGTCGTCCAATGACCAAAGGGTTGACGGTTCCAATCCTGCTTTGTCCTAGTCATGTGCCATTGTGTCCTTGGGCAGGACACTTCACCCACCTTGCCTCCAGTGTCAGTCACACTGGTGTATGAATGTCCGGTGGTGGTCAGAGGGGCCGTTTGGTGTGAATTAGCATCCATGTTTCCGTCAGTCTGCCCCAGGGCAGCTGTGGATACAAATGTAGTTTACCACCACCAGAGTGAAGTGTGAGAGTGAATGAATAATGGATCAATAATGTCTGTATAAAATCTAATCCATTATTATTATTATTATTATTATTATTATTATTATTATTATTATTATTAAATCTGACCATGGTTAATCTTGATGTTTGGCTCAGTTCAGATGGTAATGTGAGTGAGTAATGTGAGGTCACATCTTGAATCTCCCAAATTCCCCAAGCCTGTTCTAATAACTTCCAAACATACTCATTTATTATCAGTATTTTCTGAGAGAAACTACAATAGCTTATATAATAGCTACATACTACTGTATGTCTACGCTTGAGGCTAATAAGGCTGACATCAGTCTTTACTAAGTGAACAGCAAATAAGAGATACAAAGAAATCTAATGAATGATATGCACAGCCCAGCCCAAAAAAAAAAAAGGTCCCAAACACAGTATGTCACTGGGCCAGCTTAAGTTTTGATCACAGTGCACATTTGCCATAGTATCATTTATTCCATGTAATGCTGTTGTGGTGTCACAGTTGCATTAATTTTCAGAGTCAGACCTCTGCGTAACGACTTCTCCGTCACATCCCAAAGATCCTCACTGAGGTTCAGTTCATGTCTGGACTCTGTAGAGGCAGATCCATGTTTAAGTCATGTCTCATGCTCCTGAACCACTCTTTGACAAGCCCGATAAACCCAATGAATCTTGGCATTGTAAAATCTTTATAATAATTAAACACTGCAGGAATTATCCAATGGAAGGATCAGAACTATTTGCTGAGTTAAATACAGATGGGGAGTTTTGTGGGGGGAAGGCAGTGTATAATCCATATCTAAAACAAAAAGCATCATGTCATCAACATCAAACAGTGATGAAACACTCCAAATCCCAGGCAGTTATGGTCCTCGAGCAGAGAATCAGATACAACATAAATAACAGTCTATTTTTTTCTATTGCTTTAATAAATCTGTCCTCTATGATTTGCATCTGACTGCATCTTCCATGGCTGTTTCCTTTCACTCTCTCTCTCATCCTTTATCTGTTCACAAATAATTAAACACAAACACGACAAAATGTTTAAAGATAATTGCAGGAAATGAGGAATTCTTTTGTAGTCATTGCCAGAGCAACAAAGTTAGAAGATAGATATGGTCCTGCAAACTTTTTGGCTGTTTCTCAATACCAAGTCTGCAGAGCACAGTCTTGCGATCTTGGCGAGTCCGGTCTTGGTAAGAACGGTCCCAGAGAACGGACTTCCTAAGAACACAAGTCTGTCTGTAATTGGAACAGCTGGTACTTGTGAACTTTCCTCCCTGTCTCTGCTGTATTTCTGTCATCAGCTCCCAAACATATTTCCCTCAAATCACCAAAATGTCACTCGATTTGATTTCAATACATTTGTACAACTATTTGCACGTCATTTATATTTTTTATACATTTTGCATATTTTTCAAAACTGGAACAAATTTTGTTGAATCCCGTATGATAATAAAGATGTATTCCTTGCTTTTCTGCCTCCAGCACGTGTCACAACATTGTATCACATCATCTCGTTACGGTCATCTAGTCAATTAAACATTTCTGAATGAAGTTATCACAGAAGCCGCCGTTGCATTCAAGAGCAGCACGAAAGGTATCTTGGGATATTTGCCAGCCAAGTCTACACGAGTCACCAACCAGTGCACCCATGGTTTAAGCTAGCAGACAAGAACAACATCTGGGGATTTCATGCATTCTTGGTTTTTGTGAACTTTCTATTGGAACAGTACTTGGGCCCCGACTGATGACGTTTCACGAGATCACAACAACGGAAGAACAGACAAGCACACATATTGAAAAACCGCCTTTGATTGCCATTTTGGTCATCCAAAAGATTGACTACTAAATGACTGATGCCTACTCTTGGAAATAAACTGAGGACACAACTGAGGTTTTTGGTTGAACAAATCACCAAACCCAACACGTACCTGCGGATAAGAATATCATGGCAATGAATGAAGATGTCAAGTTAATATTTGCTTGATTACAGCACAGACAAAAGGCTGGATAGGACGATATTTTACAGTGTTGTATGTCTGATAGTAGTGGTTGCTATGAGCAACAGAGAAGTCATCTGACACCAAATTCTGGTCATAGAAAATCAGCCGCTGCACATGTGGTAGTAACAGTGATTCATTTTTACAGCTACAGTGCTCTTTGAGGTTAGTAGATGAGATGTTCCAGGGTTCTAACCTGACCATAGCTCTTCATGACTCATTTTTACAACAGCATTACCTTGACTTGTCCCTAAGCGCACAAGCACACAGGAGTTTAGCCCTGCAGTAACGCTATGGCAGCATGTAATTCAGATAGAGCACTGACCTAATAACTGACATCATGTAGAGGTGAGGGATTCAATGATTGTACACTGTAAACCTGAACTCCTGTTCATGTTATGATGAAAATCCAGCAGACCCCTGCTTTTTTAAAGTGACAGGAAATACAGTATGGGGACATCATAAAGTGATAATACCTTATAATTATAAAATACATTTATATAATTAATTGAACTAAAAGACTAGGGTGCACACTAATGTAAAATACAAAGGGTGTGTTCTCAAAATTTTCTATACTTGGTGCCACTGGCATATC
>JAPQRQ010000018.1:20822617-20833099 GCA_037367365.1 Apogon talboti | reverse complement strand
ATAGATAGATAGATAGATAGATAGATAGATAGATAGATAGATAGATAGATAGATAGATAAAAAAAAACCTGGATAATTAAACTGTAACATGCAAAAATAAATTATTTTCAGTATGATGAAGGTGCAAAATAACGTTTAAATGCAAAGTCACACTGGGTTTATGACCAGAGATTAAATATCAAGTAAGTCAATTATTTTAGAGAATAACACAATTTAGTGACAAACAGATTAAATACTGGTGATTAAGACACATTTCTGGTTCAATTGATCATTTTAGAATGAGGAAAAACTCTCAGGCTGTTTCAATCTATTTAAATGAATCACACACATCTTGGGTGTAGGATGCAATGGCACTGCCTTACAATAGTGTCAGAGTACATGTTCTTTTGGTGGAACATTTGTAACTGAACCAGTGACATGTGGTATTAATACGCCTGAGTCTCTGCAAAAGAAAACCACATAAGATGATGTGTGTTGATGTCAAACTTTCAAGCTTTCATGGTGTAGTTTCAGCTCAGAGGTTGTTCTTTCATGTAGCAAGAAGGTCTTTTAAATAAAACCCAATAACACAGTATTAGTCACACATCACAGGACTACTGTCAGCCACTCACACATTCTGAGCCATTAAAGGTTTAGTAAGTGTTGAGTGGCATCTAGTGATGAAACTGCAGTTTGTAAAAGACTTAATACCCCCCTTACCCTCCCTCACAGTGGCCACAAAAAGAACAAAAAAGGTTCTTGTTAGAGGCAGTGTTTGTTTTGTCTGATCTGGGTTATTTTGTGTTTTGCATATGAACTCAAATACAGAAGATAATGGTAATGCACCATAACACGGATGCAACTTGTTTTAAAACATAAAAAAAAGATTATTAAATCTGTTCTTAGCTACTGTAGTAATGTGACAGTGGAGCATGGCTGTCTCACTCTCAGAACAATAATTCCTACTGTAACAGTGTAATCAGTATATAATTACGAATATTGTATCCCTCTTACACCTTACACACATAGGCCTTAAAGTATTATCTTTATGTAAAGGTAAGTATCATCAGTGCTGGGAGGATTATTTTCCAAATATATTTCAGGATATACTGCAGAGCACTTTAAATGCACTCAAACGCAATGTGAAATGTACGTTTCCTCAGTGTTTATATTATTGCCAGTAAGCATGAGAATGGATGTACTTCAATTTAAGGTAAAGACTGAAAGCAGGAGTCACCCTGAGTGTATATGAACACTGTCTGTAAAGATGGAACACAGAAGTGTATGGAAACACAAAAGATGTGTGATGTTTTGTCTGCTGCAAGAATGAAGAGCCAATTTTTACCTTGACCTTTCATTTTTCACAGCGTCAAGTCAGAGTGAAAATCAGTGAACAAAAGATGAAGCTGTGTGAATTCACAGCTCTATAGTAGAACACTTTGTTTTCACTTTGTTTCTGAAGGGCATTTTGTTTCCTTGCAGTCAATCTTCTTCAAATAAAAATGGCAGAAGACAGTGGAATTTTTTTTTTACCTTCACTTTTTTCTCACAGCATAAAATGGCTGAAGATATTTTACATATAACATAAATAAAAAGGAAAAACTGAGCTCACTGCATCTCTTTCAATGGGGACATTTTTATAGCATCCATAGTTAATTTATTTATTTATTATTTTTTAGGTTAACTTTTGGGCTGTCCAAAGGATTTCATATCAATGAGCCAGACAGTGTGTATAACTCATTAATTGACCAATATTATTATACTGGTCAATTAATGAGGATCACTAAGATGTTCTACAGCAGACAAAGACATCCATAGTAGTTGATTGACCTTAATTCTAGTATTAAATTATATGCCAGTCTGATTTCTAAGTAACTCATTGTGGGTCATAGAAAAATTTCATATGGCTCATATTCTGTTGTATAGGTCTGACTTCATTAAAATAGAGAATAGTATCATTCTAAGGGGGAAAGAGGTTTTTGAGCTATTTTATTACTATAATGCTTTTAAGTAATTTCACTTTTTAATCAGATTCTGATGTACATGGGCTGTCATTCTTCATCTATATCAATTTTGTGAATAAATACAGACAATGAAAAAAATGTGTATATAACCCCTAGGATACAGTAAGTATTCAGTACAGAACCAACACTGCCATTAGCCTTTGTTTCTGAACATTCCATCTCTTACTAATGTAACTTCAGAAAAACTGTGTAAATGACAAGTTAATATGATCAATTCTACCTGTGTCATTACAGATAATAAAGAATGAAATCAGAGTCTTCAAAATTCTCCATATCCCTTCAAAGTTATGAAATATGCAATTATTTAATTAAAAACTGATGTTTAGTATTACAGCAAACTAATTGGGGAAATAGTTCACTATAGACAACAGTGTTAATATAAAGTTTATAACATCTCTAATGGCGGTTGTAGTTTTAAAAGTACAATCCTGTGGTCTCTATTCCTTTTTTCCCTATCGGTGTGTTCCATAAGCCTACAGATCACCTTGTGTTTTCATAGTATATAGCTTAAAATATTAGGTCAGCAGCTTTAAGTTATATCACATTGTCATCAGGATACAGAGTTGGCCCAGTTCTTATGAAAAGGTAGCTGTTAAAATTTTGGTTTCATCTGAAGGATTTATTTAAAGGTGGCAGTAGGTTTTAATATGAAAGGCTTGACAAACACTGAATGTAAAACTGAAGAAGCCACTTTCTCCAACACAAGCACTGGAAAATAAAGTTGAAAAACATGTTAAGATATGTTTCCATTTTAGAAAAGAGCTCTTGAAACCCTCACTTCATATTTTGCTCGTCACGGTCTCTTTAGAAGAAATTCACATTTCACACTTGTTCTCTGATGGTTGTCAAAAGCAGTTCCTGCGAAGTCCAAAGAAATCACTAATCTTAGACGGAGCACTGTACATAATGCAGGTTTCTAGCCAAGAAAATATAAATGACAAATCTCCCAACTTTGCAAAGTAACCGAACTGAACATCAAACCAATGACACAGAGCTGTTTCAGAGTATCTAAGAGCAGACTTTTTCCTTTAATTTTAACCCATCACTGTCAAAATGAAACCTTTTTGCTAAGGGGCCTTTGTTGCAGCCGGTGTTTGAACTCAGAGATCTGAATAGACACAGATATGAGCTGTGCATCACTGCTGGTGTCAAATGGGTATTGGATTTGATTCTTAAATCAAAGTGTGTTCAAATTTCATAGATATCTTTGTGATTGATGTCTTTTCCACTGCTCACTCACTGCAGTAAACACAAAGTGTTCCAGTCTGTGCACCATGAGCACATATTGATATTTAGTTGCTTTCAACATTGAAAGGGTAGAAAATAATTACATTTCACAATACAAAGGGGCACCGTTTACTGTATTTATCCAGTGCATAGCAAAGCTATCTAATGTAATAAGCCTTTTAAATCAGTGTGCACAAACCCTCTGTTTCCCGGTTATTGATCTGTCTGAATCATTAATATAGCTGACTCCCAGCCACGTCAATAAACTATAGTTGCATAATGACTTTAGATGCACCTCAGGGATAACTTATCAAGGAGCCAGAGGAATAAAGGCCAGTAATTTCTATCATTCGTATTGACCTTTTCAGCAGCAGCCTTTTTGACTAGTTAGTTTCATTCCACTTCATTAGTTCTGGTATTGTTGAGACCTTTTAACATGTCTGCAGGCTTGAATGACTCAGTGGCTTCAGACATAAATAGTGGTACCACCTCGAATACCCTGTCGACTGACCGTCCACTAACAGTACCTATTTTACTGCTGCTATACTCAATAATGAAAGAATGTGAAATAACCACAGTTTAATAGCATACCATTTTATATTAAGGTGCACTCACATAAACCATTAACTAACCCCCTATTCGCATATATTTCAGTGATGTATTGGCTTTTTAATAGTCCTGTTAAACATTTATTAATGCCTTATTCTGCATGACCATGACAATTTTCTTTCGTAGGGAATTATGATCCTAATATATAATATGAGCAAACTGAGGTGTGTATGTGTGTATGTGTATATATAATTTTTTTTTATATGTAGCAAGTTAAGATGTTTACTCCTGATATTTACCTCCATCAAAATACCAGACTGTACATTGATTTCTATATAGAGGATGGATGATTTTTCCCTCTTTTCTGCTCCTCTACAGCAGCAGCAGCAGGATCAGCTCATAAATGGGGTTGGAATTAAATTACCAGCACAAAGCAGGCTCCACAACAAACATCATGTAAGTAAACACAAAAACAAAATACTGAACATTCTTTTCACTTCAAATGTGATGTGATTTCCTGTTTTCGGGTCTGTTCATTCTTCTGTATTCAGCCTGTTGCAATCCATAAAACACATCCGGTTTTCATTTTACTGCTTTACACGTGATGATAAAGAGCAGAAGAAGTAGATGAAGTTAATAAATAAAGCTGTAATTCTTAAAGAAATAAGATAAAATATAAATTGATGTTAGCTAACATTAGCTAAAATTAGTTTCCATTGCATCAGCCAAGCTAGAGCTGTATTCATTGTCCTGTAATAGAATTTGGCATTTATAAAGTATTTCATATAATGTATTTACACCTAGTGGTGTCCACTTCATGTGTCAGTGATAGATAGAGTACCGTTTTATGTCAACATGGAATCATTTGGGACATGGACACAGCGGCGCATGAACTGAAGCCATTTTCTGTTGTAAAGTGAAACAGAACAAAAATTTAAACAGTATTGTAGATGTTTAAAAAATGAGAAAAATAAAATATTTAATTCTACATTATCCTCATATTCATTTCATCATTATATTCAGTAGTGATTCTGCTGTTTCTGCCAACTAAATGCATCCCTGAGGATGGCGATCTAATGTAGGGAAACACTGAAAATGGAAAATTGCATTCATTACTATAAATGAGTTAAATAAATCAATTCAGAGAAATGCCTGAACTGGTATTTCACTAAAGAAAAAAGTCATAGTAAACAAGCATATAGACACTGCTACTGTTGGCAATTTGTACCCAAACAGCATTTGACATCATCATGACATCAGACTTAACAAGAGGCTTAACACATATTTTGTGTTTTATTACATAACAACAAATGATAATGATTCTAAGCAAAATATAGTAGTTGTAGCATTTAATCAGGCAGAACAAGTTATTAATAAGTTCTTAATAATGAAGAGCCAAAATCCAATTAATTTTTATGCTAACTACATTAGTGTAGAAAATACTGACTGAAAAAGGTCAACTATGTTTTCCTCAGTGATCCCCTAATTACTTCTCATTAGTACGTATATGTGTGTCATTGTTTGCGACTCATTCTTCCTATTCTATTGTCTGTTGTTGTGTTGGTTTGTGTCCCTCCCTTTGGTGTGAAGTTATCATGTGCATGAGGAGGCTAACGAATCCTGACAGCCCATTTAGTGTTGTGACCGGTCTGTCCCCATGGACCTCCACAGTGACACATTGTTGGGTGTTAGTCGTCTGTTGAGTCGGGCTGTTATCATGTACCATGGAATCTGACCAACACTTGACAGGATTCATATAAATGTAGATGCTTTTTAATTCACCTTTTGACTTGTACAGACTGGGACTGACTGGCATCTCCCTCACTGAAGGATTTATTTAAAGGTGGCAGTAGGTTTTAATATGAAAGGCTTGACAAACACTGAATGTAAAACTGAAGAAGTCACTTTCTCCACCACAAGTACTGAGAAATAAAGTTGAAAAACATGTTAAGATATGTTTCCATTTTTGAAAAGAGCTCTTGACCTGTGTTGCATCTGCTGGGGATGTTTTTGGTTGTGTCTTCCCAACCTATCACATATCTATGGACTATTGTGACACATACACGTTCTTTCCATTACTACATCTACTGGTATTAATTTAAATAAATGGGACTCAAATGATACTCGTAGGATGAGGACTGAAGATAGCCTCCCCATTCTTAAGTTAAATTTTGATGGGGGTCTGGTGTTGTTGTTGCTCTCTTTGTGTTTGTCTGGCAGGGTAATTTTCCCTTGAGGTAACAATAAACCCAAGCTGACAAAGCTGCAAATCAACACAGAAATTGCATAAAACATCCATACATCAATTTTCAATATCACACCGCTGACTCTGACGTATTTGTATTCACTGTGACACTTGAGTCGTACTGGTTTCACTGATGTTAACCTCCCAGGACCTGTTCATCATCCTCAGGAACCAGCAAAGTGAAACAAACGGGGACCGTTTCAGGTGCGTGGAAGATCTGTGAGCTGTTTGAAGAATCCTCCAGCTGCGTCACCCAGCATTTTATCAGGTCTAAAAGAGCTGTAATAAACCGGACCAGTGAGCATGACCATCCCTCCAGCCCTGGGATGCACTTTATCAACATGCACCTACTGCTGCACTCTGTTTCTAAGTTATGGTATCTGGAAGACTTTGCATATCCTAGAGGTCTGACATTGGCTTGTATCACAATAAGAGGGCTGCTTCCAAAGAGTTACCATGGTGACAGAGGAGGAGGAAAGCAGTCGGTCCTGATAATCAGAGGGAAAAAGCAAAGAAATATCATGGGAAATGAACCCATAATATTTTGTCCCAAGGAATTATCTACCTACCTGCATACAGAGGTAATGTAGGGCTTTACTACAGTAGTTTCTCTACGGCAGGGCTGTCAAATTCATTTTAGTTCAGGTTCCACATTCAGCCCCGTATGATCTCAAGCAGGCCGGAACAGTAAAATGATAAAATAATAATCCATAAATAATGTCAACTCCAAACTTTTCTCTACGTTTTAGAGTAAAAAAAAGGAAAATTACATTACGAAAATGTTTCCATCAACAAACTATCCTTTAAAAAATGTGAATAACACAAGCAACCTGAAATGTCTTAGTGCAATTATGCCTCGGTTTATTGTTTTCACATGTGCATTACATCTTACTGATCACAGTAGATCTACAAATTCGCAAAATATTTAGTAAAAGGCAAAATATTGTTAAAATTGAACTAACTTCTCTTAAGACATTTCAGGTTGTTTATATTTGTTCAGGTTATTGACATTTTCTGTCTGAGGAAAATTTGCAAATGTAAACAGATTCATGTAAATTTATTTATTTACACTAAAACAAAGAGGAAAAACTTGGAGTTGTCATTACTTATAGGTTATTATGATAGTATTTTCGTGGTCTGATCCATTTGAGATGTGATCCTTTATTTCAAATATTTTGACACCCTTGATTGTTAATGTCTTCAAATCTTCAAATTCAAAAGAACAGGCCAGATTTGACCCTCTGCTAGTCCAGTTCAGTTATGTTTGACACCCCTGCTCTATGGTGAAATGTTTAGATTGTGGGGTTTCTGGTTTCTGGTTTGAATCCTCGAGACACTAAATGCAGGTCGGCTTTAGTCAAACATTAAAATCAATGGTTTCTAACATGTAAACACACACATAATCACATTAGCTGATGACTGACATATTTCTGCACAAAAATACAAACGCCGTGTTTATATTCTCATGCTTGTTCAGCACCAGCCGACTTAGACTCATGGCTTTATGAATATTAACCTGAAAACCCGACATAGTATGCATTTAATCATGGGTGGGTAGTCAGTTGGAAAACGTTGGAGCTCAATATCCCAAACATTTAGGGCTGATTTTAAAAGAGAAGGTCAATTTAGAACAAATAAATTTTAACCTGTGACATATTCCTCAGTCTGTACAGGAACAAACCTTAAAACTACAGCAAATTTTCTAATTCAGTGAGTACATAGTGGTTCAAACAAAAAGTTTTCTTTGCAACAAAACAAAGAATATGTCATTAAATTTACTGTGAACAACTTGTATTCACTTTTCCAGCTGTGTGCTCATGAGGCAGTTTATAAGGCAGAATAAAATTGCCAAGGCGCCTGTAGATTTAAAAAATATATATATCAGTAGAAGCACTGGTAAGGTAACCGCCATCCATTCTTTACTGTCACTGATTTCCCTTGGTGCAGCAGCTCTGCGGAACATACACCGTTCCTAACTTATTCTTTACTAATCACCTCCTGGGTAGACAAACTTGAATTATTCAGAGGCTGAATAATGGGGTGCACCGAACACCAGGGGACAGAGATATTAAGGAAAAGGTGAGGCGTGACCAAAGAAAATATTCATTAAAACACAAACAAAGCAGTGCTGATTGGCCAGAAGCCCAGAAGAACATGCCAGACCAGAAATACTTATTGTCTTTCACCACAAGAAACAAGCTGTAATGGTTGTACAACGCATCAAGCAATTATATAATCATGACAGAACTGTAAAAACAAAGAGATGAAAGCAGAACAAAGTATGTACAGGACCAAGGTCTATTGCACAAAAAAAAAAAAAAAATCACACAGAAGGAAGGGAACATATCAAAGTAGCTTGTTATTTACCAAAATGTACAAAGGCGTTCCAGTCAGGGCAGGCCTTGGCCTATAAGGCTTTAGGGAAAATGCTCTCGTCCCAACACATGAATAATGCAACACAAATGGTCAAAAAATTGCCAGTGATTTATGATGGAGCTCAACATTGGCACTGGGCCTTGAGAGTGTTAAATCAGTGTAGAGGGTGCCCAGTTTATCATGATACCAAATTATAGATTGTTTTAGCCAATTTCTTACGTCATGTCATTAAAGGATTTGTGTGCTCTGCTGTAAAATGTCAGCCAAACTCACAAGTTCACACCTAATGCAAATAGGCTTTTACAGCTAAAACACTCTTGGCTTCTCAACTGTTGTGAATTTACACATCATCTTAAAACTCCTCGAGGCACTTTTTTTTTTTTAGTATTTTAAAACTTCACCGTATCACCCCAGGATTATTTAGTGAGTGTAATTCCCTCAGTGTAGGACTAATCTCACTAATCTCACAGAGCTCTATTAACGGCTTTGGTGAAGACGATGTTGTTCTGCATTTGATCGATGTTAATGGACAGAACAGAAGACAGTCACTGCTTTCACTGTGTCACTGGGGCTGGGGTTTTAGATTTGCACTGCCTTGTAACAATATCATGTTCTGTCTATTGTTAACATTTCACAACAAATCTGAAATCCAGCCTTCAAACCCTTAATTAAGATTAAGATGGATGGAATTTAACATGCCTAACATGCATTTCAATGCATTATTAGAACCGTAGCTGGAATTGTGAAGGGATTACAAATTCATATTAGGAAAAGGATGGTTCATCTGCCTCTGTTTTTATGGCTGACTTGTTTATTTACAGGGGAAATCATCCAAAATGAATGAACTGAGATAAATTGAGTTTTATTAACACAGACAGAAAATTATAACTGTGTATTTTTCTCATCTGTAGCCCAGAGATACTGTATCTCCCAAAAGATGTGTGTGTAATATCCAAAATATATATTAGAAAAAACCCAAAGGCATTTAAGCATCATTTCTGCAGGATGTCAGCTGACAAGCTCCTGTTTTAAGCTACAAATACCCAGCTTGTATTAACTTCAAAACAACTACGCTGTCAGACGCATCACTTTATACACCAGCTTCAATCTGGAACACGAGCAATTTGCATGACATATAAAGGGCATAAATTGTCCTTTCACAACCAGTTATTATCTTGTTCAGGTGGAGAAAATCACAGGATATACCATGATGAGAGCTATCAAAATGTCTTACCTCATCCTGGTAGATGAAGAAGAGCATGATGGACAGAATCTCCAGGAAGAAGATGAGCAGGAGAAGGATGAAGAACTGCAGGAGACATAAAGGGAAGAGAGGAGCGCTGAGTTGTTTAACAAGCCATTAATCAGTGCACAGGAAAATACCACACAGGATGTAATAGGCATCTTTCTGTGAAGAATGAAGAAATGATAAATTATAGAGACCCTAAATGATTGCACACATGAAAGTGTTGGAAGAAGTGAAAGGGAAAAAAGGAAGAAAGAAATAGGCACATAGTGTCAAGACGGAGTAGTTAGTGAACGATCGAAGAGCCTCAGATTGTTCAGCCTCGATATTTCTAACTGACAGGTCAAAGAGATCAGAGACAGAGGTAGGTGGTGAGACTGGGAGAGGGGATACAGTTTCTTCAATCTGCCTTTGAGTTTGTTAGGGGAGCCACATTTTATTCGTTGCCGGTCTTCAGCCACCCCTCCTCTCTGCAGTGGACGAGATGAGCTGCTTGATGGGTGATATATCTTCTTCCTGTGGGCCAATGCAAGTGCTTAAAACAGTTACGAGCTCATCTATCAACCACTCTGCTGTGATGTGTTGCGTCTCACAAAGGGGGTAGCGCCTGTCTCAGAGACGGACGGGTGAAATGTTTTGGGAAACGATGGCACAAAAGACCCCCAAAAAACCAAGTAACTGGAACTGAAGCCCATTATAACAAGGTCAAAGCACTGACATGGAATTCACACCAAAAACCACGTCGTTATTTAACACTAGATAGAATCTATCTATCTATCTATCTATCTATCTATCTATCTATCTATCTATCTATCTATCTATCTATCTATCTATCT
>JAPQRQ010000018.1:20803304-20815953 GCA_037367365.1 Apogon talboti | reverse complement strand
TAAAATGTAATTTTTAAAAAGCAGCATATTGATAACATATTGCATAATATTAAGTTTTAGATGGATGTAGAAAAAGAATTTGCGTAGAATTTTACACAACAGCTCATCACTAACATGGTGATAATGTGTTTAATAGTTTTACATGGGTAACAGTGTAGTAATACCATGTAATTACCGAAGCAATAACCATGTACTATCTCCAGTAATAACCAATGAACATACTTTAAAGTTAAAATTATAATTATTATTATTATTATTAATTACATATAAAATAAATGTTCCTTCATGTTACAAACATTCCCATTTTGTTTGAGTGTAATACTGTATAGTTAGAGTAAACCGATCATGTAATGGCATGATGATGCTACAAGGCACTGCTGAGTCCTACAGTTAAGTATGTAGCTGCAACTATCAATTATTTTTGTAACTGACTAATCTATTGATTTTTTTTTCAGTTCAATTAAACTGTGAAACAGACATGTCTGAAAATGACAAGCAATTTGTCCTTTATTCCAGAACCAGCTGACATAACAACCATAAAAAGTATAAAAGTAAAAATATCTATATAGAAATAATAACAATATCAACAGTATAAAAGTATATATAAAAATATCTATAGATGTAAACAACAACAAACAAGTCAAATAACACCTACAAACAATATGTGCACTGCAGTCTTCAACACATTTGGATCCAACTTACTAACTTACTAACAATTTAAGATGGAACTGCCTGAAAGTTAGAAAAAAATAACGACAAATATTTTTAATGTTTGTGTCAAAGCTTAAAAGTTTAAAGGAGTAAGTGATGATTCCAATGTAGAAAAGTGAGCATATAGACATTTTCTGTCTTTTTGTCCTCGTCTCCTCTGAGCTACGCTCCATGTTGTTTGTGTTGATCCTGGAGTCATGTGCGTCACAATAAGCGTCCATGTGAAACACAACAGAGGAACCAATGTTTAGCGGCAGCAAAATTAAGAAAACAAAGCCTTGATTCAGGAAAATTGTAGTCGAATCATTTATTTAATCGATTTGAGTTGACTAATTGATCAGTCGTTTTTGCTCTAGTTAAGAGTTTAAATTTCTTGACGACTGATATGTGCATCAACCACTATAAATTAACATAAAACATAGAATCAAATTTTGAACCTAAAAAATACAGTTTTGATGCAACATAATAAATCAATCTAAATCACCCATCGGTGTAAATGTGAGAGTGAATGGTTGTTCATTGCCTTCACCCATTGGTTGCTGTGATATTCATCCTTCACCACAACTAAGCAGTTCAGAAAATGAACAGATGGATGATGACCAATTGCCAGAACAGTTGTTGCCTCAGGTATCTCCGTCAAGTAATGGTTGAAATCTTGCCTCGCTTCTGTGTTTGCACTTATCTCTTTGCTCATATCACCATCCAATAAGAGAAGCCCCACCCCCCAACCCACCAGTGGTCTTTTCCACTTTAGAGACTGTGGGTCTTTCAAAGCAGAATCACACCAGAGAGCAAAGGGACATCATTAAGTATGAGAAACTGATACTCACAGGCATTTGGAAAACAAACACACCCATCCCCTGCAGTTCTCTGGATATTTCCTCATTAATCTGTTCTTAATAAGAAATTTACCTCTTCTTCTTCCGACCAAAGGCAACAGCCACACTCAATAGGACCATTTGGTGGCAGAGGACTGCACTTTACTTCTATAAAATAGTACACAAACGCTATTACATCAGCTAAAACTACTACAAACTGCTGCACCTGGTGGCTTAGTGCAGTTAAATGGGTTGCTGAAATGAACTGAAAATAATGAAAATCCATTTGTGAAGTGTGAAGAACGGCTAATAATAATACAAGCAATAACTTCGGGCTAATAAAATGCAGAAGTATTAAGCAGCTGCTTCCTTTACAAAATGTAATTCATTTCTAAGCAGAGATACAACTTTATAGCCAATTTCTCAAAGAAATATAAATATAATATAATGTAATAATAATAATAATAATAATAATACAATCCAAGCATCAGCTAGTTGGAAACATTTAAGAAAGAAAGTTTAATTGAGATGCAACAACAAAAGGCATCATTGGTTCCAAATCAC
The DNA here is from genome assembly GCA_037367365.1 of Apogon talboti. Taxonomy (NCBI): domain Eukaryota; kingdom Metazoa; phylum Chordata; class Actinopteri; order Kurtiformes; family Apogonidae; genus Apogon; species Apogon talboti. The sequence goes on along the minus strand of JAPQRQ010000018.1, from coordinate 20,813,860 downwards.
TTTGTCCAATATGACTGTAATGACTGTAATTATTTATGTGACAGACTCAGCAGGCTCGCAAAATACATTTCCATCTGCTCGTCTTTTTTAATTGTGGGAGACTGAGCTTAAAGCAAAGTTTGTAAATTGGACATGCCTTCACTCACAGCCATTTCTTGCTATAGGCGAACTAGCCACTAACTGTGGCCCCCAAACCAGTTAGTTAGCAGGCTGCTATCAGGTATGATGGGAATGTTTAACAGCTAACCATTATTCCCGTCATGGAGGACCGACCCTGCCATAATAAAGAATATATATACAGAAATATAAAAAAAATGGCTCCATAAATTAATTCATGTGCCAATACATGATACAAAAAAAAATTAAAAGGCATTTTCTATGACGTTATCTGTAAAATGTGACAAAAATGGTTATTTGCATTGTCATTTCTGTTTTAATTAAATTTTGTTAAAAGCATTTCATTTTCTGTACCATTTATTTTTTTATTTTGTCCTTATTTATATTTTTTATTTTTATCCCTGCATTTCTGTTCGCATTGTTTTCAATTTACATTTTCTTTATCTATTTATGGCCCTAGCATTATTTATTGATATATTTTATTGTCATCCGACATTTTATTAATTTATTGGCATTTTTTTTATTCATAGTCATATTTTTCTCCCCAGTATTCATCATTGATGACTTTTTTAAAAAGCCAAGAAGCAGATATTTTGAGGACAATACACTGTGACTGTTGCTGTGAATAAACTGTGTGATTATTAATTTGATTAAGTATGTTAGGTGTTATGCTGATAAGTGTGAGACTGTGATGTTAAATAAGCATTATTTTAAGTGTTGGTTTGTTTTCATTATTGCACTTTAAAATAGATGTTGGTTTGTTGTATTTTCTTATTTGAAGTAAACATTTTTATAAACACTCAAAATCTGTTTTATTTATTGATATATAGGGGATTGTTGTTTTCCTTGTATTATAGTTTTTTTTATATCAGTTTAACTCCACAGAGTGGCTCAACTTAAGATGATTAATTTTAATTGTAGCCTGTTTTGCTCGTGAAGTGTAATAGATTGTGACATCTTAGTAGACCATCTAAAGGGTTAGGAATCTCTTCATCGTAGTTTGACAAACTAGGGGCCCCCAAACAGAATGTTGCTTAGGGCCCCCATGAAGCTAGAAACAGCCCTACCATCAGTATATCTCAGCTAAAATCTACAATTTAACTTGGGCTTGGTTTGTTCTGTTGTGCGCTCAGCGTCTTGCTGTGATAAATTATTATAAACAAAAACCGAGATCCCATTACAAAAGGACCAAAGCCAGCTCAATATGTTGTTTTCTGAACCATCATTATTCAAACTGAAATACGTTATTGTGTTATACAGTTTGCGGCAGTGGCTTCCTGCAGGATAACTACAGGGGGAGATTTATTGTAGATCAGAATAGAAAGAAACAGGAGAGGACTGTAAACACGTTTTCTATGAACAAAAAGCATTACGGTTTACTAAGCAGCTCTCAAACAAAATGCGTTCAGATAGCTGATCTGTAAACGCATCTTTTTGTAAAGTGTGTCATTCCGTCATTCTTATTCAATGCATAAACTGTTACATTTTTCAATACTCTTTTTATCTTTAAGGAAGTGTACATTAATTCCTAAAATCCTTAAGTTGCAGCTGCAGAAGTAGCAATAAACAGGGCATCTTATTATTTTCATCAGATAATAGTTCAGGATCAGAATACCACACAGTTGCCCTGCTGTTACATGCCCATTTCAAGCCTGTGGGATACATACTGTAGTGACAGGTGAAATAGTGTAGGATAAAAATGCCAGTCCATCACAACAGAGATAAGACTCAGTAAATTGGTCCTTTAAGACCTCTCAATTCCATCCATGCAGTGCCAGTATCCTGCAGGTTTTTGTTCCATTACAGTTTTTGCTCCATGAGAGTTAATGAGCCACAGCTGGTCTGTATCTAACCGATGCCTTCAGGGAGGAACAAAACCCTGCGGGACACCGGCTCTCAAGGACCACAATACAGCTCCATAAGCCCTGTTTGCGACTCGTTTTATTGTAGTTGATAGTACAGTCACCTGGGAGTTATGGGAGTTATGCTGTAATATTAATTCTACAGTTAGGAGAGCTTTAACATTTCCAAAAATACCACTCAGTTTTATAGCCTACTTAAGTCTAAATGTGGATAGTAGACATTATTAAAATGTGTATACACTCCACAGGCAGCATGCATATATGTGTCACTTGTGTTATTTATGTTATGACTATTATTTAGCCAGCAGCACTGATATCCCCATTTAGCAGACATTTTGCAGGGCTTCAGAATGAGAACCATAATCAGAGTCAGGGCACAGGAATTGATTCTTCAATGTTCATCCACGCAGGAGAAAAGCTACAGCTGTTCTTTGACTGCAGGAAAACCAGTACAACTGGTGAAGCACTGATGTCCATCAGAGCCTTAAAAATCAATACATTTCAGTGCCTGACTGCTTTGAGCAAGTACAAAGGGAAGCATTAGAGGTGATAGCTGTGGTCTTTTCATGTGGTAGGTGTAATCTCTTTCACAGACTCTATATCCTGTGGAAATGCGTGGCTGGTCAGAAAGGAACCGCTCAATATAAGCAACCTATTCCAGTTTACACCATGGAAATTTCACCTTCCTGACTAATGAGGAGACACAAGAGGTCACAAAACCGCCCTCGGTCTAGCTTGGCATTGTAAATCAGAGTTAGTCTGGCACCTTTCAGTACATTTTTAGATTTTCAAGGATGTTATCAACAGGCACAGACCAAAATACCTCTGCATGCAACTGGACAGACCTATGACCAGGTGCAGGAAAAACAGCTTTCACAGGAAAATACTAAGGCTGAACAGCACTGAATGATTCCAATGATTTCTTTCCTTGTTTCAGGCAATAATAACATCCCCTGACACAAGTTTTGGTGATGATTTCGGTCACAATAATTGTAACAGAATCACTGAAACACATTTTTGAGCTTTTAAACATCATTTTAACCATCATACGATAAATACAGCCCAGTCATGAAAAGGTCTACTAATGCTGACTGACCCTGACCAATTAACTAAGAATTCACTTATGTGAGATCCACTATAAAAGCAAGCAGGGTATGAACTGTATGAAACAAACAAAAGGAATTAAGGTCACAAGTTCTATATAATTGTGTCTGAACGATATGGTCTATTAGTGGGCTGGGCAGCCTGTTTATGTTGAACAGGTTCTGTCTAAGGTAGGATGGTAATAAAAGCCAAGGCTCCACATGAATTGTAGACTAATATCATAGAGCATGTCAGACTTGCCCCTAGTAGATATGAGTTGAACTGGGTCTACTGTGAGTGTAAGTCAGTTTTAACAGGAGCTCTGCCAGACTGATCTGATTGGCTGTCAGACACATGTGTCTGCTTCACAGACTACATTACATCCTCTGTGTTCAGCCTGAACTCACTGATGCACACTATAGCCCCTTTTACACAGCACTTCTGTTCTGGGAATATTTCACCTTTATTCCGGAATGACGTCTGTGTAAATGAAATGGTGGGATCATTTGGTTCCACCTCTGTAATGCCTCTGGAGGTAGTAACAGAGCCGTGATAAAGGTGGGATCATGATTCCAGAACACTATGTAAAAGGAGCACCTCTTGTTCCGCAACCAAGGTGTGACGTTTTGGTGACGTATGTGTGTGCAACCCCCACGCCGGAGGGATTTAAAAATGAGCGCAGTCCGTGTACAGTAAACAAACATATCAACATGATCAGAAAGATGTCAAACTGGGGAGACGCTGAGATCCACGAGCTGTTGTCACTTCAGGCGGAGGACTTGAATGGTGAAAGATGGGCTGACACTGGAGAGGTTAGCTAAGAAGATAAAGGAGCGATGTGCAAGTTATACGTCACACTATCACTGCCCCTTTGATTCTGGAACGCAGGTCCGCTGTGTAAAAGTCCAGCCTGTCTCGCCTCTCTTACTCTTTTGGCTTGGCTGTGGAAATTGGTCAATGGTGGAAAAAGGTGGGATCACCATCTCACCTTTTTTCCAGGATCTCTGTGTAAAAGTGGCTTATGGTTTTACATACCAATGACACTCATAGTAAATTAACTGATAGACTAACAGTGGCCCAAACTGTCATGTAAATTCAACTTTGAAAAAAATGGTAATGTATTTATGTAACAACCAATGTATAAATTGATGTATGGTCAAATATGTATAATATATTTCTGAAGCCTTTTTTATATGCATTTTGAGATCAAAGTCCTTTCCATTCCGTTGGTGTGACCCAGGGCTCTGTTTTGGTTCCCTTCCTATTTATAATTTACCTGCTCCCTCTTGAAGATGGTGAACAATACAATTCAGTATTCAATTTGACTGCTATGCAGATAATACCCAGCTTTATCTGCCAAGCCTATTCCACATTTCTACCCTCTTCCCTTTCTGCCTGCCCACTCGAAATTAAATCCAGGTTCTTATGAATTTTTTTATTCAATCTGAGATTCTCCTCATTTGTACTAAATGTACTTTAGCCAAATCTGACTTCTTTGATCACTAAGTTTCATGGTTACTCTGTCCTCTCGGGATAAGTATGTCAACTTAGACAACATGTTTTTTAAACACATTTGGACTGTGTTATGCAGATTTCCCCATACAGAATATAAGCTTATTTCATCACCTTCACATTCACACCCTAATTATATCCTGCATTGATTCCATCCATGTTTTTTTTTGTTTTAATTTCAATGTCTTCTTAAATTTAGGCTACATTGATTTTAAAATGAAAACATTCTAAAATCATACATCACATGACAAGGGAGGTTGATAACATTGCTTGACTGGGTAATATTAGCAAATAACAGATCACCTGCTGTGAATGTAGTCAGTAATGCATTGATAAAATGCAGAATTTATCTGCACAGCAGTTGCTAACAGACACTGTAAGAGAATCATCCATAAGTCAGTGTCAAAGTTAATTTAACAGCTGGTAGTCAAGGGCGACATCTTGTTTTCTTCCAGAAATGTGAATGTGAAAGGATGCGGTAAATCAGGGAAGGATGCATAGCAACTGATAAGACCAAATCAGGCAGTGGATGGGAGTGTTTGCATCTGCATGTTTTCCAAAGTTTCATCCCCATTATGACATGACCCTGCAGTTTTCTAATCAAGGTTTACAGCACATATAAAAGTTGAAATATCAGAATAGTTTGGATGCAGTACGTGTTATAGAGTTTAAAGCAAGCGTATTTTAGTGTGGACACAGTCTTTAGTTGAAACTCAGCTGCTTGTATCACATGTATCAGAAATCCTTACATGACTCTTGTTTTGCAGCTTCTTCCCCAGCTCACTGTTACATACCATATATTTTTCAGATTCTGCTTCTTACCTTTAACCCATAAAGACCCAAACAGCAACCAGTGACCAACACAATCTACTGATCTAAAATGTTTAATAACTTCAGATCCACTAAACCTATCAATTCATGCAAATAACTGGTGTAAAATGCAGTTTGTCATCTTTTCATGGTCATCAGATATGACCCATTTGGATGTTCAGAGGCTCTGTAGTGAACGTGGAAACATCGTCATCTTCCACAATATTAATTCATCAGTAAAACCCATGGAGATTGACAAATCACAGTGGGTCTAGATGCTTATTTTTGTGTTCAGTTATTGAAATCTGTGCTGAAAAAGTCACTTTTTTCAGTTCTCTTAGTTTTTTAACATAATAACCCTCAACTTTAATCTAAGCTTTTATTAACATCTACATGATCAGCAAATTAAATATAGGGGGAAAAAAAGATTTTCACTGAAAAAATGCAAAATACAGAGGATAATATTATAATGAATGGTGATAAATCATTTAAGAAAGGTTAAATCTGGAGGAAAACTAATTTGGGAACTAACACAAAAGTAGCACTGGGTCTTTATGGGTTAATATTCCAGCACCTTCATACCCTTCTGAATCCTTTCATATCTACACAGGCTCTTTGCTCTCAGATCCTCTCCTTCCATCCACCTTTCTGCACCATCTGCTTGTTTGATTACCATGGGGTCTTAGAGCCTTCAGCCATGATGCTCTTCCTCTCTGGACTTTCGCAATATTCACTTTTTCTCTGCTTTCAAACCACATCTAAAAACATTCATTTTCATGGTGGAATCTCATCCTGACATTATATTTTATGATGAATTTGTGACCTAAAATGTTTATCGTCTATTTTTTTCCCCATTCAAATATGCTTCAGTTGTAATCATAAATATAGAATGGTAGATATTGTGTTTGTGAAAATGAAAATGACCTGACACTATTGTGGTGTGTAATTTACATTATTAGGACTCCAAACAGATTTAATTTTATCATTGAGGAAGCGAAAGCAATGTGTTATGTTGTATAAATGAGAGGTGTGGGTGGGATTCTATAAGTTTTCTTCCCACTCCTTTTCGAGCAATCCATATTAAATTATTTTATTACTGGTGTACATGGCAATTGCTATATTGTCTTGATCACCTTTATTTATTAATTTATTTGCTCTGCTATTAGTTCCTTGTACACACAACAGTTTTGTTTTTTCATATGCTCTAAACAAACAAACAAACAAATAAATAAATACATAACAGTAACTAAGTGACTAATGTTGCATGTACTTAACAAGTGCCTCCTCGCTTATGAGAGCCACATGGACGCAAACAAACGGTCAATGGCATATGACCTTTACATATTATATCTACTCTTTCTATATCTGACGTGAAAATAGTGTAAAGTTATAGTTCTTGACTCTGATTGGCTGAGTCATGTTCATGTTATGCATCAAACACATTGGTTTTATATTGTTTCATTTCGTCATGAATTTTGACTTGCTGGAGTTCCTGTCAAAGCTGAGACACTTCCATGTCCCTTTGTTTTTATGCAACTAACAAAGTTATTTAACAGTGTGAAGATTTTTTTGATCCAAACAAATGTACTGATATTGACATTGATTCCCTTGGCAGCTATAACAGTCCTTCATACTGTGGACGTCTGGACAGTTAGTTTCTCCAAACCTTCGGCTGAAATACTTTGCCTCTTGTAAGACTTACCAAAGATGTTCATGGCTTGTTTCTGACCTTGTAATCCAGTCTATTCCAGAGCAGTTCATTAGGATTTAGGTCATGTGACTGAACAGGCCACTCCATGATAGATAACACTCCTGTTCACTGTTTATCTCTCTAAATAACCTTCACAGAGGTTGGACGTTGGTGTAGAAGAATGAAATGGTAACCATGGTTTATATTCTTACCTGTAAAGAATGCTGAACTATCAACCCTTTCCACTGATTTTCATGTATTGTGCACTCATTGTCTAAGGGTATTTAATGCACATGTATATAATGAGTCAGCATGTCTACAAACCTGTTAAAAACAGAAACTTATTAAGTGAAATGTAAAACAGCTGTTTATTTCATCAAAAATCCACTGTTAATGCCTAAGGTTCAATGAATATTGAGATTTATGTACCAATATCTGTACATTTATAGATTTGTTTGGCGAAAATGGTAAAAGGATTTGTACCTCTATTGTGTCTTGCTGTCTTGATGGCACTTAAAGCATTTTAAATGTGTCTGTAATGGCAATTTTAGTGTACTGTCTGAACAGCTGCTGAGCTGTTGTTTAAATTACACCCTGTGGTAGGTCAGCAGGACATAAAATCTTCTCACCTGGGGTTATCTCTTCCTGACTCCCACATATGCCAATCTATCACATGTAAATTCTCTGATACTCTGACATCAAAGCAGCACAGTATGAGGGAAAAAGGGAGGTTACACCTCCTTTCTGTATAAGAGAGACAAGCAAATTCCCCGTCTTCGTACGCCTCCTGCAGACTGCTCTACACTTTGTATGACGGGTACCTTTGAAGCTTCAAATAAATACACTGAAAGGCATTGATCGTTTGGGACATCATCTTATTCGCCTCCAATAGCCAAAATTCCACAACATGTCACATTCACACATTCGCAAACACTCTCACAGTCACGGGGAGAAACTTGGGGTTCAGTGTCTTGTTCAGGGACTCATTATCATGTGGACAGAGGACAGGGGTCAAGGGTCAAACCACCAGCTTGAGCCACAGCAGTGATGAATAAATCTACATACTGTTAAATTACCTTGTTTGTTGTGTCTGGTGTTGTGCAATTAAAAAACACAGGTTTCAAACAGTTCTGTATCAGTAAAGAGGAGCTAACACATCTCAACACTACTTCACCAACTGCATAATCAGGCTAAGGGCAATATATAGGTAAATATTACATATTAAAATCTACATTACATCTATGTGTTGCTGCATCTCTGTGTTGCTTAGCAACCATTCTGTTAAATGTGGCTGAACAACTATTTTGCTCAGGTTTATTACTGCTATATTGTTGCAGGTTGTAGTTACTGTATGTGTTTATTTTATTACAGCTTGACGGAAATTCACCAGCCACTTTATTAGTTACTCCAGTCCAACCGCTAATTAATACAAACATTTAATAGGTCAATCACATGATATCAATTATTTAGAGAAGTGCAGATGATGAATACAATATGGTGAAATTCAAGCCAAGCATTAGAATGAGGAATACAGTAGATTTAAGTGGGTTGGTACATGACATGGTTGTTAGTTGTAGACAGGCTGGTCAGAGTATTTCAGAAAGTGTTGATCTACTGGGATTTCCACACAGAACCATTTCTGGGGTTTACAGAACATACCGAGTGAGCAGCAGTTCTATGGGATAAATTACCTTGTTGACAGCAAAGGTCAGAGGAGAATGGCCAGATTGGTTTGAACTAATAGAAAGACAAGAAGAACTCAAATAACCACAGGTTTCAATGAGAGAGTGGAGAGGAGCATCTCTGAATGCACAACACATTGAACCTTGAAGTGGATTAGCAATAGTAGCACCACTGGCCATTTTATTAGGTACACCCAGTACGAACAAGGTGTAAATAATAAAGTGGTTGGTGAGCGTATATAAACTGACTCTTTTATAAAAGTAGAAAAGGAAAAGGAAGTTCACACCGAGCTTTGCAGTGATTTGACAATAGGTATGATGCAGAGCTACCTGCTTTAACATATACATATGTATGATTCAGTCACAAATGAAACTAAACAACTTGATTGTTTTATTGCATTTCTAGGACAGTACATTCTTAGTAGTTCATTTTAAGCTTTTACTCACTCATGGTTTGGTATGTTGTTATAAAAAGCACAAAATTCCTGATTAAAGTTTTACTGCACCTGTAGCTATTATCAAGTATACAGTATTTTTTTAAATGCAGTTGCTTTGTCTTTTATGCTCATGAATAAGCAATTTCATGTATACATATGACATAACTATATATAAATATACAAAATGTGCAATAATGATAATGACTCAGATTATTTCTATCCAACCCAATTCTTAGAGTTGCATAACTATTTTCCACTTCTTAAATTGCTGCTTCTATGTGAGATCAGGGGGAAAAAAACACTGCAGCATTTACATTACACACCTACATTCTACTCATAATAACTTTTTTCCATCCAAATATGCTTCCAAACAAAATTGCGTCCAAATATTGAAATGAGGCTAAAATTTCTTTGATGTCTTCCACTATTTCCAAAACAGTAGATAATTCTTTGGTGCAACAAATTACCAGCCACACTTTCACCATCACTGAGAGAAAAAGTAATTCCTCAAAACTCTCTGAGCAGCGTTGCAATGCTCTATGTCCCTCATCAGTGATCAACATGCTAATTGGCTCTGAAATTTGAAGGGAGAGGAGTCGTTTCTAATCTCCATGAAGAAGAAGCAGCTCTGTCATTCATTAAAGCAGGCTTATGCTTCTCTCTTTCTCATTATATTGACACTGTGCAGGAATTGGTCTGGTCACTGTGGGGAAATGTCATGTATGGTGCTAATGATAGACACTGAGACTCATTCCCACAGAGCTCATAATTGCTCATTCCTGCTGTGCCATTTTTCCTAATGATTAATTCTATTTTTTCCTCACATATGATTTTTCTTTCTGATAAATGCTTTGCAGTATCACTGCATGATTACTTGAGCTTGTTTGTTTATCAAAACACCTATCAATCTTATACGAGATCTGTATTTCACACATTATCAGACATGCCTCCTTGTAAACTTGACTCAAACATTGTATAAATTATAGTATAAAAAGGTTTGATATTTCATGTCTCTGCCCTGATTTGCATATTAGTGCGTATGTATTTCTTTCTCCAGTAAATCAGGTCAGTCAAGTGCCTCCCACTCCTGTAGTAAACTTCCCCCAAATCAAAAATGTATTAAAGCAAAAAGCTTTAAAAAAGATATTTTCTACTCTTCAGGTTTGCACTATTTATGAGCCCATTTCTAATGTTTACTCTTATTTCTTTCCAGACTGATGTCTACCAATTTTTGAAATTATACCAGTGGTCGTAGCCTGATATTAATCAAGAACGGATTATGTCGACTAGGGATTGATCAGCATCTGCGCTTATAGTGTGTGTGTTTGTGTGTGTGTGTGTGTGTGTGGGGGGGGGGGGGGGG
>JAPQRQ010000018.1:20766482-20787836 GCA_037367365.1 Apogon talboti | reverse complement strand
GAATGAATAATGGATCAATAATGTAAAGTGCTTTGGGTGACTTGAAAAGCGCTATAGAAATCTAATGCATTATTATTACTACTACTTAAGCAATGCGAGAAGGCTACAAAAGATGACTAGTGCCTTCAGCCTGTCGCAACAGTCTGTGTCCATCGTCATCAGACAGACATGTAAAGCCATCGCTTTCCACCTGTGACCGAAATATATTAAGTTGTCTTTCACTGAACCCGAGACAGAAGAGCTTGTTTTGGGCTTTCATGGTGTTTGTGGCATGCCACAGTGTTTCAGAGCAATCGACAGGATGCACATTGAAATCAAGCAGCCATCCTCTAACCCCATGGACCACATCAACAGAAAGGGTAAACATTCTCAAAATGTTCAAGCCGTGTGTGACTACAGATATAGATTTATGGATGTAGTCATTAAGTGGCCTGGGACGATGCACGAGTCTTTGCCAATTCGTAGGTAAACGCGTATTTCAAAACCGGCAAGATCCCAGCATTGAAAAAGGAGATAGTGGAGGACGGAGAGCCTATACTCATATTTCTGCTTGGTGACCAAGCCTATCCCTTACTGCGTTTTCTGATGATGGAATATTCAAATGGCGGCTCCACACCTCAAGAACAGTACTTTGGGCTATGTTTGTGTAGAGCCCACATGATCATTGAGTGTGCTTTCAGTCAGCTCAAGGCCAAATTTGCAGCCTTGAGGAGGCCCATGGACATAAACTTGAATGACCTACTGTGAGGCAAGTAAGGAAACAATGGACGAACACACTGTATCAAGAGCCGTACAGTGTGACCAGGACGCACAAGCCTTCCACACGATGCAACAACTACATCACTGACTGTAATGAGGGGGAGGGAAAGAGAGTCAGAAGAGTGGTCACAAAGTTCCTAGACCCATAATATAATTGAATCGACTGACCCACAACTTTTTTAAAGGTTTATTTTATTTTCTATTAATTTGCAGATTGCTCAGGTCACCTAAACTTAAGTGTGGTTGTTGTAAAAACACAACTGGACAGACTGCCCAATATTTTCTATTGCTTTTCTATTAATGTCAGTTTTGTAGTTTGCTCAAGTCACTTGAAAATGAGTGGATTGTGTGGGTGTTGTAAAAATAAACAAATGACTTCAACTCTTTCTTGACCTTTTTTTTTTATTTGGCAATATTAGGATTTTCAAATGTGCAAATGCAGTCAGTTAAGTGAACAAAAAAATACTAAGTAAGGTAAAATTATATACATAAAAAAACCCAAAAAACTATACATACAATGACAATATATTGAAGAGAAAAGAGAACCAGCTCAATGTGAATGACATGCAACAGTACACCCAGGTGAAGCCCTATATTTTCCCAAACACCTCACATCATCATCTTGCAGCAGCGCTCTTCTGTATGAAAAGTTGCAGTTTGCAGCTGGACGTGAGTGTGGAGTGCCATGTGTAGGTGTATATCCCCCTCTTACATCCAAAAGATGATGATGTGTGTGCAGGTGAGATGGGGTTTCCTGGGGTATGGGTCCTTACATGGGTGCATACCTGCTGCTGCTGCTGCTGCTACCATGGGAGTGTGTTGCATAGGCTGGTGGTGATTATTAATGTAGCATTAAACTCCTCAGCAGTGAAAAACTGTCCTGGATGGTGGTTGTTATGGAGGTAATATTCGACATCACCGCCTGCAAGCTCTTGCTGCTGGAGTTCTCCATGACCTCCAACATCCTTCTCTTTATTTGGAGATCCTCTTGTGCAGCTTCTGCTGGAGGTTTCTTTTTAGTCTGTCCCCTCTGTGGCAGTTGAGTTTTGCCTTAAATATAACAAACCAAACAGATTTTAGAATGCAACATTTCATAGCAAAACACAATGTTATGCAACATGTACGACAACACACAAAGAACTTGCATCGAGCTAACACATCAACCGTTACTGTGCTAGCTAGCATATGACTTAGCTCATAGAAAAAGCTCAAAAATTGAAACCATGATCAAACCTACCTGAAGCAGATCTCTGCGTTGTTTGACCACTGCAGGAGGCAGACTGTCATTGGTTGTCTGCAGATTGTCGTTGTCCAGGGAAACTGGAGAATAAGGCAAGAGCTCTCCTGCAGTTGAAGACTGCGTCGAGTTCGATGTCGACGACGAGGAATCGCCTTCCATCATATCGCTTGTTTCTAGGCCAGATGGGATGGTGGTGGTTGCTGGTGACCCACCCCAGATTTCCTGACACACGAAAAATAACAGGAGCATGCGCCCATGGCCACTCCGACGCCCAGAGTCTACCACATATCTATATTTGTTATGGACTCCCTTGAGCTTTGCCGTCACCTGGGGTTTGGTAATGTTCATGGCGTTGTGAGGGAAGTCCTTTCCTGCAGCCATGTCCTCAGTGGGATACTGCTGCTGAAAAGTCAGCCTGATATCCCTGTATTAGGACTGACATGACTCCCAATCGACATTCTCCTGGTATTTTGTTGTTTTGTAACTTAAGGTTACTCTAAGCAGTAACTCTACCTCGTCATCAGTCCAGACAAGGGACTCTGGTTTTGTACTTGCGTTTGCCATCTTCTTGTTGTGTTTATGTTTTTACTCAGTGCGTTGAAGAAGAAGGACCTCATGCACTTGCTCACTGCATTGTTCTGTGATTTTAATGTATCCTGTGGCTCTGTCTGTGTTTGTGTACAGCGCCACATATAGGTGTGGCACACATATTACACCGTTTTAGCCCCATTTTACCGCAAAAGAAAAATACCACAAGCATGGTCGTGCGGACAAGGCCTTAGTTTTATTCCCGTTTACGGTGGCCTCGCACCATTTGCTCCTCAGGTGTGCAGACATACTGTACACCGCATACTGAGCAGGATTAGTACTACAACAACACATAATGAGTAGGGTCAAACTAAGCTGTCTCACAATGGCCTAAACTCAGATCTCATTCCCTGTTAGAGGGTGAACAATCCAAAGCTTGGTGAATTCTGCTTCACAGTGATAGGAAGAGTGACTGGAGCAAGAGCATCATCCCATCCCTTGTTGACAGTTAGTCAAAAATTTTCCATTCAATAAACAGAACTGCTGAAAGTCTGACTTAGCAGATAAGTAAAAGTCCACATATTCAACACATAACCTTAAGCAGAGCTCAAACAATTAATCGATTATTCGACTTGAATTGATTTTAAAAATTATTACATTATAATTTTCCAAAATTGAAGCTTTGTTTCCTTAATTTTGTTGCCACTATTGGTTCCACTGTTTTGTTTCACAGGGATGTTTATTGTGACATATATATGCTGGCGTGTATATGCTCAGTTTTCTTCATTGGAATCATCACTTACTCCTTTAAACTTTCAAACTGTCACACAAACATTAGAAACACAATATTTCTCTTTATTTTTTTCAGTTGTATGTTAGTTCCATCATTAGTTTTTAGTAAGTTGGATACAAATGTGTTGAAGACTGCAGTGCACATATTGTTTATAGATGTCATTTGACTTGTTTGTTGTTGTTTATCTATTGATATTTTTATGTATACTTTTATACTTTTTGTGGTTGTTGTTTCAGCTGGTTCTGGAATAAAGGACAAGTTGTTTGTCATTTTCAGACATGTCTGTTTCATATTTTTACAATTTTTCACCTATTCGAATAATCATTTAATCAAATCAAAGAAAATAATCGATCGATTAATCAATTACAATACTAATCGATAGCTGCATCTCTAAACCTAAGTAGTCAACTTCTTTGCTCAAAGGAAAGTACAGTCCCTGCATTGTAATCAATAAAGTAAGTTAAAGTACATCTACCAGCTGAGTGTGTACAAATATCATCCATGTTAGTATTAATTCTCCTGGTCTGAGAAACGTCATTAAATAGATGACACCGTTTCTCCATCTCTGCCGTGTTTTGTCTTGTTCCATCTTTTTCATGACACATCACATCTTTTTATGAGTCATATACACTACTCTATACATTAAGGAATTGTCCTTTTGTGTGTGTTATTACCCATCCATGTAGGATGCAAAATGAAAAAACCTATAATCATACATCCTGTGTGGTTTGACAACAAAGAGCGAAATGAAGGTGACTAATGACGCACAGAGCTGCAAAGTTGGGGGATGATTATTTACGGGTTCAGTATTCCAGTATGGTGAGCAACATATTCTCATCACATAACCATTTGATTTGAAATAGGAAACATAATGAGAGCCGTTTGGCTGACGAGGAATGAAATTAAACTTTAATATGATAACTTCGAAAGACGGCAATGCCGTGGACTAATAATAACTTTGTTTTGAAACTGGCCTGAGGCGCGCCAGTATCATCTCTGAAGGTCGACACGTTTCATTTGGTTAATAATTACATCTGACATTTCTATTTATATCCACACCCGGCCCACATGCTTCTTTAAAGAACGACACAGAGCTGCCAACATAAAACCCGCTGCCATGTGGCTGCAGATCTGGGCTGCAGAAACTTGGTTATATTTTTGATTTTCACACAAAAAAACATCAACCATCAAGACAGAGCACAGTGGTGTGAAATGCAAAAGCTCATGTTGAAAATACAGATCTAAATCTTAGAACTCTGACACAAAAGAGACAAAAAAAAAAACCATTCCCTATCCTCTGGTGATGTCAAGTTAACTATATAGTTTAGGTTAAATCGTTGACCTTTTTAGATCGCAAGCATTGAGACTGTTTGCTTTGTTGACTCCCTGTGATGGAAATGTCAATCGTGGAGGTCAACCCATTCAAAGCAGCACCGAAAACTATAAACTATCTTTCCAGTGACCCTCAGTTCATCTCACTATATCTTTAGCATAAAACATTCAGCTGAAAACAGTTTACAATGAGGACAGAGTATTCTGAGCAGTCTCTATATGCACACATTTTTCTAAATGAAGGCATTTCACAAGATCAATCGGCATGGTGTATATTTGTAAAGGCGACAAATTCATCATTTTGCAGAGACTGAAAGACAAGATGATCTGATACTGTACACACCAGCTACAACAGTTGGATTTGCACTTTGGTTTTGTTTAACATCTCTCCTTGGAACTCTGCGTGCTCTTGTTTTTATTCTATATATAAAGAGCTCAAGGTCATACTTGCGGTGTAAGTATGTTTTCATTTCATAAAAGTTTCATTACCCTGAGAATATTCAATAAAGAGATGTTTTTATACATATTTTATAAATAATATACGTCTTACAGTCACGAAATACCATCTTGCTTTATAAAAACACATTGAAGAGATTTCTGAAGGTAGTTGGTAAGATCAGTGCAGTTCTGAAATGTGAAAGGGAAATGCCATCATTATTGCTTCTACTATAGGAGGTTGAAGATTTCTCTTTTTGAGCCACCATAGACCTTGAAGTTCAACAGCACACACCACAAAATGTAAAGTGGATAAACTGTGGACATTCCCTGCATACAATGATTTACTCTCAGAATGACTGAATTGTCTTTTCTTCCTATATTTGCACTCTCACTACTAACATTTGAGTGAAGTAATTTGTATTTTCCGATTTTTCTAGTCATTCTAAACTCATCGTATTCTGACCTTTGTTCAGGTAATCATTTTCAGTCTGAAACACATCAAGATAATGCTGGATTTACAATTTGGTTGGCTTTAGGCATAAAAAAACAACTGTGGGAGGGTTAGGAAAAAGAGGTAGGGGAAAGGGTGAAATAAGAACGACTATAAGAGAAAACACACAAGTAAATGCAATGTGAAATGGATATGAATCCTGGTCTGTCTCTTCCAGTTTTATAGTTCATATGGCCCATATGATCAACTTCAACTTCAACTATGATCAAAATCTTTTACTCTGTGCATTATTGACACAGTACACAGGTGTTGAAAATGGACACAAAGGCTGAATGTGACCTCAGACTGAGAACAGGTTCTGTCATTGAGAGTTTACACATGGAACTGGACTTTAATCAGTCTTTCATATTCAATACATATGTTTGTTCATGTCAGTGTGTTCTGTTTTTGGTTATGGTTCCAACAAAGAATAAAGGGGACATGAAGAACATAATCAAGGGTTGTCAAACACATGGCCCGTGGCCAAAAACTGGCCAGACAAAGGCTCCAATCCTATTTGTGAAATGCAAAAATTACCCTAAAGATAAAATCATTTTAGTTCCACATACAGACCAATATGATCTCCAGTGGGTCAGACCAGTAAAATATGATCATAATAACCTGCAAATAATGGCAACTCCAAATATTTCTGTGTTTTAGTGTAAAAAGTTAAATTTAATTAAAATGTTTACATTTACAAATTACCCTTTCACAAAAAATGTGAATAACCTGAACAAATATGAACAACCTGCAATGTCTTAAGAGAAGTAAGTGGAATTTTAACAATATTCTGCCTCTTACTGAATGTTTTGTGTATTTGTAGATCCACTGAGATCAGTTAGTTGTAATGCACAAGTGTAAATGATAAACTAAGGCATAATATTGTCAAAATTACTTATTTTTCTTAAATTTCAGGCTGTTTGTGGTGTAAATGTAAACATTTTCATAATGTAATTAGATTTTTTTTCACTGTTATTATTTTACTTGTCCGACCCACTTGAGATCATATTAGGCTGAACGTGGCCCCTGAACTAAAATGAGTTTGACCACCCTGACCCCCCACCCCCACTCCCACTCCCATTAACCCCCTGTATTAACCCTGGTTCCTGTCTCTTTTGGCTACAGCCTGGTTATCAACATCAGGACAGGGTTTTTTCTTCCTTTTGAGGTAAATTTTAGTATATAAAGCCATGGAAAACTTCACTGATATAAATCATAGTCTTTATTTATAAAGCGCAAAGTAATATGAAATGATGAAACACAGCAAAAGATGAGATAAACAAGCAAAGAGGGCTAATTAAAAAATAAAGTAAATAATAAGGTGAGGAAGCAGCTCAGATAAAACCAGGATACTGTATGCTGTCTGGTAAGCCTTACTTTGAGAACAGCCTAAAGAAGACACTGACTCAGAAGACCTGATTTCCTCTGGCAGGTCATTCCACTGGTTTGTTCTGTAAAAGTGTGAAGGCTCTGTCACCTTTCATTTTCAGCCTGGATGCAGATAGAGGATAGAAGAAAATTCTACAATCTAATCTGAAATCCAAGCCATGAGTTTCAAAAAGGATCAATAAAATCTTAATTAATGAATAATTTGTGTGCTTGAAACATAGCAATTGTTTTATGATCAGCAAACACGACCTCTGCAAAACAACAGGTTTGGTTTTGAGGTTATTTTGAGAAAGTTTTACATAAAAAAAAACTATGCTTGTGTTTTATTTTTTTCTTTATCAAAGAGCATAGATTTGGATAAGAACTTTGAGGAAATGTACCAACTAATATTTTGGTGGGACAGTAAATATTAAGAAAGAAGTTATTTGTATTATGCAACCTTCAGCATAGTTAAACTCATTACATACCACTATGTACATATACTCATAGGTACGCGGTAACTGTGAATATGTTCATGTTAACAGACTTGATACTTTCTAATGTCATTAAAATATCAGGACATGAAGAACTTATCAACCTAAAGCGTCAGTAGGTTAATGTGTCTTTAGGAGACACATCTTTTTAAAACTGCTAATTATCAACATTAGCATTGTCACTGTGAAAACAGTGTGAGTTAACCATGTTAGCTGGTGTTAATCAGAATCTAGCCCTTGTCTCTGACATCTGTTGGGTTGACACTCAGGTTGTCAACATGAGCAAACAGTTATAGGTAGATATGTATGTCAAATTCCATAAAAATATATTTTACATGTATGAAAGAAAGCAACATGTTACCAAAACACAGCAGGCTGATGGGAAACAGGTGAATCTTTAGGGCCTAAAATAGAGCTCTTGATTATGGATTAAATATGAAGTGTAATTTATAAAACTATAGGGAGGCATCAGTATTAACCTCAGCAGATACAACCTCTGGATGTTTGATTTTGAGGTTCTTCCGTTTCAACATCATGTCTAAATACTTAAAACTGCCATATTAACCATGATTTATTCTTCAGTACAATTTTTAATTACACATCGGAAATTGAAAATGTTCTCTCAATATGGAAACCAAACCTCTTAGTTTTGACATAGAGCACCATCCTGGAAAACACAGCCTTCAAGCTAAAACCTATCAGTGGTCTTTTGCCAAACAGAAGTACAATTAAAGCCAAATCCTGCACATATTTTCACTAACTGTTTTTTGTTGGAGACGAGAGACTCTGCTTCACCTTGGGTTATTTACTACCTTCACACTGAGAACTGACAGATGTGAAACATCTTGACTGTTGTTTCTAAGGAGAACCAAACAACAAATGTTCCCTGCAGCATCTTCTCCTCCAGTTTTCTCAGAGCTTCAGTCCGGTGAGACACCAACACAACCAACATCAAATATATGCACATTAGAAACATGTCAGCATCAGAATGATCAGCTAATTAGGACCGCTAATTTAATTACGAACTAACATCTTTCAGCTGATACAGCTGAACATATGTTGCCCAAATAAAATGTATAATTGAAAATCGCAGCATATTTAATCAGAAAGTATAACTGGCCTCCTAAATCACTGAGAGATATCTTGCACCAATTAAGTTTCACACCAGCAGTCCATTTTCAGAAACAAATTAATTCATTTCAACTAATTCAAAACTGCCCCCTCCTCCATTTTTCATTTGAATTAATTTACAACACCATCCATTTCCCCCACTTTGGTTCACTTTGGCAAACACTTCTACATGCAGTGACAACTATGGAAAATAAGTAATAAAAGATGCATTAGTGGTTTATTCCAAAATGCAATTGCATGTTGTTCATGATTCAGAGAATCAGCATCTCACATGTATGAATCCCAGATCAAAGAGTCAATAATGGACCAGAGAAATGCATTCAAGGCAAATACAGTTGGATTTCAGCAGATGCTTGTCTATTATTCACCCATCATGGATGTGAAAGGCCTTTTGAAATCCAATAAAAACAAGACAAATTTAAGTAGGGAGTATTAACCAGTTTACTCCCTCTGAACATTTTAACAGCAGCAAAGAAGCTGAACTGAACTTTATAAACCTCAGACACCAAGGACACGCAAACTGAATTCTGCTCTTGGGAATCTTTGATGTCTTGTGAGGGGTTGTTGAAATTTACATAAACCTTTTACAATTCACCCATAATCTCGTCACTGTATACAGACGTATTGAAATGCAAAAGCGCATCAATAAACCGTCTGAGTGAGCAGGAGATAGAGACTGCGCAATTTATCAGGCAAAAAATTTTAATAAGAAATTGCACAGGGATCGTATTTACTAAAACACACTTTTAATCTCATCACCACCTTTGGTGCTTTTTTAAAGTGTCTGGTGAACGAAAACCATTTAAAGAAAAGCTGCGACATTTTCTAAAACTAAAATGTGTCATTTGTTAGTATGGTGTGAAATAAGTGACAGAATGAAAAAGAAAACAACATCATCCTTTGTTGTGGACAAGATTTTTTGGGTTTCTTTTAAATAATGCTGTGAAACTATAGAAAACAAAAATGCATTGCTAGGTCTCAGGAGGATATTCTTTTTTTTTTTAAGACTGTTTTGTTTTTAATGCTGTTTGCATACTTCCTGTATATTAGTCATATGTACTTGAAACAGAGACTGGGAAATGCATCAATATGGTCATTATAACTGTGTTAACATACCTAATGGTGTCTTGTCTGGTGACTTGTCAGGTTTAACAAATCTATCAACAGATCAGCTACTGTAACCCATAAAGACCCAAACAGCCAAAACAATCTACTGACCTAACTGTTTAATACCTGTTGATCCACTAATCCTATCAATATATGTAAATAATTGCTCTAAAATACACTTTAGCATCTTTTCGTGGTCATCAGATATGACCCATTTGGACGTTCAGAGGCTCCGTTGTTACCGTGGAAACACCGTCATCTTCCATAACATTGATTCACCAGTAAAACCTATGGAGTTGGATCAGTGACAGTGGATGGAAACAGTTGGTTTACGCTCAGTTAATGTTATATTTTGTTGAAAAATTCACGTTTTGTTCATTTTTCTCTGTTTCTGATATTATGATAATCAACTTTAATCTGAGCTTTTATGAACATCTACATGATCAGATAATTAAATAGATGAAAATACCTGATTGTCATGGAAAAAATTTAAAATATAATGGATAATATTTCAATAAAAGATGATAGATACATTAAGAAAGGTTAAATAGAGAGAAAAGTTAATTTGGGAACTGTCACAAAAGTAGCACTGGGTCTTTATGGGTTAAAAGGAAAAAGCATAAAAGGGCAAAACATGCTCGGTTGACAATAATCTGATGTTAGCAACACATTAAAAAGATTCATAACGGTGTGTCAGAATTACAGTAGGTGACTGAATGATCAAGCACTGACGGTAATCAATAGTATTGGCATCACTGAGGCGGTGGAGGACAGGTTCCAATACTAACGCTGAAGTCAGCTCTGTCAGATGGCTGGTAGTGATTAGAGATGCTCCAACTATTTCTCAAAGTAAAGGACATTCCCTGTGTAGTCGGGTCCTTCGTCGTCCTTCTTCCCGATCACAGCCCCATGAGCATTACTGAAAGGGTCCAGCCCCCAATTTTATGGTTCAGTAATGCATATATTTGACATAGATATTAATAGATGGAGAGGGAGAAACAACATACAGTTACGCCTTTTTCTGTCACTTTACTTCACTAACTGAAGCTGATATGTAGCTAATTATTATAAATTTGCAGTAACATTCGTATTCAGTGAAATACATAAATACATTTAATAAAGATGAGGCAGCGTATATCTGCTCTGCTTTGATCTGGAATGGCTCTTTTATTAGGGTTTTATGTTATGTTCACTTCACTGTACTACAGCCAATATTTCTGTTCATTTGCTTCTATTTACCTCTGGATGTTCCATTTATTTACATACAAGCACAATGAATTGCTTTTGTGTGTGAACTGTGTATAAACCAGCCTTGCTGAATGAGATAGTTTACCTCTATTACTGTGAATGTAACACCAGTCCACTCTGTATCACTCAGAGGTATTTGTGAAAAAATAACTCATCTGTGCTTCAAGAGGATCCACATCATTGAAAGGTCTCTGAATGAACTCTGTCCTTGATCGGGTTGTAGACATTGGCACCAGGTGAATGAAAATAATCATGGAAATGCAGTTTTGAAGTTTTTCACTCGAATTTGAGGAAGTCAGAGGCGTTGCTTATCAACAGGCTCAGCAGGTGATTCCTCGGGACCCCAGACTGTTCAAGAGCCATAACAATGTTGGCCACAGCAATCATCCCCCGTTTTCTTTAAACAATGGATGATTTCCAATGACATTTCAATAGGAAGCCTCCCCGTTAAATCACTATTCAGGCAGTAGTTGTAAATTCTAAAGTAAAGTCATAACTGATCAGAAAAAAATATTTTTATGTTTCTGTCTAAATGGCTACTTCTTTATCCTTTGCAGTAATGTCATCAAATACATACAAAAGATAGTTTTATAGTTTAGTTGCATAGATGATCCATTAATTAGAGCTGAAACTACTATTCAGTTACAATTTTCCTGAATCAAAGTTTCGTTCCCTTAATTTTGCTGCCACTAAACATTGGTTCCTCTGTTGTGTTTTACACGGACGCTTATTGTGACGCACATGACGCCAGGATCAACACAAACAACATGGAGTGTAGCGAGGACAAAAAGGCAGAAAATGTTTCACTCTTCTTTATTGGAACCATCACTTACTCCTTTAAACTTTTCATCTTTCACACAAACATTACAAGAGTTTGTCTTTATTGTTTTTTCTGTCCTATGTTAGTTCCATCTTAAGTTGTTAGTGAGTTGGATCCAAATGTGTTGAAGACTGCAGTGCACATACTGTTTGTACATGTCATTTGACTTGTTTGATGTTTTTTATAGCTATAGATATTTTTATATATACTTTTATATTGATGTTATTGTTGTGGCTGATATATTGTTGTTTCAGCTGGTTCTGGAATAAAGGACAAGTTGTTTGTCATTTTTAGACATGTATTTTTCACATTTTTACAATTTTTTTTCTCCTATTCAAATAATCATTTAATTGAAGAAAATAATAAATAGATTAATTCATTTAAAAAATAATCCATAGCTTCAACTCTAAACACAATACAACAGTTCAGTCCATCCTAATGTTGGTTGGTGCATTGACTAATTCCAAATCCAGTTAATGCTGGTGTGTTGCTGCTGTGAACAGCCATGCATCCAGTCAGTTCATTTTCCTCTTTTATAGTTTGATTGGGACACTCAAAAAAGTAAATGTCACTGTTTTTGACAATAATCAGGAGTATTACAAATTACTGAAAAAGTCAAATTTTTTTATATTAAATCAAATCTCTTGCGTTGTCTGAAAGTGAAAACCTGCAACATCAAGTGTACATGGGGATTCTAAGTTGTGTTAACACAACTGTGTTACCTACAACAGACAGCCCTTGAGAATAAAAGAATGTGTCCCTTTGGAATGGCTTTGGAGACCTCACGAATCCTTAGACCCCATGCAGCTTTCAAAAGTTGAACTCTGCCATTTTGTTTCAGGAACTTGAAAAAACTCTAAGACTCTCCTTTTTGGCATCATCTGTGACTTGAACCTATCCATCAGACCTGAAGTATACTTTTGAGTTCATACAAAAGATTCTGATGGAACTTGATCCAAAACACCTGTCAAACAAAATCCAGGTCCTCAAAAACAAACTTCTGGAATAAATACAAGAACTCCCGATCCGTCAGTGTTCAGTTTCCTCCAGTGTGACCTGCAGGCTGCCTGTGTTGATTTGGTTTTTGTGTGATTTATTTCAACTGTTCAATGAAGCTATGGTTTTGACGGCTGCTCATTTGTTCTCTGGAACTTGTTTTCTGTTTAACTGCAAAAGTTAAGTTTAAAACTCATGGTGTTTAAGGTTAATACAAATGCTCAGCAGATTTGCCCCTGCTGTGGTTGAAACTAATATGTCCAAGGTGGCAATAAACAATTTCACTGATTTATTTTGTTTATCCTCCACAGTGTATTAAAAACAGGTGCCTTATGTACTACATTGTTTAGCAGGTTGCATTTGGAGCCGCAACAGTGTTACATTGTTATGTTTGTCTAATTGTGAAATAACGGTGTTGACAACACATTTTTGAATGTTTCTCAACGCTGAAGATGAAGTCAATAAAATTGTTGAATTTTTGTGATTTTTCTATTTAACATCATTAAATTAGACAAACTAAGCTCACTTAATTAAAATGAATTTAATGGCATAAAGTTACTTTTCCTTCATATCTTTGCATTGCTTTTATGTGTTGGAATTAATTTATTATACTCAACCATATCACATTTGTCTAAAGTAGGCTACATACATAAAAATGAAGCAACCTTTTCCAGTTAAGTTACTTAATGTATTCTTTTACATTATACTTTACTCTGTTAAGTAAATTGTACAAAAAGGTGTTAACTAACATGTACTTAACAAAGTTTTGTGGAACCACTTGACAAAACATTAAGTAAATACAACAAATTATTTTTTGAGTGTTCCATTCTACTGGTCTGGGGGTAAATGGAGCATCTGTCCATGGTATCTGCCAACATCTTTAAGTACTGGAAGTTGCACCGTGGGGCCTCCATGGATCCAATTTGTTTGCTCATCACATCTCTCAGATGCTCAGTTGGACTGAGATCAGGTTTTCCCCATGTTAGGTAGATACTAACCACTGCAGACCCAGAACACCCAAGACCTGCCATTTTACAAATGCTCTGATCCAGTCAGTTGACCATCACAGTCTGACCCTTGTCTAGGATGGGGATCATTAAGATTTCATCAATACTACCACTCTTATCGATACTGGTTATTGATTAGATACTTTAATGGAATTCTTATCAATTCTTTTTTCTTTTATCATATTAGAGTTAGGTTTATGGTCCTTACAAGAATGGAATTATTTGCTTATTCCAATACCAACTTAATTTAACAACTTTTCTGCTGGTGGCACCTGGAACCTCATCAAGATACAGGGCATCATGAAAAAGGATGATTACAGGAGGTCCTCGGGTTATGAACGACTTCCGTTCCTACGCAGGCGGCGTAACCCGAATTTTCGCGTAAGTCGGATTTTACCCTTAAATACCCCCTAAATGTCTAAATAACTATCCAAATACACGTCGGCGTCTCACCTTTCTCCAACCTTTTGATGATATTTTTTGGGGCCATGATGCGAAAAAGGAGGGTGAAAAAGGCGAGGATACCAAGAAAATTACAGAGCACAAACACAGACACTCTACACTATGGCGTGACTGGAGACAAAATGGCGGACGAGACTCAGGCGTCGTAAAGTCGAAACAGCGTAGGTCGAGTACCGCGTAACCCGAGGACCTCCGGTATATCAACATCCTTGATGACAATGTGAAAGTGTCTGCTGATAAACTCCAGCTTGATCCTGATTGGACATCGCAGCAGAACAATGACCCCAAGGACACCACCAAGGTAGTGAAGCAGTGGTTCAAGGTCGTGACCTAGTCCTAGTCCTGACCTAAATCCCATAGAGAATCTGTGGAAGGAGCTGAAGACCTGGGTGATGCCAGGAGACCATCCAACCTGACCCACATGGAGGCTTGGGCCAAGGGAGAGTGGACCAAAATCCCACAGGAGACACAAGAAAGACTGAGGACACTTACAGGAACCGGCATCAAGAACAACAGCTACTCTATTAACTATTGAGAAAAGACATTACACTAAATAATCCTGGGGTATGAATAATTATGAAATCCATGACTAAAATCCCCCTGGAATAAAATATATCTTGAAGACACTTGTTGTTGTCCTTTTCCCTTTAGTGTCACAAACAAACTACACAAAACTCATTCACTTCATCACAAAACTAAAAATTCACAAAAAATGGCAGAGGTATGAATTATTTTGAGCCTAACTGTAGACATACAGTATATATGAGTCAGTGCAACAGCAGTGGTAGTCCTGTTTGTTTTGCTGCATGTTTTGTCGTCATGCGTTTCCTCTGCAGGTCTGTGGGTCTGTGTTTGAGGGGGCGTGACCTTCTTCTTCTTGCAGCAGGTGAGGAACACCTGTTTTCAGTCCTTTCATCCTCTTTTCATCAGTATAAGCCTGGTATTTCCTCCGCCGTCTGCCAGATGACTCTGTGTTGTGTTCAGACCTCTGTGTACCTCTCAGCTGAACTCCTGCTCACTACTTTTGGGTCATCGCCTTGTCATCCACTCCACTAACCTGGACTCTGCTGCTACTTCAGGCTCTGCTGGTGTCAGCCAACCTCCCACCACCACAGCCTGCTGTAGTTTTTGTTCTATGGACAATAAAACTTCTGAGAAACTCTCTACTTTTGGCCTTAACAACAATAACAACATTATCTTGAAGTAATCGCTATCATAGATTCTAAATTTGATAAAATAGAGATGTAAAAAAACAATATACAGTATATCATGAATAAATATTTACAGAAAACAAAAGAGTCTTTCATTCATCATGAATACAATTGAATGCAGGACTTTTTCTTCATTAATATTTTAACAGTGCTTTAGTTTGTCCACAGCCTACAGATCTTTAAATCCACCTGCTCTGATCTCTGAACCTGTCTATCTCAGATCAGATGATGCTCTACCATGTGTTTATGAACAGATCCAGAGCAGGACAGGGCTCCTTTATTCATCACATACACAGGCCACATGGACTTTGTCCTTAACAGCCAAACTGTGCATTTCTCCGCCTGTACTTTGCAGACTTTCTCCAGGTTTTGTGACAGATCACTCATGTTTCCGCCTGAATGAGCAATAGACTTGTTGCACTGAGTGTCTTCCACTGAAGTGACCACTTTACCATTTAGTTTTTTGGTGAACACCAGCTGCTGTCAGAGCTGACCCTCCAGAGACCTGAACTCTGGTCTGTTATCTGGACTGAAAATCACAAAAACACATCATAGACCAATGTCTTAGTCAAACACAGAGGTGAACAGGAGAACAGTTATGCTGCTCTAATGCATAGGGAATCTATTTTAGATTTTTCTGTCTCCAGTACAGTTATAAAAACCGATAATGTCTGAGCTTGTCGATACTGCGGGGCCCGTTTAATACCGGGTTTCTGTATCCATCTCTACTCTTGTCAAAGTCAGTCAGATAATAACGCTGTCGATTTCACTGCTTTCAACATATCACTTTAAGACCATGTTCTCTAACATATCCCACCTACAGACAGAGGCCACTGTAACACAATAATTATTATTACCACTTCACCTGGCTCTGGCCGGTAGGTTATTCTGGCACAATACTCTTGCTATTCTGTCAGAAAATGTAACACTTCTCCCAGAAAATTGTTGTAGTGCAAATGTTTTGGTATTCATGTGTTTATTTCTTTTGTTTGCATTGGAACAACCCAAAAAAATCAGTGAAGCAAAGTCCAACCTAATAAAACTTCACACAGAACTCAAAAAATAAACTGGACCAAATAATTATTCATAGCAAGGGCAGAGACTCTATATCTTCTAAAAATCCAACTAATACACCCATTTGATTTTAAGGCTGACACTTTAACAGGCATTAACTGTTCCATACTTTGCCTTGCTGTAAAATATCACTTTAATTCCAAGAGTCCTAAGTACTATACCGTCACAGTGTTTTTACATTATGTGGGTGTACGCTGCATATTCCTCTCACAGTATGCAAGTTTAACTAATTCATTTTCTCCCCCTGACTACCACATTAAACACAACAGATCTTTTCGTCTGCATTCAGAGAACTTTTGCAGAGGACACACAGACAAGACAATAAAACTCTAAAAGCCCGGCGGATATAGTTTCACTACAAATGCTCCCTGTACATGAATATTATACTGATAGCATTAAGTCTTAGTTTGGGAGATGTAAACAGAAAAGATATGATCAGAAAAAAATGCCAAATAGTTCAGTAAAATTGACATAAATACATTACTGGGTGACAACAAATACATTCAAAGTATTAAAATGATCAGATAAGAAATGCATTTTAATGAGATGATTTGTTCCAGATTAGTTTTTCTGTTGGAGCCTGTGAATCCATTTGCCAACACAGCTGTATGTACTGAGGTTTTCTCAGATATCTGGAGTTCCCCATTGTGATTGTGATGGAATTTCAGCCTATATACAAATGTGGAGCGACCAAAGGCCAAAAAGTGCAGCACAAATTGCCAATGTTTACTTTCTATCTGCAAAATGACAGACATTTTCTAATGTTACTTTTTCTGGTATTTTTATATTTTATTGTAAAACCTCTAGGGTAAATAAATTTCCACAGTCTGTTCTCAACTGTCAGAACCCGTCTGATCTTCATTTCCTTTTTTGAAGTCTTGATCTTTCACAGAGTAAACAATCCTCCTGCATCTGAGAGATCCCATTCTTTTCATGACTTCTACCTCATTAAATTTATGGTGATCACACTGTCTGACATTTATAAAACAACTGACTTTATTAAATCTTAAATATCTTTTGACCCTGTCCTTTTTTATCCCTACTTTGAGTGATTAAGTCCAACATTAACACATTATTATCAGCCAAAGGTTGAGTTATAGTGATTTCACATGCAATACATTGGTATTTTTTTGTTGATGGTCCGTTTTACTGATTTTTATTGACTAATGCTCAATTAGGAAAAGACAAGTGACTTCACATATATCCAACACAGATTCTAAACGGATGATTTTAATGGACTTAGGAAGGAAAAAATGAAATAAAATAATATAAATAGATTTCTCTGAGCACTGCTTGATTTCTATAAAATAGTCAAACCCAGCTCAAAATAATACAATCTGGCATATGCGGACAAAAATGTGCACAATTCATTTGAATACAATTATACGACTGTCTGTATGTTTTAAATGTTTGACTTTGTTGTTTTCAGAAAATAATTTCTGTGGGACACAAAATAGGGTGTCAAAAAGCATAATTCATTTTTAAAGTGATAGTGAAACATATCTCAGTTGTTACTCAGTTGTAATGAAGTGCATCACTGCTGATGGTAATGTACATAAAAAATAATAAACCAAAGGTGAAAAATCTGCATTTTTACCTGGAAACAGCCCCACTCCACTTCCCGTTGTTTACTAGTGTAGAGCACAACCTCATGTCATGAAAATTGCACTAAAAAGCTCAGTGTTACTGCCTCCAATCAAAGATGCTCTGTGCACCGACCTAAACTTTAGTCCAACTCTGCCACAACTCACAGTTTTTGATCAGAACAAAATCTCACCACTGGACTCCAACTGTGACTGATTTTGCCTCATAAACCCAGTGCCTCCATCAATTTGTTTGTTTCAATCTAAAATAACATCTTAAAACACCACAGTGACACAAGAACACAAGATGCAGAACTGCTCTTTTTGTAACTGAACTGTGATTGGTTTAACCCTTCGGAGTCCCTGGACATGTCCAAATCACATATTCAATTTAAGACGACGTATCAGCAGACAGAGTAATACTGTCAATCAGATATGGCATCTTCTGACACCTGGTAGTTGTTAATAAATAGTTGTACATAGTTTTCTGAGTTGTAAAAATGGTTAATTGAACATGTTTGTTCATCATATTGTGAAACAAGATTATTTTTAAATAATAAATATAAAATAATAATAAAAAAGTTTTCCAAAAATGCCTGAGGGTATTTCCTGCATTTTCATGTAAATGGTTGTATATAACTTTGTTATTTATTAAATATGTAATCAATGTTTTTAAGTTGTCGATTTACATGTTCATTATAAGTTATAAAAATGGTTTGTTCAATGTGTTTTTGGTGAAAAACAGTAAAGAATCAAATTTTTTCCTGTTCAGATTTTATGTTTTTTTATGTGATTTTTGGTTCAGTGTGTTAATACAGCATGACAAAGGGAAAACAATAACTGTACAGTCACACAGGTGAGGTTGTGCTGAAAAAAATGATGCCAAACAAGGCAAGGTAAAGAGTTTTTTTTCATGAGAAATATAAAGGCAAAATCAAAAGTATTCAGAAACAGCCAAAATACACTCAGACTCCTAAGGGCTAGGAGGCTTCAGGGCTTCAGTTCCCCATGGCCAAAGATGATGACGATGGTGGGAATAAAGCTTTAGAAATATTCTAAATATAGCAAACACATAAATGGATATTGATTTTTAGGCAGGCCTTTAATAGGTGGTAAAACCAGAAGAAAAACTCATAATAGTTAAATGTGTTGTGATTGTCATATTGTATGGACGTCCCCGAACTACACCTGTCTCACATCCACACCTGGACAAAAAGACACTGATACTTTAGGCATTTTACTTAAGGCATGTTTGCACTACTCTATTTAACTCAACTTTATTTATATGGCACCTTTCAAATAAATATTTGTACCAAAGTGATTTCCATAGAAAATCAAAATTACAAAACACAAACAGTCAGAATGTTATTAAAACAATGTGCAAAATACCAGTGTTCAAACTTCAATTCATGATTAAAATATAAAAATGGAAACATTACACCAAATTTAAGGCTGGGTTAAAAAGACAGGTTTTTAATTTGACTTTCTCCAGAGGCAGTGAGCTCCACTGCTGAAGGGAATGAAAACAGAAAGAAGTCTTACTGATTCGTAGGAAAATTTTAAAGAAAACCAACCTCTGAGAGATTTAGTTCCCAGTAAAAACGGACCAAATGACCTCCAGCCTTTAAAATCTATTTTTTCAACTGTAGCACAGAGCTGAATTGATCATATTTCCTCCTTCCATATTACCATATGTCCTGGATGGATAATAATAAACTTCTTCTTCAATGAGAACAAATGACCATTTCCATTTTAAGGGAGAAAAAAAAATCCTGCTTTGTGATTTTTCCCACTTTCTTAACCCTTTGAATTTGCAGGTTGAGTCTAGATGGTCTGATTAAAAATCTAATGAGTCAAAGCACAGGAGTTAAACAGGGACAGTGGGTTAAATGAAACAGGACTAAGGTCTGCAGGCTCTGAAAGACACCACTTCATACAACACCTGAACATTAACCACATTTAACAAAAGCTCACTCATCCATTTCTGTCACACAAAGAAAAAAGCAAGAAATTGAGCTCATGCTTTAGGGCATGAAGGTTAACCATGACGCATCTCTGAGCTCCCGCTGTTATGAATAATGTACTTGTTCTGTATTGGTGCATACAACCGTGGCAATGTATAGAGAAACTCATTAGTCTCATTTTATTATCAGACACAAGAAACCATTGAAGCTTTAAAAGCATTTCACAAGCCTGTTCTGGATTTATTAAATGATATTTAGTATTTCATAAATTGTTTCCTGTCTTGTTAAAAGAGATGTGTGACCTTTACAGATGTTAGAGCGTGGATGCTCAACCTGAGGCTCACAGGCCAAATAAAGACTTGTCAGTTCATGTGCAATGAAAATAAAAAGACTGATTCTATTCATCTATTTAGAATTACCCGTAGTGGCAAATTTTACAGTGATGGAAAATATATGAATATGAAGTAACCACAGTGGAGCTGTAGCTATCGATTATTTTTCTAATTAATTGTTTTCTTCGATTCGATTTGATTAAACAATTATTTGAATGGGTGAAAAAATAGTAAAAATGTTCAAAATGACAAACATATCCTTTATTCCAGAACCAGCTATTTACTTTTATTTCTTGCAGGCAATGCTTTTACAAAAGCAAAACCGATATGGGACCAGCAGACCCAGCAGACACCTGGGAAAGCGAAATGCAATATTTGTGGTATTATTGTGAGCATGGGAACGGATGTGGCAAAAAAGATGAACAGATCAAACCTGTGGACTCATTTACTAGTTACTATCATATGATAGTGTGCTTTTTTTTTTTTAGTTTAATTTATACTGTGGTGATGTATTTTTCTTTGATACTTAGGTACTTGAAGTCAAGGCGCTTGAACCAGCTACTTGCACTGAAACCACTTTTCAGAGTACTGTTTGAGAATATTTTCTATTTTGTGTAGATAATTACTGAAGGTACTAGAAGTCAAGATGCTTGAAGCAGTTTGAACCAACTACTTACACTGAAACTACTTTTCAGGTTACTGTTTGAGTTTGTTTTATATTGTTGTGCTTTACTGCTGCTTACCCATTTACTTTTGTTTCCTACTTGGTTGTGTATGGGTATATTTGTTCTATACTGTGATTATCATATTAAAATGATAGTTGACTGACTTGATATTCTTAAGACACTGCATTTTTTTTAAATCCAGTGTTTGAACTTGCTACCTCTGCACTGAAAACACTTTCATAATCTCTGTGTGTGGTACTGCTAAAGAGTGCATTTTGTATGTTTATCTTTTATATATTTTTTCCCAACAAG
>JAPQRQ010000018.1:20742787-20766382 GCA_037367365.1 Apogon talboti | reverse complement strand
T
Source organism: Apogon talboti (assembly GCA_037367365.1). Taxonomy (NCBI): domain Eukaryota; kingdom Metazoa; phylum Chordata; class Actinopteri; order Kurtiformes; family Apogonidae; genus Apogon; species Apogon talboti. The sequence continues at coordinate 20,766,381 of JAPQRQ010000018.1, read as the reverse complement.
ACTGTATTTTTACTGTATATATATATATATATAAAACAACAACAGTAACAAGAGTATAAAAGTATATATAAAATTATCTGTAGATATAAACAACAAACAAGTGAAATGACATCTACAAACAATATGTGCACTGCAGTCTCCAACACATTTATATCCAACTTACTAACAACTTAACATGGAACTAATGTAAAACTTTTATGGTGATCCTGGCCTTCTGGCGTCTGTGTGAAACACAACAGCAGAACTAATATTTAGCAGCTGTAAAAATGAGGAAAACGAAGCTTCGATTCAGAAAAATTCTCATCAAATATTTTTTTAATCAATTCGAGTCGATTAATCAATTAACCGTTTCAGCCAAGTCAAACCTGATACAAAAAAATTTACAAAACCTTTAAAGACAGTATTACAAATCTGTGCTGAAACTTGTTATACTATTGGATACTTCAGATCTTAAACTCCTTAGTTCAGAGACTGTTGTGTATTTGGGTTTGTACTGGCATTAAAACCTCAGGGCTATAACCACCAGAGGAATGACTGTGGTGTTCTGAAGACACCTCTGCTCTCCAAAGCCTGTCTCTTATACTCTGACAAGTCTAAAAATGTACCTCTGCTTTGAACTGTTTTGATCACCTCAGTTACCTTTCCACACTTTGCACATTTTCCTCAGTCTTCAGTTCTTAAAATGAATTATTAAAGAGGTGCTGATGTCCATTTAGGCCTAATAGTGACAGTGGAAAGCAGACTCCAATTCCATATCTGAGAGAAAAGAATTTTGTGTAGGTACAGCTTTATAAACCTGACAAAATTAATGCACAATCACATCTCTGCTTTTGTGCAGTCATGAATCTGCATACAGTTTCATGCATCTGGCCCCTGGAGTATTTTATTTGTGTCTGCAGTGCCTAATCCATCCACATTAACATTCACATTTACTTATCTTGGGATACTCTGTGTGCTTTGCAGCTATTCTCCTCTGAATCTGGCTTCTACCATCACAGACTCGCACACAAATACCTACACATGCACACACAGCGGTGTAATATGGCAGCGCCTCTGGCATCTCAGTATCCTCCTGACGAGGACTTCAGCAGTCATGAAGAAGATGAGCCCTCGGTGTTACCTCTCACTGCTCGTCTTAGCCACTCCTTACCTGGAGAAAAGGGCACTTGGCACTTCCACGCTGACCTACTTTCTGATAATAAAAGCCTGACAGCCTCTGCTCAGCCTAGAATTCACTCCCGCTCCACTGGGAGAAAGGAGTCTTTGAGTTGGACGGTCTGGTCTGGTCAGCAGAACAGCAGAGTTAAGCATGTTGGATTAGAATGGCAGAAAGCGCCAGCGAGTCATATCGAAAGTGTGCAAATGATCCTGTCATCTTAAATCACAGGCATCAGATTCAAGTCACTCTGATCTCTCATTCTTCCTTACTTTCCTTTCATGTAGAACATTTTACATTTAAATTTCATCACTCCCTTCTAAACTTGGTGCAGCAAACTTCAGTTACATCCAAATGTGTAAGCAGGAAAGACAATTACTAAGCTTTGAGTTAAGCCTTCTGGAAGCACAAGACAATGGACCCTTATGCAAGAACATTTTCCAATTTGTATTTTAAATCTCTCTCGCTTTGCTCACTTGGCTCAAACAAGTGTGACTCTCTTAAGCAAACAACTCTGAAAGTATCTGTAACTCATTCCATTCAGCTCATGGCACCTGTTTCCGAGTTGCTGTGTGTTTCTGAGGTTTGATCATTATTAGTGTAAGTAACACCTCCAAGGTGATTTTTTTCCAATGCTGATCTTCAACTTTTGCTGTTGTAAGTCGGCCAAGGATGGAGAAGGATGTACCAGCATCAGTAATAGTAGAAACAATAATTGTATCTACAGCTACTAATGACACATCTTCAGAGCAGCACAGAAATAAACATGAACCTCACATCTTTCAGAAATAAAGCATTTCATGACTAATGTTGGAAACATAGAAGAATGTGACAGCTGTATTAAAGCCTTAAACAGGAGACATTACAGTTATTACATCAACCTCCTTCTACACATTCACGTCAGAGAAACTACATAGATAACGTTAGGAGAATCAGTAAATAAAAGCCATGGTAATGATGGTGCTGTGGTCAAATGAATATTTATATGGCTTTGAGTTTGCTGTTATATTTAGCTTTATCTTTTAATATCGTACAGGCCTTTTCATACCAGTGAACCTGCTGTTTCAACTAAGCTATGGCAAAGAAATATCAAATTGTCAGGCTTTGAAGTGAAAAGATACCTTAGCAGCCTGAATACATGTTTATTTTTTTTCTAGAAATAAAACTGTCATTTGCAAAAATGGAATTTAATGTTGAAAATTTTTAAAAACAAAATGTAATTATAGAATGAACATTAGTGACCAAATAATATTTTGCAAAGGGTGTTACTAGTGGAGCTAATTATAATGTTATTGTGAAAGGTTACAAGTTACAGTTAGTTCACATTATCATCTCTGAAGGGAAATTCAATCTCTACATTTTACGCATCGTAATACAAACAGCAACTAGCACTAATGTTAGCACTAGCTCATACCGAACAGTGAGTGTTAGCATTAGCATTAGCTCATACCGAGCAGTGAGCTGCCATTAAAGATCTTCAAGGACCAACTCCAGATCTTTATCAGTACCTTGGTCAACGCCACTGACAGGAAAATTGTTGCTAGACTAGTGAGTCAAACTAAACGTCTTTCCAATCATTCTTTACTCTACCAACATTAAAAAAAATCAGTTAGTCCACCTCAACTTGTGTAACATGTATGATTGAAAAGAAGTTCAGAAAAAGAAGATATGATGGGTCCATTGTCCACACATACACTATTCGTGAAAATCTTTCAGATACAAGTATTCGTGGCTAAAAGTCTGTTGAGTGAAGTCACAACGACATTGACTATTGACCTTTGGGTGCCAAAATGTAATTAGTTCATACTAGTTCAAAGTGCAAAATTTGAAGAAATTCCCTCCAGACATTCTGAACATATTGCAATCATTAAAATGAATGAACAGACATGAGGTCACAACAATCATCAACATCTTTTCAGTTCATCTGCATCCTCAGTTCAACATTTGTGCAAAAATTTTATAGCAAATTTTCTGTCAAACCATTCCTGAGACACAGTGTTTTAAATGTAATAGGGATTGACTGACACACCCTCTACAGATTAGTGAAGGGAAGTTCGATTATTTCGGTTTGTTCATCTGTTGCCAATCGATTCAGAATCGATTAATCGATTGAAGGAATTCCTTTCATTAACCAATTAAAAAAAATAATAATTTGCCAAGTGTATGCCTAAACCACTACAACACTTGACAGGTGGAAGTGGCAATAGGTCCAACCCTTAATATCTCTCTTTTATGTCCGTCTATGAATAAAATAGAAAATTACAAAAATGTAGTGGTCAACATAGTACTTTTCAATAGTTAATTGTATTTAGTATGCTTTTGACTTTTTATCTATTTTTCTATTTTTTTTTAAATATATTTTCCATCTATCTATCTATCTTACGGTAAGGGTATCTAGTCTCATTCAGCGGTTCAATAGACTCAGTGATTCGCAAAGCGATTCAGTGAGTCATCGATTCATGAACAATTCATCAAATCGTGAATGATTCAGCGAGTCAGCAATTTGTGAACGATTCAGTGAGTCATCGATTCGTGAACGATTCAGCAAGTCAATTAAGCAACTTGGCCATACTCGGCCCTATTCGGCTGCTCTCTTGGGTCACTACCTCGGCATGGTACGTCTGTTGCCGGCAAGTAGTCTCGCAATACAATCAGAGATCTTGCCGTAGAAACTATGGGCGCTGCACGATGTGTCACACAGCACTTCCACCTCCAACTTAATGAGTGATTCCGACTAGTTTACGTGATGAATAGATAATAATTGCAAAGTGCTGCTGAATCGATTCAGTTACGTTTGCGAATCAATTCAACTCGTTCACTTAAATGAATCAATTCTTTTGAATGATTCATTCACTAATCGCCCATCACTACTATAGATGTCCATGAACACATCCAGAAATCTACAGACGTAGAAGTAAGTAGAACATATGTAATTAAATAAAGGCACTGTGTTAATTTAATTTTGGGTTTTCTTGCCGTTCATTTAATCATTAAATTTGTAAAGCAAACCATTCATGTGTTTTACCAGATTTTTACTCACTTTTACGCACAAGACAAAAAAATATATTTATGACAACTACTTCAGACTTTAGTGTTTAGTTTTCCAATGAGAACACATTTTGTATTTCTTTTAGCTGATGTTCAAAACTAGTCATTATGTTGTTCCAAAATAATGATAAAACACATAGGTTATAAAAAAAGAGCAAATATTACTGAGAAATGAAAGTAAACGTCAATAACCCGTCACTCTTTGAGTCTGATCCATGTATTCATGTAAAAGCTAAAAACATGCAACATGAGTACAAATGACTCATATGACAGATCTGTATGATTCATAAATTTCATTTTCACCTAAGAGAAAATCCTAACTACTAGAAAATGTGTTAATTTCACAGGTAAATCACTCGTATTCCACATTTAATTTGTCTGCATGAGTGGGTTTTGAGTCAGCCTCAATACTTTCTCTCAATTTTCTACAAAAATATTTAACCTCATGGGCCAAACTGTTTTGCTGGCATTTTATTCCCAAGGTGCGGTGTGTGTGCGAATGTGTGTGCATCTGTTTATTGGAGGATTACATTCTATTTATTAGCCAAATGAAATCTCAACTTCCAAATTCCATTAAAATGCCCATTACTGAATGCACATGGGAGGGAAAACTGGTGGAGATAGAAACTCTGCAGAGGTCTGTTGCCAGTTCAAAATCCATACTAACACATTTGTCATTGACAAAAGGAATATAATGTATCTGTGTTAGACTGGGAAGAAGTTTATTCATAAAGTATAGTCTATTTAATTAACTACATGGATTTTTACAGTGCAGGGGCTCCATGATCCTCAGTAAATTATCTATCTGTGCACTACTCAGAATTGCAAAAAACACATCTGTACTGCGATGCTTAATATCCTCCAATCTATTAGGCGAGTGCAATGGGATAAAAGAAATATTCTTCCCCTCAGGTATTTTGATACTGTAGCACACAGGAAAAAAGGCTGCAAAATATTGCCATGCTGCCTCCGCTGTGCTGTATACCATCCTGTTGTCATCTTCCCACTCCCGCTCTGGAAGTCTGGGACACATTAAAATACCCATTTGTACTGGAGGCATTGTCTATATCTAGCCTTTGAATAGGCAATCTTTAAACCTGCAGGAATGTTTCAATGGAGGCTTGACACATACAAGGTGGGACAAGATCATGAGCTCCTCCACTGCCTTGGATTAGATGTTACTCCTCCTTTTGCATTATTTCATCTGCTCACTGGTAAGATACTGACTTAAAAAATGCAATATGAGCCAACAAAGTGACTGATCACTCCTTCTGGCTTTATAAAACTTGGCTGAATAAAGATTTTCTGCTCACACTCTGCTCAATAGCCGGAGTCTGCATTATACTGTGGCTCTGCCTCTGTGGGAGACCAGCAACACATTCTGGTGTGAAAATCCTGCAGCCTCCAGCAAATATAAATACATACTGCCATGTCGAGAGCAGTACCTGCCCCCGCACCCTTGTCAGCCCCCGCCACCCCCCTGTTTTCTTATTCATTCACATTCTAAACACTGTGATCAAACAACACAAGCGAATCACCTACATGTCAACAATTTCCTGTTTTTACACGCTCATCAGAATACGAAATAGTGCGTAGAGCAGGCAGGACTTACACCACGACATAGAGGAGGTGCATTTACATTTAAATGTTGCACTAGACGTCATTTATAAACACTAAAAGAGAAGAGTCTGGCTTGATACAGAAGCTCATTGCCTTCATGTTCTTCCATTACACCGGTGTAGTCGATAAGCCTCTGGAATGATGTTTTAAGAGGAGGCAGGTCACTAGAAGTCTGTAACACACTGCAGAGCCAAAAACACAGCCCTGTGCAGCCCACTATAAATAAACCAGCAGAGAATGGAAGACCCGTGGAAAAAAGAGGGAGGGAGGGGGGGCAGAAAGAGACGAAGAGAGGGAGACAGAGGAGGAGAGACACCGCAAAGGGTAATCAATAAATCTCTAATCTCTTGAGCATTCTCCTCTCTCCTCCCCCATCACTCCATGCAACCTGGAACACACACATACACAACACGGCAGCTCACACACACCTCCAGCCGCCTGCAGGTCTACTCTCATTATATGGGCCGAGATTGGGAGGAGACTGATTTGTTGCAGTGGCGCCCAGTTTGTCAGACATGGTGACAGCAGTCATCCAGTCCCAGGGCAAATTTGGGGGGGGCTCACACACACAACTCATATGTTTTTGATTATTTCCCTAATGCAAGGTGCTAAAAATGCTACTTTGATCACCAGAATCACTGGGACACATTAAAGTTGAACTGATTAATCAATTAATCGTCTTGATTAAAAAAATTATTTGATTACACATTTCCTGAATCAGTGCTTTGTTTCCTTAATTACACTGTTGCTACACATTGCTTCTGCTATTGTGTTTGACACGGACCCTTATTGTGACGCACATAAGACCAGGATCAATGTTAGTTCCATCTTAAGTTGTTAGTAAGTTGGATACAAATGTGTTGAAAACTGCAGTGCACATATTGTTGTAGATCTCATTTGACTTGTATGTTGGTTATATCTATAGATTTTTATACTTTTATACTGTTGTTATTGTTGTTATTTGTATATAGATATTTTTTAGATATCCTTTTGCTCTTATATGTTTTGTGGTTTAGTTCTGGAATAAAGGACAAGTTGTTTTGTCATTTTCAGACGTGTCTGTTTCACATTTTTACATTTTTTTTCACTAATTCAAAGATACATTTAATCAAGTCAAAGAAAAGAACTGATAAATTAATCAATGACAAAAATAATCAATAGCTGCAGCTCTAGTTAAAAATTTGCAAAATATTGCTTATGCAATCCATATGTGTAATTTAAACAGTATTTGTCAGTGAAGAATTTTTTAACTTTACATCTATTGGCAGGTGAAAAATAAGCTGAATAATAGATATAAAATAAACCCAGGAGTCGTACATGTCTATGCTTTGGCTTTATATGCAGTTTGTTCAATGTCAAGGCATATCATGGGTTGGTTTTAACCCATAAAGACCCAAACATCCACCACCAACAACCAAAACTACATACTGATCTGAAATGTTTCATACCTGTTGATCCACTAATCCTATCAATATATAATTGTAATAAATTAGTTTTAAAAACTATAATATCTGAGGTTTTGAAGGTGAAAGGAGGTTTCACATCTGCAATTTTGGTTCAGATCAAAGTTAAAAGCCCAGACCAATGAGGTGAGGTAGGTGAGGTAGGTGTGAAAGTGCCATAAAGGCCAACTTTCACTCTTGACGTGCACAGATGGCTTCACATTTCCACATCACACATACACATCAGGTTGAAATCTTGCAGGTGGGTCTGTCCCTCAAATTCAGGTTTTTGGTACAAAGAACAGGGAACGTTTCTCCCTTCAGAATGGGAAAAAACTCTTAAAATGTCAAACAGACATCATTCTGTTCCGTGAAAGAGGAAGACTGCAGTGAACAAAGATAGAAAAATATATGTTTTGGAGTGGAGGGGAACTTTACATATACATGAGAATAACTTGTGTTAGAGCCACCATGAGCAGACAGAATGTGTGCAGTAAATATGTGTCTTGAGAAATGTTGTTGGTTCAATAACTCTGATATATGTAGTTTACAGAATCATACATTTAATTCTGGCAACAGAGCTGAAAAGTGAATGAACTTTGGCAACTACAGACACGTTGTTTTATATTTAATGTTATGTATGATTATTTTCTGTCTAAGTAACTGTTTGCGCTGTCCTCCTGCATAAAAGACAGAAATGGTGTCATTTGACCTGCAGATATTGCTTTTTCATGCAATAAACTGGTGCTGGGCTTTCAAAGACTTAGAAAAAAATCAAGGCTTCTATTTTGTCAAATTCCCCCAATTTCTAAGCAGCTATTTTGTAATTCATTAAGGGTGGAATCATATTAAAGTGAATTACCCTCAGTCCCCACTCGCCTCAAGTGTTGTCTGATCCTAATGTGGCCTCATTTGAGGTTCTTCTTCACTTTAGTCATTTTGCCATATGCACGTAGGTACATAGACATCCCCCAGGACAAAGTTTATGCCAAATAATCTAATAAAAAAAGGTAGCAGACAAACAGAAGGTGGAAGACATGAGGACATAAAGAATACTGGCTTCAAAGGAGAAATGATGCACTTTGCCTTTAGGGCAGCTTTAACCCTGTGAAGTGGAAGCTTTTACCAGCACTAATAGGATATGTATGTATTTCATCACACATAGTTGTAGTCATCAACACTTGTTTGACACATTTTGTACAAAACAGAATCAGTATTTGTAAATTAACCTGTGTTTGGCATAAGGGGAATCATGATAAATTATGACAACAGCTAAAAGACATATCTGCCCATGCAACCCTAAAGAAAATCACACTTAAGACATAATACAGGCCCAACAGCTGAGATAAACAAACAAAAACTAAATAAAAACTGCAATGAACAATGCAGCATGAATTAAAAGAAACAGAATTAGAGGTGAAAGGTAAAAACAGAACAAAACATTAGCTTTTTATTTAACTCCAGCTGCTAACTGCCACTTTGGGTCGATCAATGTTAATGGTTCACTGTGCACAGGAATGAAATGCCTTTGCACAATATGGGCTCTTCAAAAGATAATGGTTTTATAAATCATTTTTGTTGTCAGGCTTCTTTCATCCCACATCTTACAAACCTTAAGACTTTGCTCAAACTATGTGGAAATCTAAATAAAAACTTAGCTAAGAAGAAGTTGATTTCTAGAAAATAAAAATAAGAATAAAGCTATTACCTGCTAGTAAAAAAAGAAAAAGAAAAAGTGAAAGAATAGATAAAAACAATCTGCACAGAAGATGCATTTCAACACATTTTATCTGGATATAAACCCACTTGAAATATTCCACATTCCACTAGATATGAACGGAAATCAACAAAAAAAAAAGCAAATACAGGAGGTTATGAATATAGCAATACACTAAAACACAACCTATAAAGCAGGTGCCGTTGCACAGTCATCAGAAAAAACAACATAACATACACCAGTCTCACCCCTGAAATATCTTATATAAAACATTATACAAAGATTATACAAAGCCTGTACCTGTGTCCAATAAAGTCAAGAAGTTTAATGAAAAGGCTAAATTGCAAAAGTAGCTTCAGACCTTCAAAGGGTAACCGACTCATTATGAATGCACACGGTTCACACCTCCAGGATGTATTTTAAAGGGTCTGATCCCGAGATACCACACATGTGCCGAAACTCATGAATACGCTGATCTATTTCCAGGGATTTCTCCCAACATAATCATTGTGTAGTTTCCGTGGAGCACTGTGTCAAGATACAAACCAAATACACAACATTTTCATACTGTGTGAGGATGCTTTATCTGAGTTCAAAGCCCCTAAATGGAAAATAATTTGCATAGGGTTCAAGTGGTTAATTTACACTGGAGTGCTACAGAGAGATACAGTAGTGGAGCCTTTTTTTCAGAAAAGACCAGTGATAAATGACAGAAATTGGATATCGGCATCAAGGAATTTAGCCAAAATAATTAAAGAAGGGTCTATGATGAAGTACAGACTCTTAAATACAGTCTAGTTTTCCTCTTCTATTGTCAGTACAGTTCACCATTATAATCCTCAAAAATGACACAGCTGGCCTGCAGGAACAATAAAGACATAAAGAAGTAAACATGCACTGATGCTTAGATTGTGACTGAACAAGCCATCGAAGGCAATAAGTCTTCACAAAACCACCCTTGAATTTAATTGTTTAACAATTACGTTTGGGGAATGAACATCTTTGGAATACAACGACATTGAGGGGGAGCATTGTTTGTGTTTTAAGGAGCGCCGGGTAATATAAAATGGCCTTGTATACCCCCAGTTTTATACAGCCCTGCAGAGCCATCATCAGACCTAATGACTCCCCAGAGATGGACACTCAGAATACCTCAGATCAACCCCCACATACACCCACCGACCCACAACTAATGACTCTGTCCAAACACCAACATGAGCAGATGAAACTTAAATTATCACGTTAGAGGAAATGGATGTGAACTTTTCACACAGATGTTTTTAATCTTCATGGTAGATGGTTTAATGATCCCATGATTCACTCTTATGACCAGTCAGCACATCATTATTAGACTAATTTTCGAAAGAAATTCCACATAATATTATTCTATTATAATGATATTCTATTTTGAGGTTATTAATTGTTCTTAGATTGTTTATCATTATTTATTGAGAAAATTTAGGTTTTTATGATACGGCTTATTTCGTTCTTGTTTTTACTCACATTTTCAGTCAAGGAGACCCTGATGAGCCAACCACTACTGATTCTTCACAGCAGTCCAGTAATTATCTCTAAAGCTATAACCACCATATATGCCTCAAGGTTTTATTACAGACGTGGAAGCAATTTACATGTGATCTCAGGTGACCTTGGGAAATCACTGACCTCAGCATCATATTTTCTGAGACCAATCACTCTCCGGTATAATCGAGAACATCTTCACCAGAATTGCATTCTAATTTGGTAGAGACAGATGAGACAGAACACTCTATAGAACATCCTTCAACTGCATGTATGTGTTAAAGGTGTAAAAGTAACTGGTGATAATTAATATTAATGATTATATTCTTCAACAATATGTGCTCACATTTAAAGGATTTTCAGGATTAAAAAATTTAAAAATCTGGGGGAAAAACTGAGCTCATTTTATGGACACAGAACGTTACTGAACCTAGACCAGACCTCATGAACTGACCCCAGCTCATAACACTGACCCCACAGGCTTGGACTGTAGGCACTAGGCAGGATGGGTAATCACTTCATCCACCTCTGGAACAAGATCAGTCTGGACTAATCAGACCACATGACCTTTATCCACTGAAACACAGTCCAATCTTTATTCTCTTCATCAAACTGATGGTTGTTTCATAAATGAGAAGCTATGCATCCTTTAAAGGGTCACACAGCTTGTCGCAGCAGAAACATATTAGTCACTGCTGTATGTAACGTATCTGACCTGTTTACTTAGTTTAATCCGGACAGTAACTTTTTTCAGTGTATTTGATGTTCGGGTAAAACATACACTAACACTGGACAGCCTGAAGACTGTTCATCCCCTGCCTGGTACCAGAGGTCTAATCTGAAATGCCTCCACATCTGAAATAAACTCCAGGGTTTATAGAAAAATTGGTAAAAGTTTTATGCTTGGGTCATAAAATACACATTGTCTTCCACATACCAGCTGATCTTCTGCACCATGAAGGGAATAAAACCATGGCTGGTATCAACTACAGGGAGTGGAGATGGGCGAGGACACCAGACTGTTCCTCAGTCTGATCAAAAAAAAAAAACAAAAACCTCGGCCACTTTCAATGGAGAACAAACTGCCGCTTCAGTTCTCCTTACTGTGATGTAGCCTATACCAGATGCATGAAACAATGCAGCTTTATTCATCGGCTCCAGTCCAGTTGATAGACCGCACCAGCATCGCATTTTTAAGTCAAATTTTACTTTAATCTAGATAATATTTATATCAAAGCAGCTTCTTCTCCATTGCTGTTTTCTAGCACTGATTTGATTTTATAAAGCAACAAGACACATAATGCTTTATTATTCCACAGTAAGGACTAAATACTCTGCGTCAGTGTCACAAAAGGAAGTCATATGAGCATTCTCTGATTGTTTTTTTTTTTTGTTATAGACAAGAATGGGTATCATTCAGATTATGATACTACTCTATACTACTTCAATGTTGCTCTTATCGGTTCTTTCTGAAGTTAGGGTTACAGTTCAAATTGTGAACAGAATTATTTGCTTCATTTTCTCATTTGAAGGTCTATTTAATTCCTATTGTATATAATTCCTGTTGTTTACTAGGAAAGTGCAACAGCATTGTTCACTATCATAGACTATGATTTTGTTAAGCAAGTGAAAAAAAATCTAATATCTGCAAAAGAAAATGGTCTTTAACTAATAACAGATCAGATGATCCTGTGACCATTTCACATTAAATTTATGAACATAACCACAGTGAAACAATCTGTGGTCTTTTTGCTTTTACTCATTAACATAAACAGGAGAGAGATTAATTATGAGCTAAATATTAAACTGTGCATTTCTTCACCTGTGCTTGACAGACTTTCACTAGGTTTGTGATAAATCGCTCATGTTTTCACCTGAATATCTAAAAGATTTGTGACTATAAGTGTCAACTTTCCCCTGTAGTTCTTGTCGAACAGTAGTGGCTTTTCCATTGGACATATGCACAAAACTACCAATATTTATTAAATGTCAATGTCGGTTTTTCCATTAAATCACAGATGCGATGATTATTTTATTTATTATCTTGAGATGTCATGAGAAGTCATTCCATAAACATGGTGACAAACATGAATCAATCCCGTATTAAATTTAAAAAAATGACTCGGTGTCCTGGTGTGTCCACAAATATGGCACCATGTTTGTTTTAAAAATCTTCTTCTTCGCTTGTTGTTCAATCTGTCAACATACGTTTTTTTTTTGTTTTTTTTTTTTTTTTTGTTCACGTGACTAGTTGCAAAAAAAGGTCTTTCCATTGCAGTTTTGCGTGATATACCAATTTCACTACACCCAAAAACCACCTCTTGCCAGTGCAAAAACTTTTCAGCGAAAAACAAGAGTTTTGGCGAAATTGTTCTTTATCCATTAGGCAAATTTTTATCTGTAAGTTATATATTGCGCAATGTAAGGGTCAATGGAAAAGGGACTAGTGAGTGCTGTCTCCAAGTTGTATCTGTTTGAGATGCTCAGAGCTGCAGTTTCTCCAGTAGAGTTTGCAAAACTGAAAATGTTGGACCGTATCGATATTCTGGTCTTTAATTATTTAGCCCGTTTAGTACCAGGTTTCAGTACCCATCCCTAGTTATGGATGACTTTATAGTCTCTTAAACATGTTCAACTGTGGCAGAAGACTGTCACGGTTAAAGGGAAAAAAATACCATCCTTATGTTTGGAAGATGTGAGCGAGGGGGGACCCTGAGGATGTGATGAAAGGGGTAGTGGATAAAGGGAGGGGGCCTCGGGTGAAGGCTGACAAGGTAAAACAGCAGAGGAACGCAAAGAAAAAAACAGAACAGAGTGTGGGTGGTGGTGGCGAAGGGGGTGGGGGGTGAATGTGATGGGAGGAAGCCGATAAGAGGCAGGACATGAACAGCAGCTCTGTCTCTGACGCCAAAGTCTGTGACCCGTGAAGAAGCTGCTGTGACTTCACAGATTCTCCTCAGCCTCCCTAAGGCTCGGTCACATGCGCAATCAAAAGCAACTTGATTAAACTTGATTAATTTTAATGAGACAACTGTGATAAGGAGGTTCAACCTCTGAAATATATTCAAGCTGTGCACAACTTTCAGTGTCAGTGAACTTCTTCACCAGTTGAATACTGACTTTCAGCTGTTTTCTGAAATCCACCACACTACCTGCTCAATGTCGGCAGAAAAAAGTCAAATGGTAATAACTGTTGAAAGTCACTACTGTGCTTTTGGTATCAAAGCAATTTCTGCAGCATAATTTTTTAGTTGATGCAAACGTCAATATATGGCTAACAGCTGCGTCCCATGCCAGTGTTTTAGTTTTACAAATTGTAAGTGATGAAAATTCAGATAATTATCAACATCTGAATGAAAAATGCGGTCCAGTCCAAACTGTTGTGAAGCTGAAAAGTGGTATATTCATTGGAGCCCAGATCAGAGAATTCACTGGGGATCCTGTATTCCCATCAGATCTCAGCTCTATAGTATTAACCCAAATCACAAACCAATTCAAGACGATGTATCAGCAGACGGAGCCTCACTGAGCCTTCATTTTACCTTGTGTGGAAAGTGCAGATATCAAAGTAATAATGTGATAATATCAATCAATATTGTCATCACATTGGATTTGTGTTTGATGCAGGAAGAGACTGTAAAAGTGGGCTTCTAAAGGAAGTCCTGGCAAGAAAAAAAAACATTGTCACTGTGTTTGGTGGAAAAGTTCACTACATCAACCAATCAGATATGTGGCATAGTGTGACACCTGATTGTTGTTATAAATAGTTGTATATGGTATTGTGAGTTTTGTGCTTTCCCCAAAAACGCCTGAGGCATTTCCTGCATTTTCATGTAAATATTTGCATATAACTTTATTTACTAAATTTGTAAAAAAAATTAGAAGTTTCAATTCATATGTTCATTCCAAGTTATAGAACAACATGTCTTTGGTCCAAAACAGTAAAGAATCTAACTTTTCTCTATTTTTCTGTTAATACAGCATGTCAAATGAAAAAAAAAAAGTGTAAAGTCACACAAGTGAGGTTGTGTTGGAAAAAAGGATTCCAAACAAGACAAGTAAACAGTTTTTTAACTGGTGGGCAGCAGCTTTACCTTTTTAGTTAAAGAAAATGCAAACAAACAGCCTTGAGCTGTCGATGGCTGGAATGGAAGTTTTCAGGTCTGGGGTTAGATTATATATGTAATTTTTTATAAATTAAACAGACCTTCAACTCCGTTACAGAAATGTTCTCATATAAGACTGCGATGCCTTAAAGTATCTGTACTTAGTGTCTATAAAGTTCAGGCTTGAAAGGTCTTTCGAAAATTAAATCAAAGTATTTCTACAGAGAACACTTTACATGAGTTATCTACTGCAAGTTCTGCACAGCCTATGTAACTATTTGGACTCATGAGTTTATTTTATTTTTTTATTTATTTATTTATTTTTTCAAAAAGCACCCAGCAACAAATTTAATTACTTTTAAAATTTGTTTGGAAACTTGGAGCAGCTTTATAAATATGACTCAAACGCTAAAACACACATATTTTCCCTCTAAATGACACCAAATGGTTTTCTCTGTCTCAGTCATAAAAACACAGGGTCTGTCTGCCTAGCTGTAAAAGTCAGTGTTTCCAACTTAGACACTTTGTTGGTATAATTAAATATTCAGACCCCTCTAGAGACTCTTTAACGAATTATCCATTAGTGACAAATCTATCAAATTTTTCTGGTGTTACTGGAGACTTTTGGAGACTCAGACGTGAAAGCATGTATTGCTCTTTGTCTAAAACAAATCACTGAATATAAATCACTCCCATTGGCATTGACAGTTTTCTCTATTGTCTCTTTTTGGTCCATTTAGATTATTAATGTAGACTAAAAATTAACTTGTTTGAGGCTCCTAAGTGGTTAAAAACCAAACCAAACTCCTCCTTTATCCGGTCCCCAAGCCTGGATAAAGGAGGAGGGTTGGAATTGAGACATTAAAAAAAAACAAGAATTGACAGAGTATATTTCATTTGTAGTTCTAAACATATTTAGGGTGTTTTCATGCTCCATTTTTGTCTCTCCCACAATGTTATTCCTCCCTCCTACATCGTTCATTACAATTACATGCACATTTGCAATTATGCAAATTAGGTGATGACGTCATTTAGCAACTTCTAGCAACTTTTAGGACGGACAATAGATACTTTCCTTATTGAGGAGTTGGAAACACTGCTCAGTTTAATCTATTTCGTCACATGAATCCAAACATGAGGCTTAAAGTGCCCCCAGTGTAGTACTTTAAGGGCGAACATGTCTCACCTTCATTTCTCATTTTTCATGGGACAAGTCAAATTGCTTTACATGCTGTCATTCAACGTCCTATGTGACACAGCACAGAACAAACTTACATGTGCCGACATACATTTACATTAGTGCAAGTAAACACAACAGATGGGGAAAACCACCTCTTCAACAGTCCATTTACAGTTGTCCTTCATGCACAGGCCTGTATATTCCGCAGGAATACTCTCAAATTGTGTTGTGCCACCTTCTGGTGTGACCTCGGGTGGTTGTTAAGACTTGTAGCAATCATGTTATTTGTGCCTTCACCACAGCAGATAGCCATTACTCCTTCAGCTGCAAGAGATTGCTTGTCGGTAAAGATGAAAGCCATTTTTACACGTTTGACAACCAAGTGATGCTGTCATTTCTGTGGAAGAACAGTCTCATTTGGGTCATGTCAGGAACAGTTTATTTCATTTCATCCTTTCTTTAGTTTTCCATCTGTCAAATTCACGAGCTGATGAAATGATTTTATAGCTTGTACAAAACTAATTACTCTTTTTATAACCCTTTTAAAACTCACACATTAAGGAGACAATTGTTACTTGTCTTCTGATGTTGACACAGCCCTCCTCATTTACATTCGTCAGGATCTGATTTGCCTGTAAAACCATCATTCCACTTTGTGATTTAGTTACTTCAAAGTGAAATTTTCTTCTTATGTTCCTGCAACTTTGTCCTCACAGTCTCTGAAACTCACACTCATACAGTCACATCTAACGGGAAGCGAGGGTGCAGTATTTCACACAGGCATCTCTGTTTTCCAATAATGGCCCTGTTTTCCTATTCAGCCTTCTGAGTAGCTTCTTGTGCATTCAGGTGATACTAATGACAGAGTGAAATGGCAGAATATACGCCACATGTGCAACACTGACTAAATTATTTCACCTCTACAGAAATGCAGACAAACTGAAGCCGGTGGCCTCACAGGCAGCTTCCCTCTGTGTTCTCTGCTGATAAAGGCGTCGCAGATGAAAAACACCTTGGTAGCACGCTGCGGGGGGAAACAAATCTCTGACAGTGAAAGTCTGAGATCAAACAACGTGGGGAGGGGGTAAAGAGGGAGGAAGGCGAGAGAGAGAGAGAGAGAGAGAGAGGGTAATAGAAAGCTCAGCGGACAGTGACCAATGAGACGCGTACGAGGGAATGGCAGCGGCATAACAAATCAGAAGTGGAGGAGAGAGAAATGGAGACCAGTGAGATGTACCCGGCAGAGTAAGAGTGGCATAACGAATTATTAATGGAAAGAGAGAGAGGTGGGGAGGAGATAGAGCAGGGAGCACCGAGGAGGAGAGTAACAAAGAGTGTCCCAGGAGAACAGCATGACAAAACGCAGTGGCAGTGTTACCAACGTGGTGTTGGGATGGACAGAAATGGAGGTTGGGCGTTTGGAGAGATGGAGATGAAAATAATCAGAGCGGGTCAACAAAGGAAACAGAAGTGACAAACTAGGTGGTGGGCCACCTCTGTCTGACTGTTATGACACGGCAATTTCCCAATGTCTGCACATTAAACGATGCAGGAAACTCCCACTGGTGAAACCACACATGCAGATCATTACTTATATACAACGTCTATGCAGGAAAGACTAGTTCCATGAAGTAACATCAATTAAGTGTGTGTGTGTGTGTGCGTGTGTGTGTGTGTGTGTGTGTGTGAGGGTGTGCGTGCATGTGTTTGTAATGTTGATCATTTATTCCCTTCATCCCTGCTACTCTTCTTATACTTGGATGGAACAAAACTGTAACATACAACAGCATCCTTTGGGATTAATGAAGTCATCACAGCCTCTGAAACTTCATCGTATGGACACATAATTTTGCTGATCCTAGATCAGATCAACTGCAGCAACCACAGATCATAACACTGCCCCCATAGGCTTGTACTGAAGGCACTGAGCATGATGGGTAATCACTTCTACAGCTGCAGCTATCAATTATTTATTTATTCTTTTTTTTTTAATAGATTTTTTCAATTCAAATAAACAACTATTTGAATAGGTGATAAAAATAGTAAAAATGTGAAACAGACATGTCTGCCAATGACAAACAACTTATCCTTTATTCCAGAACCAGCTGAAACAACCACAAAAAGTATAGAAGTAAAAGGTTATATAAAAAATATCTATATAGAAATAAACAATTTGTATACAAATTATGTATATGTATAGAAATAACACATTTGTATCCAACTTACTAACAACTTAAGATGGAACTGACATACAACTTTGTGTTGATCCTGGCGTTGTATGTGTGATAATAAGCATCCCTAGGAAACACAACAGCGGAACAAATGTTTGGCCGCAGTGAAATTAAGAAAACAGTCAGTCATTCATCTTCTGAACCCGCTTTATCCTCACTAGGGTCACAGGGGTCACTGGAGCCTATCCCAGCTTATGTAAGGGCGAAGGCGGGGTTCACCCTGGACGAGTCACCAGTTCATCATAGGGCCAACAGAGACAAACAACCAATCACTCTCACATTCACACCTATGGGCCATTTTTAGATTAATCAATTAACCTATCAGTACATGTCATTGAATGGTGGGAGGAACCCAGAGAGAACCCACGCAGACACGGGGAGAACGTACAAACTCCACACAGAAAGCTCCCTGGTTGGAATCGAATCCAGGACCTCCTTGCTGTGAGGCACGAGTGCTATCCACCGCACCACCGTGTCACCCATTAAGGAAACAGCGAAATTGTAACTGAATAATTTTTTAAATCAATTTGAGTCAATTAATCATTTCGGTTCTACTTGTAACCATCTACCTTCAAATGAGACACATGATCAGCCATACTTGATTGGAAATTGGAGACTGGTAATAATGTACAAACAAATCTACATATATGTAAAAACGTGCATCCACTGTTACACTTCTAATAGGACGTGTTGAGTTCACTGCACCAAACCTCATGTTTTATTGCTCTGTTCTGACCCACTGGACTCACATGGGGGCAGTGAATTTGCCTCATAAAACTGCTGTCGGTCAATTTCTTTGTTGGACAGAATCTGAAGTCATGTATTAAAACGTCATCGTAACACAATGAGGAGGAGGAAGGAGAAATGCTCTTTCTATCTGCAAACTCTGGTAGGTTTAAGAGGCGTCACGGCCAATGCATTAGTATCTTCAAGTCTCACTTTATATGGACTTACAATGAATTTCTCAATGAAATAGTTGGTCAAGAATTTTTTCAAGTTATTCTGGTCTCACTCTTCTTATTTAGATGCTCTAACTGTATTAAGGGTGCATTTTTAAATTACTCCTCTGTTAATAAGATTTTATGGCTAATTAACACCCTAATATGACAGCTAATGCACCTATCAGAGTCAGAATTTCAGAGCTTCTGTTTATTAAATAAATAACTTTTTATCCAGACACACAGCTCAACTGTAGCTGCTCTAAATATGGTACACATCAAGGCAGTGAAATGACTTTGTTGTATTTTATTGCATTAATCACTTTTCAGTGTTCGTAGCATTTAGCATTAGTTCATTCAGTTCCCCTCGTGCTCCCCCAGTTCCAACCTTTTGTTCAAATATGTTCACCTCTACCTCTAAAAAGCCAAACTGTAAACTGCTGGTTATAAACACCAGCTGCAAAGCCAAAGGGTGATGTCAACAGTAACTCCATTCACATCATGCATACGGTCTAAACAATTAAAGACTAAAATAGGCTACATGTGGAGCATTGCACAAATACTCTGGAACATGTGCAAGAATTAGACTAATGCAAAAAAAAAAACTGTACAACTGAAAAAGAAGAACTTCAGCGGGAGTTATTTAATTGTTGCACTATTAAATAAAGTACACATCATTTTCCACAGTGTGAGGAAAATTAAAAACTCAGCAGTGGTAAAACATTATTGCTGCTGTAAATGTCAAATTAGCACAGGGACGCATAGCGATGAAAACGAAAAGAAAATGGGTTGACATGAAAATGGAACCAATAAAACCTACGTTGGCTTAGAATGGAACTCCATGATGATAATTAGAGAAGGATGGGAGAGGGAGGAGGTCTCACAAGTCCTGCAGCATAGAAATATGAGCTTAAAATGGTAGCACTGAACTTTAAAACTATATGTCAATAAATGTTAGAAGTTTTCTGACCTCTAAACGCGGTCATCTTTCTGCCAGGACATCACGCCTCTACATATACTCCAGGAGGCTTTGAAAACTTGAACACATAACATGTAATTTCTGGCCCTGCACATCCCCCTATCAAATCAACAACAAAAGAAGTGAAATGATGTGGGATCGTGGCTTTGGTAGTGAAGTGAGTAAAGCTGTTCAAGAGAGGCTCTTTCATTGAATTTTATTTGCTTGAAAACATGCTCTTATGACAGATTAATAGCCCAATTATATACTTGTCGTTAGAGCTGCAGCTATCGGTTATTTTTGTAATCGATTAATTGAACCATTATTTTCTTCGATTCAATTAAACTATAAATTGAATAGGTGAGAAAAATAGTGAAAATGTGAAAATGACAAACAAATTGTCCTTTATTCAAGAACCAGCTGAAACAACAACCACAAAAAGTATAAAAGTATACGGATATATAAAAAAAATATCTGTATAAAAATAAGTAAATATGTTAATGGTCTTAATGACACACAATTATCCAGATAATTTTGGTTTATTATACTTAAGATTTGATTATAGAATAAGCTAAACATGAGAAGCTATGTCAGATTTACAACAATGAACCAGTGAAAAGCAGACAGCTGTGACATGCATGTTAATATGTTTCTTGACATTTCACAAACCCCCTAATTTAATTATAAAAAAAAAGAAATCAGCAGCTTAATCCATTATGACAGTACATATAAATTAGGACTCTGGCACCAACTTCTCTCAGTGGTGTTAAGTGTGCTCACGAGTGTGTGTTTGTTTTCTTGTGTATCACTGTGTGTTCATGCTTCAGCTGAGACCGTCCATAAACCCCTTAACGCTACTTCACTCTGTTTCTCTCTCGCTCTCCCAATCGACTGCTCTGACATTTTAATTTCTTGTTTCCTAATTGTCCTGCTCTTTTCCTTTTTTCACACCCTTACCTCCCTCCCATCGGCCATTTACACCTCACCCCCATCCCCCTTACCTTGAGTTACACCCCTTCCTCTTTCTTGCAATTATTAACTGTCTCGTCTCCCAGCAGATACAAGCCCTCTATTTCCACCATCCGCCGTTCCTCCTATTTTATTCTAACTTCCCTTTGCAATCTCACCTTGTCGCCTCTATTTACCCTCTCTCTCTCCACCTCCCCTTTCATCACCTCAACTCTCCTTCATCGTCATTTTTCCTGATGACATTCAAGCTCTGCTGTCACGAGTTAAAAATCACAGCCGTGCCCACCGGCCTCTTCAATATTGCAAATCCAAGCGGGTGAGAGGCTTAGGCTTGAGCAGGCTCAGCCAGCCCGATGCTGCCCAGAGGAACATACATAGAAGGCTGTGTCAAGAAGAGGATTAATCAAATAAAAGAAGGGTTCAGAGCTTTTACTGCGCACATACACGCCCACGCTAGAGCTGCATAGCAGGGAGCCTTCTGCTACTGTATATCCAGTTGGATACGCAGGTAATAAGATGGAAGGGGTAGCACTGGGTATTTCAAAAGGCCTCTGCATCAAATAGAAAAGGGTGGACCGGAAAACTTGGTGATAAAGGGGAAAAAAAAAAGGATTGTGTTGTACTTTGTGAAATCAAATGCAAGAAATGCACCAGGGAGGTAAAAACTGGTTCAACGGAAGGAAGAAGAGCAATCAAACACAGCCCAGGTTCTGATCAACTAAAGAGGCTGCAATCTGATATTAGAAAACCGAAACTTCCATGATTAGATTTGGCAGACCGTTTGGTTTTGTTCAGTTTAACTGGAAACCAGCAAAATATTCTCAAATCAAATCAAATCATCCTGTACTAAGCTAAAGAATAAGTCAATCCAATCACTAAAAACCACAACTACAAAACCAACAAAATTTCATCAAGTCGTGCTGAAGTTTGTCAAGCTACCAGATTGAGATAAAACTGAGGGTTGACAATCTTCTTCCTTTCCTGGGATTTCATTCAAGCCACTGGATACTGTTACTGGATAAAGGTTCAGTAGGATTCACACGAGTTTGGACTGGTGCCATTCGATTCAATTTCTAGCTAGACCTCAAAAATGACCCCATTAGAGAGAAGCCAAATTGTCTCGTATTAAAGCTACAGGAGCCAAAAACAGGGAAAAACACACCAGAATTTGAAATTATATACCCTCCTTCTACAGCTCTATGGAAAAGTGAAGCTGAATGTGATCAATGATGGGTGATTATAGCTATCACAGACCTCAAAATGAAGTCAACGTGGAAGTATCTTAAATTTGACATACAGTTGATAGTTGCTGAAAAAAAGCCCAAAGGGTCTTACACACTTCAAATGGGCTTATCTCTAAAACTAACTTAATCTTTTTTTTTTTTTTCTGGGAGTCATCTATTTTATTTGGAAACTCTAATAAGTGATCTGTCCATCTTTAAATTTTTAATTCATGAAAAAGATCTCTGGGGAAATAGAAGCCTTTGGAGTATGTGAGTTGCGTTTTGATTGACGGGTCTGAATGGCGGCTTGCTCACTTACTAAGTCATACTTTGGGCATTTTGTTCTGTATAATAAAATGCTCTTTTCCTGACAGACAGCTTAACGGTAGTTGTAGTTAACATGCTCAACAAATTCTACTGTTTAACAAAGTAAGTAAACTAGCATTTACCATTAACTGACTTCTTACCCCTCAAACTCTTTTTTCCCTTTTTACATCTGGCGCCAAAAACCCAACATGGTGACCACTAAATCACAAACTACTGGCTTCAAAAGCAGCCAAGAAACAAATGGGCGACACGCTCCCCTGTGCACTAATAATAAAAAGTCAACATTAATTGACCTAAATATGATTTATTTGCTAATAGAAGTCTTACAGAGTTATGCTTATAAAGGTTCTTCAATGAACCCAGTGCACTACCACACCAGCCTATGGGTCGACTACATACTTAGCGCCACTCCCTCCCTGACAACCCCTGTTATCCAAAGTCTGCACCATGGTGGCCACAAAAGAAGGTAGAATTCTTATTTCCTGCCAGACCACATGAATTACAATATACTTATTATTTTGTTCAGTGATGCCAAAAACCAACATCAAACACTACAGGTTTAAGCAGAACTAAGACCTGCCATTGACGTAAGAAATATCTGCACAGTAGAGCTCAAAAGACCAGAAGTCTGGCTTAGAACTAGAGTTCACTGACTCCAACACAAATTTTATTTAAGCATAAGAAAATCTTACAAGCTGACATTTTCAATCTAGTTCAGTGTTAGTTGGAGTATCTTGCAAAGGCAAATCTATATATACCTGAGCTTAAATTTCTCAAGAAAAGATTTTTCCTTTGAGAGAAACAGAGACTCGTTTTACAAAAATAAGCCTCTTTTACTTTCTTAAAGTTCGTTTTCCCCGCTACAGTCTCTTCAGCTGCTGTGTTATTAGCGCAGATTCATGAATGTCAAGAGGCCAATCAGTGTCCAAAGAACTGGTGGGTCTCGTTGCCTCATTAAATATCTCCCACGTGATTGCCCAATCACTTTGTCTACTTCAGTAATTATCCAGATTAGGAAGCCGCATTAGTCTCAAGTGATTTTACCAGCTGCACATAAACCCACCAAATGTCTGCATCTGATGGCTCAAGTATCAGCCAATTTTACTTTTTATTCAAGTGTGATTTTTCATTTCACTTCTTTATAGCATAATAGCTCTA